>VZRE01001186.1:119117-268265 GCA_013396775.1 Cephalopterus ornatus
TTAAAAACTACGTGTCTTTTGAAACTGTAGTGTGAATTCTATGGATAGTGTTTAGAAGATAACAGGTGTATATCAGAGATGGGTGACCAATGGCATCTCGGTATTTTAAAGAGTGTCCTGTCTGTTCCAGAGCTACATGTTCAAAGCAGTGTTGATTCACCACTTCTTCCCAGGGAGGTGGATGAGCTGAGTCATGTGGGGCTTAAGGTGTGGGAATTTCAAATGAGATTTTGAAACCCAAAACAGTGATGCCAGCTGAGGAGCAGCAAGGCTCAAGCTCCTGTCTGCTTTGTGGGAAATACAAACTGCAGACCCTGTTTTTGAAGAGAGAGTGTCTGTTGCACTGTCCTTTCCAAAAATGTCTTTCTGCTCCAACTTTTAGGCAGTTTTTCATCCAGCTGCTGCCCCCTGTGCTGCAATGGCTGCTGTCTGTATACATGTATATGCTTCTGTGAATTGGTTTATTTTTAAACGAAAAGTGGTCTGTGCTCATAATAATCCAAGATATTGGACTAAATCTCAATCTGTGAAAAATGCAGGCATTTTACTAATCAGTTTTAATCCTATGTACTGCATTTTTTAAAAGTAACTGTACCTATTCTAAAACTTTGTCTGTTTCATGCAGTACTTGTTTAGTCTTTTTTTTTTTTGTGTAATTTAACTGTTAAATTTAGGCACCGAGAATTGCATGTTATGTTTTGAAAAGTTGGTTCCTCATGAAATTAGGATTAGAAAAAAAAATGTACTTTACTACAGTGAAACTGATCTTAAGACTTGCTCAGATCACCAGTAAAAAAAAAAAAAATCACTTCTTGAGAAAAGATTCACTAAAGTCAAATGAAATAAAATAATTGTAGTGTGTTCTTTTTGTTTGGTTTTTTTTTTTTTTTCCAATTGGGTTGCCTACTGAAATAGTCTTTAGCAGAAGTTTCACTGTATTTTAAATGTATCACACTGTATACTGTATTGGCATGTGCGTGTGGTTTACATATGTGTATAGAGAGAATTTGCATTTGAGGTCAGACTGGAGAAAATATACACATGTGTATTGTATGTTCTGCAAGTGGCACACAATACGAACCTGATAACCTCTGCCCTTTATGTTTTGAGCATTATCATGCGAAAGTCTTTTTGCCAAAACTCACATTTTTTTCCTATTGCAGTTGAATGCACATTTGTCAGAATGTATTAATGCCCCAAGTACCTGTAGTTTTAAGCGTTATGGCTGCACTTTTCAGGTCAGTATATAATAATTATACTTCCCAATTGATGAAAGTCTGCAAATAGAACCTAATTATTTGACATGCAAGTTCTGGACTTCTCTAGTTTTGGTTAAGAAAAAGTCATCCAGTTGCACCAAGTGATTATACAGCAGATGTTTGGTTTTGCATTTTAAAAATAAACAATATGAAAAGCCCACATATTCCTGCAGTGGTTTTTGGAGTTCAGTTATTAGGTATATCTTGTTGAAATAGGAAGATGATGCATTTGAAGAACTTGTTAACTTAGGATAAGAGGAAACTCTCTTTAGTTCTTCAGAAGATAGACTAATAATATCAGTTGTTTCTATGAAAGCATTTTCTTGAGATAAGTATGTTTATATTTTCTCTCATTTGTGTGTCTTAATATTTTTATTAAGGTTAAACATAGGTTAGCACAGTTAAAACGTAATTTTATGTGCATTAATATGTCTGTGTGCACATAGGTGTATAATCAAAGCATGAAATTTATTTTTTAAAAAAAGTTTTAGATTTTAATCCTGGCAATCCCTGCAATATTTAAAAAAAATCAAAAAGCTAAACCTCAGAGTTTAGTTTCAATATTATTATTCCAGTCTCTTCCAATATTCTGCTTCCCTTACCATATATCTTGGGGAATTTGGATGCTTATATAACAAAGAGATTAGTCAGGACATTTCAGAAACCGCTGACAGGAAAAAATGGAGTTTATCTGATAGTGTGATTAATTTCTTAGCCCACGACAATTTAAAGAGACAAGAGCTGTAAGGAGCAACACTTCTCAATAGACTACTTCCTGCAGGTATTTCCAGGTTCTTAAATAATGAGCATTCATCTTTCTAAGTGTTAACAGTAATGCTCTTAGTGGTAGAGCCTAACCCTGCCCACTGTTATGTCGTATGTATTGCCATTCATTTTATGTATGTATATGTGTGCATATATGTACATATATCCACATATATATTTTTAATATTTTATATAGAGTACATACCTTGAGGATCATTGAAACCCTTTCAGTTGCTTTGCAGCATACCTACCATCAAAGCTAATATACTCTGCATTGCAAAGCACTTACTGAAGTAGGAGTAATGCAACACGATACAAATGAAGTGAATATGGTCTGCATCTTATGTACTCTGTATATAATCTATGTGTGTTCTGTAAACTTTTTATATAGTGGTTATTTGTAACAGCATTTATAGGTTGTGCACAGGCAGCATATCCGAATATCTTAGAACAATCTTGGTAACATCTTGAGATGACAAACTAGACGTTGTAATAACTCTCAACGTAGTTTATAAAGCTGGCAGTTTCCAGTGATGATAAATTTATCTTAAATATTTGTCTTTAATGCTCATCTGAGGGGAAAATGTAGTGCTTATGAAGCTGTTCATGAAATGGAACAGAAGTTTTAAATTACAGTTAATGGAATTGGACATTTTAGGTTTTGTATGACTCAGGGGTTTTATTGTGCTTTATTTAGTTCAAAGCTACACAGAAGACTCTAAAATACAATTCATTTTGTAAGTCTCATTCATCTTTATTGTCTCTGAGTTATCAAGCACACTGGATGGAAATACATGGCAGTTGTATAAAACACTTGCTTATATGAAATGTGTTCCTGACTTTTGTAAGTTCCCAAGTAGATTTCCCTTCTCTCTACAGTTCTGCAACATGCACCAGTGAACCAAAGTATGTAGTGTTGGTTCGATGTCTTGATATACTCTTTCTTTGTAGGTTTAAAAGAACTGGAATTGGCTAAAATGTATAAATTCTTTGTTGTCACAGGGAACAAACCAACAAATTAAAGCACATGAAGCCAGCTCAGCAGTGCAGCATGTTAACTTATTGAAAGAGTGGAGCAATGCTCTAGAAAATAAGGTATATCTTCTACTCACTTCTAATTTTCATTGACTTCTTGGAATCATATAAAAGTACTGGAAGAAGGGCTTTTTTTCTGTTTCACAGCTGTTCAGCAGTACAGCTAAAGCACTAGTAGGCTCCAAAAGCTATCAAGCCATTTGGCATCTGGTACCTTTGTTATATAATAAAATGCTGTGAGAAACTTGGCTTCGCAACTCCATGTACAATTTTCCTCATTGGTAACTTAATTAAAACTCTTTCTTCACATTGATAAACAGTCCAGTATTAAATTTCCTCTCTGTGCTGCTTTCTTACAAAATGGAGGGTCCAGAAAGTAATGGCAGCACTATGAGCTGTATTTTTGCTACCTCAGCATCTTTCCAGAGATAACATTATTAGAAGTACATAATAAATTGGTTATTTATTTAATTTATTTTTGTTCTTGCTCTCCAAACTTAATGACCTGCAAAGGTTAATTAAACATATTATATCTCATAGGCATGATGATGTCTGCTTTAGTGCTAGACCAGAATGAAGTTCATGTTGCAGTGCTTCCTTGGGACTCCTGGTTTTAAATTGTTTGGGATTTGGGAGATGCTGGGAGTCATATCAGTCAGTCTCAGCTATGATCTTGTGAATAATTTGGATGACTTAACCACCTCTTCTGCAAATAGAATTCAAGGCTTTGACTTAAAAATACAAAACTTCAGAACAAATTACTGGTTTCTTAAATCTTTTCAAAAAAGTTTTACATAGACATTAAAATAATGTTTCTGTATTTTTAGGGGGGGAGAAAATATCCCAGAATTACCAAACCAATTTTACAAATGCAGGCAGAAGAGTCAGGAACCCCTTCAGACTTTTCTGGAATGAGTTGAATAAGTAGCAATTCCAGTGTAAGCTCAGTGGCAGTTAGGATATGTGTGGCTTGAGAACTTCTGTCATCTCACAGCAGAACACAAGCTGGAGTTTAGCAAACTGTTGTCTAGAAAGCTTATTGCCTTCTTGGGCTGCAGTGATCTCTCTGTGTGAGTCTCCAGCAAGGTCCTGGAAGTGTAGTTTTAAAGCAAGAGTTAACTGGAACAGCATATGTTTTTTTGTCCCTGGCATGTTTGTCCCTGAACTGCTTGTTTTTCAACTTGAAGGAACTTGAACTCTTAAAGGAAACCATTGAACCTGGGAGAGGTCTGATGTAGGGTTTTTCTAGATAGAATTTTTTCTACGTGTGTAGGTAGGTCTTAGTTTGACGATCCATAGCATTAAGTTTGCTTTTGCATGTGAAACTTTGTTAATGTAGGAACTGTATGTTTTTCGGTTTTAACAGATACAGACTCATATCCTTAGTTCGTTTTTCATTAGTCTGATTAAAATTATACAGTTTATTTTACATCATAGGAAAAAACCCACGTTCCCTGTGACTTCCAGAATAGATCATGTTCTGCCTTTTGTCAGTATCCTGAGAGGTGCTTTGTCATTTGAAAAATGCCCAGCGGCTCTGTGTTTGTCTCTTGCAGAGCAAAGAGAATATACACTTTAATACTCTTTTATGTTCAACTTTTTTTTAAACTTTCATTTAGGACATAACTGCTTATCATTGTATGTCCATTTTTTATTTTTTTTTTTCACTTCCTGCTTTGTAGACTTCTTCCTATTCATAATAAAGAGTTGAATCACTGGAAATCCCAAGACAGTGCCAAGTTACCAGAATAGCTAACCACATGTCATATGTCAGTGACTTTATTGTAGGGTAGGGTAACAAAATGATTTGTTAACTGCGTCTTGCTGTGCTCTTCTTTGAGGAAAAAATTAATCAATGAAGAACAACAGTGTAAAGTTAACTTAGCTGATGAGTACCTCAGAAATCCCAGCCCTGCTGAAGTCAGTGGAAGCCTTGTTGGGTTCTGTAGGATCAAGATTTCATTTGGGGTATTGTGCGATACGGATGGAGGGGAAAGGAGAAGTTGCCTTCTCCCAGTCACCACGTTCTTTAACAGTGCATGTGGAGTACGCAAACTGAAAGTCTTCAGAGCTGCAAAGCTTGCGCTAAGTCAGGAGTTTGGTATTGAATGGCGCTGTTGGCAAAGAGCAGTAAGAGAAGGTCAGATGTTAAATCTTGAATCAAAACTTTGTGGGGCAAATTAAAATTTGGTGCTTTGTTCATTTGGTGATGGGGTAGCCTTGCAGACCAAACTCCCACGGTCTTGTGATGTTGGAAATAATCAGTTGAACAGAATTTCGTGGCTTCATCACATTCTTAATGAAAACTGGTATAAACTGTTTTTTCTTTCTTAATATGAGGCTTAAATATGGGACCTGCTTTAATACAGTTCCTTGTGGCATAAGGTTTCTCCCATTCTTCTTTAGTAAGCAGTGATAAGCAACAGCTTAATTTGAAAAACTAATTTGAATAACAGCACTGTATCCTAGGAATATTTCAAATATGACAAAGTAGTAAAGGAAGCTGATGCAGTTTGTAAATAGATGCTGTGTTTCCTTTACCCTTTTTTTAACTGCAGTTCCACAGACTTGTGCCAAAGTTCTAGTTAGGAAACTATTTAGTGTTAAATATTTTTTTATTCACAAATTACCACCAAACTACAATTGCTGACTTAGCAGTGACAGTTCTGTATGATTAAGGACTGCAGGACATAATTCTTCTTTTCTGTCTTCTGTAAAACTGTGTGGAAAATCTCAGTACAAGACAGGCCCACATTTTATAACTTGGACAAAAATGGAAATATAATGCTTGGTGACCCAGAGTGTAACTGCCTTGTGATTGGGAGGCCTGGGGAGGAAAGAGTGAGAAAAGGGGGATGTAAAGATCACAATTAACTAAAGAACTCTGATTCATTAAGGAAATGGAGGATGCAAAAAATTGAAGTGTCTACCCAGCAGATCTGAAATACCTGAGAGGCAGAGGTACTAGTTTAATTTTAAACTTGTTCTTGAAAATTTTCTCTAGTACCTAGGCATGCATTCCTTCAACCTCAGTATTGCCTCTTTTTCTGCACGGCAGAATTAGCCTTGTCTCATTTCTGTTGAGTTTCTCCTGCCAGTTTTTCCATATATAAAATGCAGAACCAATGTGCACATGTGCACACGTACTATATGCTATATAAAAAAGTAGATACCATAACATATGTGTGGGTATCTCTGTATTTTTGGGCCTGTCTGATGAACTTTGCTGAATGCCTGCCCGTGAACTTTGATGGTCCTTTGTCTAGTTTAAGCTAGTTTAGAGATTGAAATTATTTACCTTTTCAAACAGCCTAGATTCTGCTAGGAATGCAGTGACACGTAAGGGATTTGATGGCCATGTTTGATTAGAGGGTAGAGTGATGGAATTCTGCAGTGGCACCCACATCAGAGGTAAAGATGGCTTGACCTCAAACTAGCACCTCTGTCAGGGGCCATGGCGTAGATCTTTTTGAGAACATGAAGGATCCAAGCAGTTGGTCTTAACGTGAAATGCTGATCCAGAGTTTCCTGGGTCTAAAATGGTGATGCTTCGTATTCAAATAAGGATCTGTCTGTGGAACTAGTCAGGGCGTGTCCTAAATCACCTTGTGCCAAGTGTTTGTTTCTGTGCTTTTGCTGCTGAATAATCTTTCCTGGGGACAAATTAGATTTTTCAAAAAAGCAACCCACCACCACAAAGCAGCCCCCTTCTCCAAACCACATTAATGAACAAGCACGAAGTAGTGTGATGGAAAATATTCACTGTATTACTTTCATCCCCAAGGAGATATATGATATTCCTTTAACAAGGCTCATGTTTTAAAAACAGAATGAGTCACTAATGAATAAATTCATAAAATGTCAATACAGAGAGAGAATATAATTTGCAGCCTGTAGTTCTTTGGTCTTTTCTACTAGTAGGCATCACTGGATTTTCCTTCGAATGCATGGATTCCTTCTGTGTTCGCTCATTTCGAGAGTTTTCATTACCGTCACATTCTTTTAAGCCAAGCCAATCCCATGCAGATGAGGTTTTTCCTTAAATTTGCTGTAGATCAGGATAGATGGGAGTAGGTGGGAAGATTAATGTTCCCTACCCAACTACCTTTTTGAGTGCTCAGCTTCTCTCTGGTGTCCCTTCTGTACAGGGCTCGAGTTCTTAACACTGATCTAGAGCGAATTAGGTTGTTTCTTCCAAACTCCAAGCAACTCCCAAGTCAGTTGGTAGAAACCAGGAAACCAAGCCATTAAATAACAAGTGAATAAAGAAAATGTTATGTTTAGACACAAGTTCTTTTGCTGTTTTTATGTCCCATCCACGCTTTTATAAGCCAAAGTTGTACCAATACCATACTGTGGAAGTGCAAAAGTAGCTATTAGAAGGTTGGGTTTTATTTATTTGCAAGACATGGAGAGAGATTTTATTAGGGTCTCATCCCTTTCATGTGTTTAAGATAGTTTTAAACTAATGAAGTTATAGGTATTTTAATAAACTTTGGCAGGAGTAATTGTAGAATTTTTTCCAGGTGGCCTTGCTCCAGAATGAAAGTTTGGAAAAGAACAAGAGTATACAAACTTTACATAATCAGATTTGTAGCTTTGAAATAGAAATTGAAAGACAGAAGGAAATGCTGCGGAATAATGAATCTAAAATACTTCATTTACAGGTAAGAAATTTAGAATCTCCCCATTAAAGCAGAAATGGTAGTAGCTTCTGTTCTGTGCCTTTACACTTGTGAAGTGAGGTGGTCTAATTAAAAAGGGGGGGGAGAGAGTTTACTTGATTACAAAGCCATTCTGAGGTTTTTTTTTCTTCTGGTTTGTTGTGTTTAATGGAGTAAGATACTTCACTAAAACACTGCAATTACCTAGCCTATGTTAAAAAAAAGAACCCTGTTTAAAAAGGGAAAAGACTGAAAACAAAATAGAAATTTTCTCAGAAGAATAATCATAATTATTTAACTTCTAAAAAAAAGCCTACTTGAGGCACTATTGTCAAACTGGAGGACAAGATTAGCACCTTAAAACTGTCACGGATAATGTATCTTTCTTTTCTACTTGCTGGTATTTAAAAAAAATATGAATCATGAGTGAGATCAGTCTGGTGTGGATTTAATTCAAATCTAGCATAATGCATTTGAGTACACTTTTTTAAAATCCATGTTTCTGTTGTCCTTCTGAGGAAAATGTATCTGATTATTCCTTTGCCAGTAGGTCTGAGTTTCTTATTCTGTGGTCTGAATGATGTGGCCACAAGCCAGCATCAAACTAGAAATCCTCTGGATGCTCTGGCGTTGGTGCTTAGCCCAAGATGAAATTCTCTGCTTTGTATTCAGAGCTGACTTGGAATGTGGGTGCTGGGAATTTGTGTTAGCTTGCATGATACTAAGCACAATTAGGGAAATCTCAGGAGATATTTAGCAAGCAACTGTGGAGGTATCATTTACACGTTACTGTAGTACGTCTGCTGTTAGAAAATATGGCTAAAATTCAAACGAGTAGCACATTCAGGAGTTCAGAGCCTGGAGACCCTCAATGATGATTTACAAGGAAACTTTCAATTTTGGCAACTGCAACATTTCTCCTTATAGCACATATTTCTTCCCATGACCTGCCCACGTAGTAACCAGTTCAGCCTGCCTTAGTCATTGTTACTTATCCACTGATGGGATATGGGTTACAGTATTGCATTCTGACACTGGGAAGCCAATCCTTTTATGTACTGATATTGCTGATTGAATCTACCAGGAGGTAAGTTAATTTGTAAGCCTGGAGTTTTTACACATGCTGTCTCAATAGCCAGTGATGAGAGTAGAAATGGAAAAAACGTAGAGCAGAGTTTTTCATTATTGTCTTAAATAACAGATTGCAATATCTTTGATTTCCTCGAGCTGTAAGTGTTAGCAAAATCAATTTTCAAATGGTTTGTTTACAAAAAATAAAAAAAAAACAAACCAAGAAACCACTACAAAGCAGCACATTCCAACAGGTGGCTTTTTGATGGTAATAAGTACTGGAGAAGATGTGTTTTGCTTTTTTTTTTTTCTCTTTTTTTCTTCTTTTTTTTTTTTCCCCCTCCTCTTCTTTACTTCCTTTTGCCAGCTATTTCAATACAGTTATTTTAAGCCAAACTGTATTTCAAGGCTGTTCCAACCTGATTCCTTCCCCTCAGTGGAATTTCCCAGTTCAGTCAGGTTTGTTAAGGGCCTCCTGGAAACACACCCCGATTTGTTTTTTCCTGGACAACACAATTAGCCTCCTTCTGTTGCCTACCAGGAGCGGAGGGAATTAGTTACCTGTTGTGAGCCGTTCTTTTCCTGGGTTGCGTTGAGCACCCATGGTTACGTGGGAGCCACAGATACTGAACTAACCAGTTCAGGTCTGGGCAAGGCCTATTTGCTTAGTCCCCCAAGACCTGTGCATGCTAGGAATTTCTAGTGCAGTTTCAGTATTAGCTGTCATGGAGCCTTTTTTAGCCGGGGAGCAGCGGTGTCACTGAGCACAGCTGGCATCATCTGCACCGTGAGGCATCTGACAAAACCAGTGTTTAATGCATCAAGAGTATCTGGTCACTGGCAGGAACCTCAGCCTTGATGTTTTGTTTTCAGAGTAATTTTCTATATGCTGACCTCTAGGGAAAGTGTTTTTACCAAGGGTATGTAATACTTTTACGACTGCTGTCATGTGGAAAGGAAATTTCACATGCAATACTGAGTCTTTCTTCTGAGTGTATGGAAGCATATTAGTAAAGCCGAGTCTTAAGCTGAGTGTGGACATGAGGTACTGAAAGACAAAAGAAACAGTGACCTTATGAACATGAAATGATTTGATCTGTAATATGTTCCTTCAAAGGAGAAGGACATATGATTTGTTTTCTAAGTCAAATAGCACCTTTCCTAGTCTGTTTTTTAGCGTTACAGTTTTGCTCCATCAATTGCAATGGAAAGGTCCATTAGGAGGGAGAGAACTGCAAATATAACTCTTCAGTTCCTCATGACATTTTCTAAAATTTTTTTAGTAATAATAGCGCTAAAATTCTGAAAGTTGTTAATTATAAATACCAAACAAAACCTAGATGAAAATCAACATCAAGAGGAGCCCTTGATGGTTTGCCAGGCATGTAACTCGGGATTGATGATCTGGAGAGGTCAGTTGCTAGAATAAAAAGTGCATGCAGAAAATTGATATCTACTTGAAAATTTATGAGTACAGTGTGAGACATCTGTGTGCTTTCTAATGGAATAATTAGAGTGAAAATCTCCACTGCTGCGTTAAATTCAGATTTAGTACATCAGTATCTCCCAGCATGAGGGAGGTTGACTCCCTGTAGGGTAAAAAGATAAAGATCCCACTGCTTTTTAAAAATAAACCAGGAGTCTTATATCTGATTATTTTGTATCTCTTGAGTTCTCATTCAAGGTACAGGAGATAAAATACTACACATCTGCCAGTGTGAAGCAGAAGCAGCTAAACCAGAATTGGTTGTGCATGTACAAAGGTAGAACGTTGCACACAGGCAAATGGAGACAAGTTGGTCCCTAATAACAACTTTTAGCCAACTTCTCCCAAAAGAAGGATAGCTTACAATTCTTCTGCACGTTTAGCACTCTGCCAGTTCCTGTAAAAAATGTGTTTATTCATTTTGTTCGATGCTGTGCTAGTGCACAGAGGTCCCAGCCAGAAATTAGAACATCTCTATGTGAGGCACTCTACAAACCCGCAGCCATGTTATTGTTCTTGCCTTGCGGAGATCATATTTGGTGTGAGTAAAGGGGAAAGATCAGCCTTGGGCTTATTTTGAGTTCACTTTTGAATTAACTGTGAACTTAAGAGCAGAGCCAAAAGATTTGGCCCTGCCCTTACAACATGCGTTCACGCCATTCTGTGGTGTGTTTCTTTATATATATATATAGCTAACAGCCCTTCCCTGTTTTATTGTCTGATTATCACCAGCCCAAGTGAGAGGGTGTGCCTGTGTTGGTAGGTGATGATTAGTATGTCCAGGCAAGCTGCTTCATCTATTTACTGGGCCCATGCCCCTGCATTTATGGTTCAGTACACAGCTTTCCTTCACAAAGTCGTAATTCTGTAAGTGAGATATATAACTTGTTTTAAAACACCTACAATCGAAATAAATAGTTAATCTTGAAAAATGTTAGATTACTCAGTGGTTTTGAGACACAACAAAATAAGACTCCTAGAACCTAGTTTTGCTAACTGCCTCATCAAATTGACAGCCTTCAATTAATCGTTCTGGACTTTCAGTGTAACCAAAACCACATGATTAAAAGCAAATGGCTAAAAGGGGAAATGAAGGTGGCATGAGGCAGAAGGGTTTTCCCCATCAGTGGGGAACATTGAATCCACATGGCTAACCAGAAGGCAAATGCAAAATAACTTCATTTTCTTGTTTTGTACTCAACTGCCACTTAATTTTTTTTTAAGAAGTGAAAAATCATTTTAACATGTATTGGCACCATATGATGAAAAACTATAAAGTTAGATTTGGAATTTAACTGTAGGTGGTAGCAAAAGTAGTTTCTTGTCTCAAATATTTGTGTTATCATTTGAACTTCACAAGCGATTTTGAGGTTCTGGCTAAAATTCCTGCTAGTCCAAATTAGCTCTGATAATGTGAAGTGCTATGTATTTCTTGCATCAGATTTGAGGTAGACTGGGAAATATGTTCTTTATATTTGTAATATACTAAGGTGCTTGCAATATCCCTCTTTCAGAGAATACTGGCCTTTCTGTATATTTTTTCTTGAGTATTGTATTTCATGCCTTTCCAAAACCAACTGGGGTTTTTTCCCCTTTGTTTTCTTAAAAAAACCTCAACCAGCAAGCACCTTTAGGATGCATGGCTTATTCAATTTAGGAAGTAAGGGTGGGAATTTTAAAAGTGCTTTTAGGGGGCAGAAGTGGTATAGTTGCGTTTAAACTCTCGAGGGCTTCTGCTATGGTTATGGGCACATGATAACTTAGGCTTTGATGACTGATTTATGTGAGCTTGGAGCTTGCACGTGTATGTACTCATGCTCCATGTGTGCAAGAGTAATGATGTTTCCCTGAAGGGGTGAGTTTTATTTTGCTCACTCACAATGATAAATGTGTGCACATGAGCAGCCACTTGATTCACACCACGGTATGTTGTGCCCGTGCTTTTTTACTTAAATACTCTCAAATGAAACCCAGCAAGTATCAGCCCTTAATATAGATGTTCAGAATATTGTTCTTATGTTGAAAGGATTAAAAAACAAACAAACAAACAAAAAACACCAAAAACCCCTTAGACAAGAGCACACTAGCATTTCCCATTTTTTAAAATAAGTCTTGTTAATTCTAATAGTGCTCTAATATTAATACCTGTGCAGCACTAAGTATTTTTTAAGTGTTTTATAAAATCTTGGGCTATTTCTTTAAATTTTCAAGGTTTGTGTTACTAAAATACTAGACATAAACAAAACTTGCTTATATTGGGATTGAATCTTATTATCAACTTATAATCCTTTTTTAATTTGCATAAATTAATGTCTTTGCATTATTTTAACTCATACACTATTATTTTACAAAGCGAGTGATCGACAGCCAAGCAGAAAAACTCAAAGAACTGGACAAAGAAATCCGTCCCTTCCGACAGAACTGGGAGGAGGCCGACAGCATGAAGAGCAGTGTGGAATCCCTCCAGAACAGAGTGACTGAGCTGGAAAGTGTTGATAAAACTGCAGGCCAAGGAGCTCGGAATACAAGTGAGTGCAAGCACAATGGACTTGAAGTACTCAGCAGTGCTGTTGAGAGAAAAACGGTGTCCTTTGAATGGCACTCCCATTGTGGCTTTTATATGGAAACATCAATAATACTGATTCTTCTGATTTTTGAGTGGGAGACTGTGTATTTCCTTTGTCGATAGTGTGGCATTGCTTCCATGCTGTTTCTTAGGCTTGATTCTTGTCTTTTATTTTGTTTTATTGACTCTTCTCTTGATTACATTGTTAGTTCATTATAAACAGTTTCTCAATCGATCTTTGACAGCTAATAGCTTTCAGCAGCTTCTTTAAATATAGTCTTGGTATATTGACATCTTCTTTTACTACTCTTTCCCCTGTGAATGGATCAACAGTATGGTTATCCACCTGAAACCACCCATCCTGATAGCTGCTACAGAGGGGTATTTGGTCCTAGGAAAACTGTGAGATCTGCTTAAGAATAAGGTTATTGTTGTGCTTGCTGAATAAAGTAAAAACTAGAGTTTAGCAAGATAGTGTAGATCATATGTAAGTGTTTAAATGATTGTGATGAAGAACTTAAATTTTAAATTGATCTACATAAAATAAATCTGCCTTATGAATTCATCTGCTTCTCAGTATTGTACGTTGGCCAGTTTTGCCAGTGTGCAAAGACGAAGACTGACATGTTCACATAGGGGAAAGGGGACACAGAAAACAACCCTCCCTCCAAACTAAATAAATTGCCATATAATACAGAGCTAAGTTTGAATTTTTTGTTCTTTTATGATGAACTTTAGGCATGGTAACAGCTCTGCACTTCTGAGGCAAGCAGTGCCTGAAAAGAATGTTTTGAGTGATCAGCGGTGCTTCTGAGTTTCAGAGGGATTATGTAGGCTGTGTGACTGCTTCCACGGTCTTCACTGCTAAATAGCAATATGCAGATAATGCTAACAGATCTCCTCTCAAAAAATGGAAGCCTCAGTAGTTACATTGTTTAGTGACCAGAAAAAATTTGTTAGGTGATTTGAATATTTGATTTCCACTGCATGTATGATTAGCACCTACATTTGTAAAAAACCCAGTTAACCTAGATACCAGCCAGCAAACTATTGCCTGTGGAGATGGCTTCATCAGTGGCCAAGTGCAGTTTGGCTCTTGAGGAGGGAAGTGTTTTCATACACAATACCAGCGCTGGTAATGTGATTTTTACAGCCTTTAGAAAGCAGCGCTTTTCTCACCCCCATCCTCTCTGCTTTCCACCAGGCCTGCTAGAGACACAGCTGAGCAGACACGATCAGATGCTGAGCGTTCACGATATCCGGCTGGCTGACATGGACCTCCGGTTCCAAGTTCTAGAAACTGCGAGTTACAACGGAGTGCTGATCTGGAAAATTCGAGATTATAAACGTCGGAAGCAAGAGGCAGTCATGGGGAAGACTCTGTCCTTGTACAGCCAGCCCTTTTATACTGGATACTTTGGCTACAAGATGTGTGCCAGAGTTTACCTTAACGGAGATGGCATGGGAAAGGGGACGCACTTGTCTCTGTTTTTTGTCATAATGCGTGGTGAATACGATGCTTTGCTTCCTTGGCCGTTCAAACAGAAAGTGACTCTCATGCTAATGGATCAGGGACCATCTCGGCGCCACTTAGGAGATGCTTTCAAGCCAGATCCAAACAGCAGCAGTTTCAAGAAGCCAACTGGAGAAATGAACATTGCATCTGGCTGCCCGGTCTTTGTGGCTCAAACTGTTCTAGAGAATGGAACGTATATTAAAGATGATACTATTTTTATTAAAGTCATAGTGGATACATCGGATCTACCAGACCCCTGACATACAATGGGGGAGGTAGATTAAACAGAAGGCAACTCCGTTTGGGGGTTTTGTATCAGTTTGTCTTCAATCAGAGGTCCTAAAGCTCACAGAACCACCTTGTGGAACAGACGGAAGAGTTTGAAGGCATAACTGCATAGGGTCCAATTGCGAAAGTAGCAACACATTAAGAAATCATACCATGGTATATTTTTTAATAGAACTAGCAACACTTGAGCTCTGAAGAATCACTTATCCCTCATGAGGATAATGATTATGGTCAGAGAGGATTTTTTTTTAACTTATTAATGATCTAGTCAATTGGAGGTGAAAAGACATATACAGTATGTGCTGAATCAGTTACTGACTTTTGTTTCTTTTAAGCTAGAATACAAAAAAAACCTTCACACGTGGGCTAGCTGGAAATTGTCAGCATGTTAAAAGAAGAAATGATGAAGTAATGTTGCAATTATGATATTCTTTGAAAAACTGAGGTGCAATCTTGTCTGAAATATAGTATATTGTCTTTTTAAGGCCTCATCTGGTCTCTGTTTTAATAATTACTTTGTCAGAAGATCTTGGAAAAGTATCCATGTCTTCTCAAAAGTATCTGAATCAAAATCATATTTTTATTTAAAGTTCTATTGTTACAGAAAACATTTTATTTTAAAACTGTTGATAGACTGATATTTCTTGGAAGAAAAATAGAAGATATCAAACACTGGTTATCACTTGTGATAGGAAAAAAAAACTATTCAATTCTGTTATTTCTCTTTAGAAATGTAAACCTACAATATATGTCGTAGTTAATGACACTATTTCAAAATTAAGGAAAAATCACTCATGGATGCTGTGCATCATTATCAGATTTATAATTGTTTTCACCCTAAAATAGGGCATTTGTTGAACTTTGGAGTTCTAAACGGAATCCTGTACATTTTTTAAAGTTCTGCCCCATGCTTTCCAATCAAGCTATATATGTTGCACATTATGCTGTCAGCAGTATATAGTATTTTCAGTATTGGGGAGGAGGATTAGTGCTGAAAAAAGCCTCTGTGTTTGTTCTGTACTAGCAGCCATTGCTTCAAGACAAACCAGCAATGTCTTAATACAGTGATGGTGGCTTGCATGCATACATGTGCCTTAGATGTGCTGTGCTGCTTGTAAACCATAGCTTTTTATTCAGATTAATTCTGATATCTGAAATGGTAGTTTAATTGGACTTCAGGCATAATGTTTAGCCTTGTCTTCAGAGCCCTTAGGTACCTTGTGATGTACAAAACAGAAGCCAAAGCCCGTTCCTTTGGCTTCTGGAGCTTCTATGACTTGGCCGTGGTGGAATCCATCTTATTCAGGTGCCAAAACGTTATGCTCGGTGCTCCTATGGAGCTTGGACTAGACAGTCTCCATGGCCACTGTGAAGGCAGGTGACATTTTTCCTCTAATGCCTGTGGTTGTAAGGTGGCATCACTTGAAATGAACCCATCTGAGAACTCTGGGGCTGTGAATATTGATGCTCGTGGCAGCTTCTCATAGCAGACAAGCATCCTAATGGGGAATGCACGGGCTTCTTTCTTGTAACAGCCTGAACTGTAGTGGAAAGCATTTGCTTGCCCTGAAACATGCTGATTGCAACCTGCTGTGTTCATCTGCTTCTATTTAATAGCCTGTGACAAGCGAGTCTAGAGACACAGCCTGACTGTGGTGCTCTTTAAAACCCACAAACTGCTTAAGCAGAGTGGACTTGCACCACCATGTTTTCAGCCTTCATGGGCTCAGAAGAAAACATTGCATCTCAGCCTCTACTGTCAGGTTGTATCAGTTTTCTGCTTTTTTGAGGCATAGTCACAATTTTTGTCTAAGGTGCAGTTGAATTCATGCCTTTGTATTTCAGCTTGTCTTTGCCGTTGTCTTTTTTGGCTGTGCCTTCACACACAGTGCCTGCAAGAAGTATTTATGGATATACAATGCATGCTAAGTGGTCTTCATGGGTTTTCCAGGCACCTGCTAGAATACTGCCTGCTGCTGACTGTCCAGGCTGTCAGCAGCAACTTGTCTTCCTTTTCTTGCCTTCCATTGTCCGGGTACTGTACTCCCTTTATGGTACGTAGCTGTCAACAGGTGCAAGCTCAAATGTGGAGGCACGTGCTGGCGTTTAATTTCTAGCACAGAAGGAAGGAGGATGTTCTGCACAAGAGATAAATATCTATAGATATACCCACACCTATATCTCTAGATATAATTGTATGGCACTTGCAGTTTTATGCAGGCTGCATAAGCAAACCCATCACTTACGCTTTAGGGCGAAGGTTCGCTCAACTTGTGTCATTTTAATAATTGTGAATGTAGGCAGCTGAGCTTTCGTGTTTGTGCATCACAGAATTTTACTGAAAACAGGATTCCCAAGTGGAAATGTCCAAAGGACTCTCCTCCCATTGCTAATGCATGTCTTGTAAACTTAAATGAAACCGTTTGGCCATCTCAAAACAGTTTATATCCTGTTTCAATCTGGGACTTGGAGGAGATTTCTAGTATAAGCAGGGCCCAGAATATTCTGCAGATTTGTGACTACAGTTTCCAACTCCTGTGACAGAATTGCGCTTCTAAATCCAGGCTCTTTAAAAGAGGAGGAAAAAAGCGTTTCCAGCCTTTGTGATTGAAAGAGGACTTTGAAACATGTGAATGTGTAAACCAATAGGGAAGTCTTCCTGAGTCTGCACACAGCTTAAACTAGTAGCTTTAAGAGATCTGAATATCTCGTCTTGGTGGGATATTGACTCAGAAACTTCATAGAGAAGTTTAAATATGAACACTGCTAACTATCTTAATGCCGATCACTGTAGCAGAAACATCAGTCACTGTTGTATTTCACAGATCTCTATGCTGCTTTCCACATCTCCTAAGTGCCAAAAGCACCAGCTGCCAGAATCTTCAGCTTCACTTGGGCAGCTTTTATAATGCAGTAATGTGCTATCAATATAAAAATATTTTTGCATATATGCTTTTTATCACAGTTAATAAAATGGAGGCCTACTGCACTTGTTTTTTAAAACTACATGAAGCTGCCAGAGAATTTCCAGTTTGCCAACCCTGCGTACTGTGAAATCCGGGATCTTGCTACACAAATGTAGACACCGCCTGCTGTGGAATACCTGAAGCCTTGACTGTAACACCCCTTTCTCTGCAGAACTCGTGGGCCATCTCTGTAGAGTTCTTACTGTGTACATAGAAATCGGTTTCCTCTGCTTTCCAGCAAGGAGTATGTAGCATTTTGTGAAAACAAGGCCACTGTATATTCTCTAAGTTGAAAGGAAAAGATACCTGGTGCTTTACTCAACACTTTAAATTATTTAACTGTTTCTCTCATTGCTGAAATGCCCTTTTATCCTTTTTCTCTTTGTTCTTGACTGAGGTATCCAAAGTTTTCTAGGGACTGTCTGTTTAAAGTGATTCGTGGGGCAACAGCCTGCCCCCATGAATACTCTTGAATCCCGGCTAACTCCTGGAGTGTGCCATTATTGCAAGGGGGTCCCAGAGTATTTGCATTACTTTGAGCAGAGTTTCTTCAATGGAACCCTTTTGTCCTCTGCTTAGTAATTCTTAGCAGCACACAGCTGAAGTCTCTTGCTGGTATTCTTTCTCCACGAGGATGCTCGAAGTTACATTCTCTAGGGAGATTCCAGTGTGTGACAATCTGGATGTTGCCCTTTTTTGTACACTCTTCAGCACAGGGTGAGTGCATCTGTTACCTAGGAAGTCTTGAATTCTAAACAGGATGAAACTATTTGGGTGTTTAAAGACCAACCTGTGATTATGATGCAGGACTATGTCTGCATTACTTCTCTGAACTAATTAATCGGGGTCTTGTTTCAGTTACTGTCTACATGGTACACCTTCAACTGCTGACTTACAATATGCAATGTTGATTTTAGCCTTGTACTGTAAATGTTGTTCTTCACAAAGAGAATGTGCAATAGGAAAAGGGAATGGTGGGTGGCATAATTTTAATGGAAAATCATGCTAGCTTTCTTAAAAATATGAAAAAAATATGAAATGCAGCTTATTTCCTTTTCCTGTGGTGTTTTCTACTTGGAAAAGGAAAGATGAAGATATGTGCCTGTTTCTGTGCCTGGTGAATTTCTCAAATGCAAAGGTAGTAGAGATTTGTGTTAGCTGGAATTTAAGTGCTGAACCCATCTTAGGTTGTGATTGTATTGCTCCTGTTTCCTCAGCTGGCCACAATTATGGCTTGTTGAGATGGAGTTTAAAAGCTACCACCTATTTGTATCTATGTTCCATCACCTGGGATAGGCATTTCACCAATAGTGCAGGGTTTCTGTTGATACTTTGTTTAGTTCTTAAATCACTGGTGCTGTTTGGTCCAAGACAGAGAAGCGTGTAGGGAGTGACAGAAATGTTGCCTGCACTGTAGGAGAGTGAAAAACATGACTGCAGTATTGATGCCTTGATATGATTTAACTATGCAAATACACAAATAGGTGAGGGGGGGGAAATTCTTGGGTTGCATACCTAATCTCTTAGTTTTTGCTCTGTAAATTACTTGCATGTGTGTAGGTACATACATATACACACGGACATGCATGCACATGTATATGCAAAGTCTTTTCTTTATGTAGAAGTGATGAAACAAAACCCTTTCCTCCAAGTTTTACTTGATCAATTGGTGCAAATATAACTTGCTGCTGCTAAGGGAGGATCTTGGCTAAGGGCAAACTTTGGTTTCTTATCTTTCAGGTTTGAAGACCTGTATGTAGCAAAAACTGTTTAGCCTTTCTGAAGACCTTGAAATGTCATTAAGGATGTATGTTCTTCCTCATGCTCTGATAATTTGGAGATTCCTGTATTTTAAACAAAACCATAGTGATGGGCAACTTTTTAATTGCAAATTCTTTCCTCTAATTTAGAAACAAAAGATGATAAAAAGCAGCTGGACCTCTTCCTGGAATTCCTGTCCCATTCAGTCAATGCCTTGGTATTCTGGTTGACCTAGAAGTCATAGCTGCTGCAATAAAAATGATTGGTTTGGCAATTTAATTTGTCTGAGAATAGTTTTTAATACTGTGTACAGTGTATAGCAAGTGCTATTTGTCTTTTCTGGAAAAAAGGAAATCAAGGATGAGATGTGAAGTGACTTGTCCAGAGTCACAAAAGGAATCTCCTGGAGCCAGGACTGAATGAGAGGTTCCAGTTCCTTAGTGTTATCTCCAAATCACTAGGGTTTACTTTTTTAATACATTTCTCCCTTAAAAGAACTGAAAAACAAGTTGACATACACTGAAGACCCACATCAGGACAGTAAGGGCTAGAATTAAACATACAAGCTGTCATGATTTGGGGTTGTGCATGTGTGGTGGCCCAGACATGGTTGCTCCTTGGCAGTGCTTTGACAGCCTGCAGAGTGGAAGGCCAGCACAGCATGTCAGTGTGAATAATAGCAGCAAATGTGTGTCCTGCTCTCTTTGTTCAGAATCACCTAACAAAACAAGTCTCGTTTGATGCTCCTCTTAACTGAGGAGGGAGAATACCATTTTACAGTGAAGTGGGTTCATCTTTGTTCTACCAGTCAGTGTGACTGACCATTTCTTTCTTGTGGGGCTTTCTCCCTTTTTCTGTAAACCAAAATCTAGAGGGCTTAATTGTTCTTTCCTGCCTCTTAATCCAGGCCTTTGCTGAGAAGCACCAGATAGGAAGGTGGTGGAAAACTTGGGACTGTTGATTCAGGGACATCCTCTTAAGATTTAGAAGAGTAGAGATATACAACACATAAGGGATCTGACTATTCCTGTTTCTCTTCTAATTTATGGTCAAGACTGCAGCTTCTGTCTTCCATTTCATGATGTTAGTGTAGATACTAGGCTGTGTTTTTTCATTTTTTTCCCTCCAAGTTAGGATTAGTTCCTTAGGGTTCAAATAAGTTCTGAATTTCACAGAGAAGCACCTGAACCAAAACCTTGGATCCAAACATCCCAGACTTTATGTGGAATTCAAATCTGGATCCCAACTCTGTGGCTTACTAACCCACCCATTTTGGGAAGGGTTTGTTGTCTCTATGTGGTGTTTGTGTTCTTGGTCCTTTGGAACTAAGCTTTTAATTTGGTTGCCAGTTCTGCAAGGACTTTTTAACTTCTTAGGAATGCCGGTGTTCACACGCTCCATTGCTGGCAGTGTGATGCGTAGTGATAAAATTTGACTCTGTCTAAGGGTTACTGAGATAAACCAGCATTATCATTCGTAAGGGTCATTTTCTTGCGTAGTGTTCCGAGCTTTGTATTTGAATATAGCTCGCACCTGAAAGGACGCGTTATTCCAACTATGACCTGCATCACTGGCAGAGAGTTGTGTAATCTGTACTTGTGGAATGGGAAGGTACAAGCTTCCATCGTTGCTGATGCATCGTGTAATCCACCTGTTTTGTTTTTCTTATAGCTGTTGTTTGGTTTATATATTTTTTTTTTTTCAGTTTTATAGAAACAAATATGGGGACGTTCAGGATTTTTTCTACAATGTATAAAACTCCAAGAATTAGTCGTGACTAGAGAGCTGTGAAAAATACCCCATTAGGAGATGATGGGCTAAATGTAGGTCCATTTCTCTTAGACAAGTAGGATAACCTTTAAGATGCATGGAACAACACAATAATCGGGAAAACTAAAACTGAAATTTGTTTCCAAGAAATTCTGTAAGAACTATCTATGGAAAAGACATCAGTGATTGAGAATAATGTACAAATTAATGTGTTTGAAACTTGTGTATCCATTTCTTTAATCTCATACTCTTCAGTGAACGGTACACTTGTGTTCAGTTTTATGATCAAAAACAAAGACCAAAGAAGGCCAGCCTCATTTGATTGTGTATATTCTGCCTGTCTTAATTATCAATAGCTGTAAGGATACAGTGCAAGTGATCTGGTAACCAGTGGTTCTCGTCCTTTTCTTTTAGGGGGAAAAACAACTTTAAAATGTATAATTTATTGCTCAGCAATAACCATGTTGTTAAAATAATAATAAAAAAAAGGAATTAGCAACATGTCTTAATTTCCCAATAGCATTATTATATGTTGTATTTCAGTTTATTGTATATTGTGTTTTTGTATTTATTTGTGTTTGGAGGTCTTGCTATGTCTTTTTGTGTTTAAATGCTAATAAACAAGGACAGTGTGTAAGAGTGTAGAATGCCGAACTCTGAAATGCTAAACTGTGTTATTAAAGGAAAAATAAATAAGTAGGAAATCATATTTTTTAAAAAAACCTGGTGTGTTGAATTTGAATGACTGCTGTGGACTTGCGGATGGCCAAGGTGCATCCTTTCTCCTCTGTGAGCCCACTGTGTGTTGGCTGCTCTGTGCTTTGTGCTTATGCACCCAGTAGACCTTTTCTGTGGCATTTCCTGTCCTCTGCACAGGTAACTTGCCATAACTTCTATCAGAGTCCTATTTTCTGTGTGCTAACTCTGCTAGAATAAACTAGGCACGCTGGTGTTCATCCTAACATGAGTGTCAAGTGCAAATAGAGTAGAAATAATTGAAATGGCTTTTCATGCATTTGTGGTACACTGGTTTCCCAAAGTGGCGTGGGAGAGTTGAAGCGTGGCTTGAATGTCTGAAGATACAGATTTATTATTTTTTCTTCTCCTATGTCATTAGTGCCTCTTCTCCACGCAGAAGCCCATTTCAGGTGTGTGTTTGAAATCACAGAACACGATGCAGTCTGTAGAAACAACACACTGTTCTGAAGTGAGTGGAGCAACAATATTTCCATCATGTTTCAGATTCAGCCTAGTGATGAAAACCCTGAGCCCCAGGGGTGGTGAATGAAGCATGTCACTTTTACTGAGCACCACACTGTCCTTCTGTTTCTTCTTCCCTACCCTCCCTCCCACCCCTTTCTTACTGAAATTTCAATTTCCCATCTTTTACGTCACTGCAGGAGTAATACAGGGTTTAGCAATGCAGGAATGTCCTGTCTGTGCTCAGAGACAAGACTGCAGTATCGTGGCAAGAGCTGCTGCTGTGCTGCAGGCACCTGAATGTGAGCACGACCTGGCCAGCCCATACTGGTGTTTGCAGCAGGTAGTCTGAAAGTGCTGGGTGGCCTAGTGCCCTTCCTTGATAAAATGGGGATGCCAGAGAAAAGACAAATGCAGGAAGGTGGGCATGGTGAGAGAAGAAGGTGGCATGCCATCCTCACTGTGTGCAGGATGTGCTGAGGTGGATGTTCCTTTCTGCTACGAAGAGCAGTCACTACGTGACTCTCGGGATGCTCTGGCATCCGCTGCCCTGCTCATCACACTTTCCACTTGTACTCCCACGGTTGGTACTCCAGGCTGTGCTGCCTGAAGCTCTTCACATCTCCTTGCCGTGGAGCCTGAAAGGGCAGTAAACTTCCTTGTTGTCTTAATATAAGTGAGTTACCTTCCAGCAGAGTCATCTTAGGGAAGAGCATCCTGTGCTATCCCCTGAGCTGCTCCTCCTCCCAAACTGGGGAGCGTGACGCTGCTCTGATGTGACATTTTTGTCGTCACATCATTGTGGCAGGACAGGCAGTGAGGAAACAAATTGCTTTAAACGTGAAGGCAAACACCACTTGTCTCCTTGCCTCCCTTATCCTCCTCCCCCAGCAAAGAGTCATAACTGAAATGACACATGATGCCCTTCCACAACAAGTCTTTATAAAAGGCTTCTTCTTCATGACAGGTCACAGGTGGTGACTGTCAGCCTTGTTGTGTGCTTTCCCCTTGTGGGCAACACGGTACTTAGGTGACAGGAGCAGAGCACCAGCTCTGGGAGTGCCAGTGCGAGCAGCCAGGAGAGTGGGGTGAGCGGCACTCCTAGGATACAGAGAGTGTTGGCAGAAACAAACACTGCCTGAGCCTGGACCTGCTGCTGGGGCCTTCTTTTCCAAGAACTGCAGGACAGGGGGTAGGAATTTTCAGGGAAGTTTTCCAGAGCTTCAAACCTTTGGTTTGCTTGCTGTCCAGTAAGAAGAAGTCAGGTTTTGAAAATGCTCGGTCCTGCATATGGACCTACGTCCTGCTCTCTGCCTGCTTCAGTGTGACCAGGTTCTGGATCCAGTGCTCAAAATGAGTGGTGAAATAGATGATTTCCCCCATCCTTCCCCAAAGCCAGTTTTCCGTGAGTCAGTTGTGTGGTTCCTTCCTGCATGCCTGCATTAAGCCCTGGAGCCTGTCACTGTCTAGTAATGTGTCTGGCTTGCCCTTGTTTGGCCCAAAGAGGCGATAACCTGAGTGTCTTCCTTTGACTCCCTTGGAAAATGTGGTGCCTGGGGAGGCTGAGCCCACTCAGATCTCTGCCCCTTCGGATTGGGTTGAACAGTGAACATTGGATCTCAGTGCATGCTCTTGTGTGTCTTGTAGGCTCCCAAGAATGGGGAATGGCCCAAGCCGGGAGCTAAATTCCCACCATCTGGGCTGGTAAACACAGAAGGAACCTCAGGAACTGACTTCCACCCCACAGGCTGCACCTTGGGTTAAGTGATGTTTGAGCACAGCTGGCGGTGCCGGTTGCAGCTGATGGAAATGCATGTTTTGGCAGTGTTGCAGTGTGATCGGAGGCAGGAGCTCTTTGCAGATATATTTGGATTTCTACCAGGTATTGCTACCTGGCTGGTGGAAATGGCCTCTGCCCAGCATACCCTTTGCCACCAGCCTGCAGGAACACAGGTGAGGTGTGAGCCTGTCCCCAGTCATAACTCTTTTAGCACGTGTCCCTGGGGTAGGTAGTGATGGCTGATAACTGGCATTTGAGGATAAAAAAAAAAAGAATCTCTGCAAGCACACGGTTGGATGGAATGGGCTGGTTCCAGTGTGCAGCGTGGTGTGGGCTCAGGGCTGAGAAACAAACTTGGTTGCTCACATCCCTCCATCCACACAGATCTCACTCCACAGCTGCTCCTTGAGGCCACCAGTAGCTGAAAGCTCTTGTTCCCCTGCTTCATGCTACAAGATAAGAAGTGAGTCAGAGTGATAGCTCTGAGATCAAATGTGATCCCCTCCAGTGACTTCTCCTGCCTTGCTGCCCCGAGGGGAAGGTGACTGTGTGGCTGCTGGAGGCCTGTAAGAACTGGCGTGGAGCTCTAAAGAGAGTTTAACTCCAGGATTGACTGATTATTCAGCTTTAGCTCCTGACCAGCCCTGAAATGAAGCTGTGCCTTTCCTGGCAGCACACACAGCTCCTCTGGCACCAGGAATTGGTTCTGGCAGTATAGATTGTGCTGTTGCACACGGGACTTTATAATTTTTTTTTTTTTAAATTAAAGGAAATCCCACAGGGGGATTTTCTCTGATTGCTGCTAGGGGCTGCCTGCTTTGAGGGCAGCCATGAGATGTAACAGCTAGAGGGGCTGTCACCTGCCAGGGCACTTCTACCCTTTTATTTAGGATTAGCTTCACGTTCAAATCTTAAGCACTGTTGCACTGTGCCAAGGAAATTGGCAAACACTGTGTGCCTGGGTACAGCCTGGCTCCTGCAGGGGAGGTAGCTTCGGCACTGGGGATTTGGAGCCAGTTTTTGGTGTGCCTGTCCTCTCCCTTCTGAGGCCACAGCATGTAATATGGTTATTTACCACGGAATCATTTTTCCATGCAGTTAATGACATTCTGGGGATGGTGCCATTGCTGCTTGGCTGTTTGGAGGGCTGCAGGGAACGTGTGCGTGTGGCGGGTGATCACCCACATTGGGGACTGGTGCTCACAGTCATTGCCCACTTCATGCTCAGCCCTGGGCTCCCTTTCCAGATGCAAAGTGCTTGGCTGAGGGCTCATACCTTGTGTTGCAGGCTACAACTATTTTAAGGAGTAAGAAGAGATGCAGCTATACAACAGGGAAATTCCAAGAGGTGCTGGATGTCCCTGACGGGCTTTAGGAGGTGGCCTTACAGTCTGGCTAAGGGGAACAGTGTTTCTCGCTTTGATGCTCAGTGCTGGGATGGTCAAGTGTCCACTGTGTGCTGTTTCCCCTCTGTGGTGGTGATGTGCTCTCCCCAGGGGCATTGTAGACAGCCACCACTGGGGAGCAGGAGGACAGGTGGGCAGCAAGGAATAAAACGTGCTGATCTCAGCATTAGGGCAGCTGCTTTAATTTCTGGGGACTGCTTTCTCCTTTTCTTTCATCTTTGTTTCACTCTCCCCGTAACTGCCTGATGCAAACCTCGCTCCTGTGCAGCCCTCTGTTGTGCCTGCCTAGTCCTGAGGCATAGCAACAGCATCTTGGGATGGCAGAAGTGACAAACCTGGGATGGAGAGGAGCATGCTCTGGCCTCGGGGAGAAACCTGCAGCAAGGGCTGGCTGATTCTGTCCTCTCACTCACAGCAGTAATGCTGCAGTGAGCAGCTGGCCCCTGTAATACAAGTTTTGCTGGGATTTCTGTCATTGCCCTGCCCTGTCCTATCCTAATGCTGGAGCAGAGGGAGCAGGGACTGTCCATCCTCGAGCAGGATTTCACAAGCCCTTGTATGAATTCAGGGCAGATCGGGGATTTTAGCCTGCTTGCCAGATGAATCCTGGCTCATTGAAAATCAAGTATCAGCTTTGCTGGGACCCGAGCTGCCGAACAAGCAGTGCAGAGAAACAGCAGCTGCAGGGTACAAAAGCAAAACTAAGGTGTGAAGCATCTCCTAAAACACTGGGTTTCAGGGGCTGTGGCATTGTTCTCTGCACAGGGTCCCATGAGAGATTTCTCCCCTCCTGCCCAACTCAGCCATGCTGAAGGATGCTGAGGCCATAGACAAGCATGCACCTGCCCTCTGCACACTCCAGTCCTTTCTTCAAGCTGTTGCTACTGAGTAGCCATGATTTATATTTTTTCCCTTCTCTATTAAAATACAGGGCATCTCACTGCAGCCAGCATTCACCCTTAGAGTCCCCTGGGAGAGATTTGTGAGTGGTAATTAGAGTGCAGGAGCCTTTCCCCTCGAGGACATCTCTCAGTATTGAGCTCCCTGAACAGAAAGTGCTGACTGTGCTTTGGCTGATGCCCAGGCTTAGAGCTGCTGCTCAGGAGCTTTTTCTCTTGGCAGTTCGTGGTCCACACTTGTGACTTTGGTGGGGACAGAGCTCTGGACAGGGGCACCTCCATGTTCCTTCACAGGGCACGGTGCATCACGTGGGACTGCACTGGGACCTTCTGGGGACAAGAGTCCTATGGCTCTTCTCACTCCTGTGCTTGCAGCAGAGCTGGGGATGAAGTGGGTTAAGGTTTTGGGAGACGGGAGATCATCCACAAGTGATGGCTTCATTGTCTCCACTCTCCTCCAGTCTGCTGAGTTGGAAGCTAGGGAGCAGGGGGAGCACAAAGGGTGGGATGGGGGTGGTTTGCTTCCCCCTCCTGCACTCCTAAATCCTTGCTGGTGTCAGATCAGAGTTTCTTGTGGTTTGTGACACCTCCACTGATGTCCCTTCCAAGCACATCTCCAGTCTCCTCCTCAGCTTGCAGTAAACCCCTGCAGTCACAGATCTTCTGCCCTCCCCCTGCTAGTATCAGTGTCAGCTGAAGGGCTGATGAGGCCTCCAGCTCTCCCCTGGGCATGGGCCTCTCTCACCAACCTTATGCTGTCCCCTTCCCAAGATGTCATTGCTCTCCCGCCATCCTTTCCAGCTCCTAACACATCCTTGGTAAGGATGTGGGCCTGGCATGCAGCACTACTCCGTGATGGGCTGCACGACAGGGATGGTGAAGTCCTTGCTCCTCCTCTGGTATCCACACTCACTGATGCCACAGCCAGCAGCCCCACTCACCCTCCAGCAGCCTCCTCTGGAGCAAAGTGGGGCTGTGCTGGCACTGCCGCTTCCTGTGCTGGGTAATGGCAAATCAGCAGGTGCCCGAAGTAAAATTACAAGTCGTGGCTGGGAGCTGCTCCGTTCCAAGAGAGCTAATTGAATATACACTGAAACCATTATAAATAATTACAAGGTAGCTGTTGTTCAGCAGGGGAGAGAGGCGTGGGCTGGGCACTCAGTGTGTTCGCCCTCGCCACCGTTTAGCTAGACTTGGATGGGTGGGGGGAGTGTGAATGGCGAGGTCTAGTGAGCCAAGCTGGGAGGACACCCACTCGTTCCGCAGTCCTTCTTAGGCTCCCCACGGGTGCTAAGGAACGGGTAGACTGGGAGAGGATCTGAGTGCAAAACCAGCTTCTGGGAGAGAGCAAGGTAAAGGGGGAAACCTGCCTGCCATAATGGTTTACTCCCTTCTCCCTACAGCCTCCTGCGGGCTGAGCCCATCACGTGCCCTGGGGAAGGGTGCAAGGTCCAGCTGGGCAGCGGCCGCGGAGCCGAGGGATGGCCGCCTGCTGCAAAATGAGGCGCCTGTTCTTCCTCCTCGGTGTCCTGCAGCTCCTTGGTGAGTGCGCCCAGGGCTCGGCCACCGTGGCGAGCAGGGGTGGCCGCTGGGTGACTTCCCCATTTCGGGTGGGCTCTTGGCAGTCGTGTTTTGGTTTTTGCAGTCGTGTTTTAAGTGGCAGAGTTGCGGGCTCTATAAAGCGTATCTGTAAGGGACACGAGAAAAGGCATTTCCAACCGGACAGAGCTGAATGAGCGAGGCAGGGGAATGAGGCTGGGATAGCCGTATGGTGCCTGCTGTTCCTCTCATTTGAAGTCAGCAGCGCTGCGCCGCAGGACATGCTCCCTGTTGAATATGTATGTCGCTTTGATGTTCAAGGACTGCGCTTCCCGGGAGACAGGGCTGATTAAATAGCAGACTGATATTTCCAGGGCTAGGGAGGGTGCAGGAATGCATCAGAGCTGCTGCATGGGGCAGAAGGCTTTGCACCAGGAGATTAACCTTCGGCCGAAGGAGATGCCGCGGCAGCCGGGTGGGATGCGGGGCCATCTCCAATGGCGTGAGCTCTCTTGACACAGCGACCTGCAGCTGCGGGACGTGAGGCGTGTGTGCGATGGGGCTGGCTGAGCATTTTTGGCTGGAGCTTTAACCTCTCCATTTCCTCGCTTCTCGGGGCGGGAGGGTTGTGAGTCAGTCCCAGCAGGGAAGGAACAACTTCTCCTTACCATCCAGGTGCTTTTTCCTTTCTTAAGGCCTTTTGACTCTGAGCCAACAAGGTGTTTGTGCCTACAACACCGCAAGCAGCTGCTTGGCTCCTGTTCTTACTGCTGTTACCGTCTTTTCCCCTCTCAGGGGGGTTTTAAAGAGGATACGGCAGGGATGTGTTTGATGTGCCTGAGGGATCCTTCAGGCAGCTGAAGCGGTGGCCACAGACCGGTGTGAGCCCTCTGCACCTTGCACCTGGACTCCAGCCCCATTTCCTACATTAGGACTTTCATTCTGGTTAAAAATACATTGTTTCCTATTCATCTGGCGATGGCTACCTACACCAAATGGTCTCAGCGGAGCCCCTGGCAGAATTAGCACAAATTACACCCCAAGGCAATCGTTGTGTGCTGATAAAGCCTCTGCAGCCACATCCTTCCCCATCATTTTTTAATCTTGAGTCACAGAATATTCTGAGTTGGAAGGGACACATTTGGAGTAGCCGGGCCTGGCTTTCTGCAGTGCACCTCCCTCCATCAGCTAGAGTCATCCAGAACCACCCCCCCCTCCCTCCCCAGGCCGGGCTGGGGGGTCCCTGTAACCCCTCTCCACCCCATCTCTAGTGCCCCAGACCTCTCCACCACTGGCTTTTTACATATTTTGTAGTTTAGTGCATCTCTCTCCTACAGAAAATATGATCTATAATAAAGGTAAAGGATTTTTTTTGTTGTTGTTTTGGTTTCTTATTTTTTTCCTCAGTCTCATAACTCACTTGCCTGAAGCCATTTAATTCAGGCTGCTGGAGATTTATCTTCAGCTGAACGTGCATCCTCCAGCCAAGCCTGGGCAATGTCAGGTTGTGAAGCTGCTCCACCATGCTTGTGCCAACAGGGCAGGTTGGAGTGAAAACCCCCTCTACTGTGTCCTGTCCCTGGCCAGCACGGTCATCCCTGGTACCCATGGGCCATGGGCAGGGCCGCCACCATCCCAGCAAACGCCATGAGAAGAACCCTGTGTTCCAACCTGTTGATGTCTCTGGCGCAAGACACCACTGAATTCTCCCCCCCAGCCCCAGACATCTGGTTTTTGTGCTACACGTGCCATAGCAAATGTCATTTCTCCTCTTGCCCTGTCCTCATGGTCCTGCCAGTCCTGTGTGTCCTCTTGGTACCTACTGGAAACCGAAGGCTGAGGAATCTCTCCTTATTTAATTAGCCTGATTGACAACAAAACCCACTGCAAGGATTGCTTAACTACTAGGTGTATGGTATTCTTGCCCTTTGTCTGCAGGACACTTTACTGCCTTCCCTCTGCCTGCCAAGTATTTGTCCCTCTTCCTATCTGGGTGGGTAAAAACCATCACCCAGCCAAAAAAAGAAAAATCCCCTATGAAGAAAAGGGCTGTGATTGCTCAGCTGGGAAAGTGCAGGAACTGATGTTGGGTGGAAAATCCCCACTTGTGACCCAAACAGGCCAAGCCATCCTTAAAGCACATCTCAGAGAGGGCTCCCAGTGACTCCTGTGGACTAGATTACACTGATTTCTCTGCTCCTCCCAGCTGCTGCTACTGCCGTGTACAAGCAGTGGATCCCTAACACCAATTTCGAAACCGCCTCCAACTGGGATAAAGGCAGAGTCCCCTGTGCCAGCGATGTGGTTCACTTTGAGAAGGACAAGGTATTGGACATTTTTGATTTATTTTTTGCAAAACATCATTGGGCATTGGAAAAGCACTTTACCTGAAAGGGCAAAGCACCTTTTTATTTTTGCTTTTTTTACAGGTTGTCTCAGTCTTCGTTGGGTCTGCCTACGCACTGACAGACATGGTAAGGCAGTGTGCAGCGGTACCAGAGGGTGGGCAAGGGCAGGGTCGGTGCTGGAGCTCTGCCAGCTGGTGGCACATTCCCCTCTCCCCCTCTGCATAGAATCACAGAATTGTTTGGGTTGGAAGGGACCTTCAGGATCATCCAGTTCCAACCCCACTGCCATGGGCAGGGACAGCTTCCACTAGACCTGGTTGCTCAAAGCCCCATCTGAGGGCAAGAGGAGGGGCAGACACTGGGAGGGGCACAGGAGAGACAGCTCTTCTCTGTGACAGGACCCAAAGGAATGGCCTGAAGTTGTGTCAGGGGAGGTGTAGGTTGGATATTAGAAAGACGTTCTTCACCGAGAGGGTGGTTGGACACTGGAACAGGCTCCCCGTTGAAGTGGTCACAGCACCAAGCCTGACAGAGTTCGAGAAAAACTTGAATGGATGGAGCATCTGCAACTTCTCTGGGCAACGTGTTCCAGTGCCTTATCACCTTCACAGCAAAGAATTTCTTTCTAATATCTAATCTAAACCTTCTCTCTTTCAGTTTAAAGTCATTCTGTGAACTTTGACATTTTGCTCCGTGGTCCAGCCAGACCAAGATGCCTCAGCTGGGGCAGGGGACAGGAGTCCCACAGCAGCCTGGGTTTCTGTGTACCATGGAACCAAAGGATGTTTCTGGGCGCTTTTTTGTGGTGGTGTTTGGTTATTTAATTAGGGGAGATGGGGGAGAGCACCCCAACTCCCCATTTCATTTGAAAGAAATTCATTTTTCTTCCCGAGGGAAGAGGTAAAACCCCCTCCATGGGATGGAGACCTTGGCATTAGTTGGCTGAGGAGCACCAGCCCACTGCATTGCTGACACTAGCCCCAGGCAGAGGCTAAGGGAAGCTGACACCAAAATATCTTGAAATGAAAACAAACTGTTCTGGGAAATCCCAAAATGTTGCTTGAGAAATTTTCTTTCAAGTGCCGTTGGGTCTTATATTTTTCTGCAGCATTATTAGCCTGGCTGTGGCAGGACAGGTGTGACACCCTGCTGAAATATATGTGTTGAGTGAGATAAGACTGGGGGGAGTCTCAACTCACAGGGGTTTTTGAGCAACCTGGTTTCCCCCCAGAAGAGGAGCCCTGCCCAGAGCAGACTGACAGGCAGACATGAACGCACGGAGTCTCAGTCTCCCTGGTTCGGAGGGTAAAATTTAACAGGGAGGAATTAAAGGGAAAAGCAAACTCACTGCCCCAGCACATCGGTGGGGGATGGGTCACCAGTGAGTACTCTCCCAGTGCTGGGACAGCAAGAGATGGGCTGGATCCTGTTTTCAAAACCTCCTTCCCTGGACAGCATGAGCTTGTGGATGAGTTTTCTCTCTCGGTTTCAGGGCAGCTTTGCTCTTTTATCGGCCATTAAATCCTAAGAAGCCCTTGAAATTTATGTGGTGTAATTTGTTCAGGCTGTCTATGCCACTAATAGTTTTGATGCTTTAATAACGCCATGTGCCATGTTTAATGCCTCTACAAATATTTGGAGGAGATACTTTATTTATATGGCATTTTAAATATGAATTTTTGAAGGAAAGGATATACTGGGGAAATACGTACAAATATAATGTAATAAATGATGTGGAATTTACCCAGAGAAGAAAAGAGCAAAATACCACTCCAGTAGATTTTCTTTTACTTACAGATGAATGTATAATATTTCTAAAGTACTTTCATCAGAGGCCTGCAAAGTGCATAATTGCAGAGCAGCGTTAGTCATTATGGCTGAGCCTTCCACAGCCAAGCTGGAGAGTGGAGCTGAGCAGCCCCATGGCTTCCCAAGGAGAGGGAGACCAACAAACCTTTGCACAACACAAAATGACACCCATGGCTGTGCTGACTGTCTGCTGGCTGCTCAGGTGGATGGTTCCCATCATGACTGAGTGATGGAGTGACCCCCAGCTCATCCCAATCAAAGGATCCAGAGTGCTTGTGGGAGCCCCTGGGGACCCTCTGCTGCCCTGGGGTTTCTCTGGGCCCCTGCTGCTGGCAGGCAGCTGCACAGGCTCCAGGGTTCCAGTGAATTTTATAATCCTACTGCTGTGCAAGTGGAGAGGACTGCTGGGGGATCCATGAGGGAATAAAGCATGGCATGGGCTGTGAGAGTACCATTCCCCTCCTGCACCAAATTGCACCACAGGTGAGCAGCCAAGCTTGTCCCCAGCCGTAACCTGTCCTGCAAGCTCACACCTTCCTTCTGAGCGTCACCACCCCAGCAATTCCCTGTGGACTGTCCCTGCATGTTTCTTAGTGCAGTGCTTAATATTCCTCTTTAATTTCAGCTCGGGCACTTCCCTCCTGTGCACTGCTGTGCTCTGCTGTCACCAGGTGATACAGGGACTGCCAAGGTTAGGGATGAAAAAGGGATGAAACCAGGCACCTGAGCGGGGCTGACACTCATGCGGATGGCATGAAATTTGGCATCCAGCTGGTTAGAAAATGAATTGGTCATGAGGCCTTTTGCAGGGAGGCTGGGCTGCACCTGTTCGGCTGCCGGCCACGCGCGCTGGAGCATTAATCACTTAAATCAGCAAGAATACATTAAGCTTTAGAGTCGCCATGGAGATGCTATACAGCCTTTGGCCAAAAAAAAAAAAGGAGAGTGTTGTTTGCTATAGTAGCGCAGGAGGAAATTCACGGCTGAAGAGGGATTGGGCTCTCGTTGACTTTCATGAGGACAGTGCCTGCTGTGGCAAACGTAGGGGAGGGTGCTCGGTGCTGGTGCCCTGCCAGTGGAGGGGCAGCGTGAGATCTCCCATCTCAAGTCCCAAGCTGAGCAGAGTGAGATCTAGAGTGCTGGGGGGTCCTCATGTGCTACCATCTTTCCCCTCCTAGACATTTATGTGAAAGCTCACCTCTGTAGGGTGAGCCCTCCAGCTCTCCTCCCCATCCATCCCATGTGGGCAGCAGCTGAGTGCTGGGAGATGCTTTCTTGGGAGGAGGCCAGGCTCTTTGGGCATGGAGCCCACTTCCCTGCTCAGACCCATTGATTGCCCAGTTCAGTGCTTATTTGAAGTTTCAAGTGGGTCCCTAATTCAGCCACACACTAAATCCAAATCCAGCTTAAGTGTAAGTGGTTTTGGAGCACAACCGTTGTGATTAGGCTGGATTTTCTATGGTATTTAGCTGCCTAAAGATGCAGACCAGTATTTAGCCAGTTTTTGGAGGTGCCTGGGAGTAAATGTGCAAAAACAATGGACATGGAGGTGGAGGTGGTGGTGCCTGATATAGGTGATCCAGGGCAAGGCAGGCTTTGGCTTTGCTTGTCTACCTGGCAGGGGAGGAGGGCTCCTGTGAGGGGTTTGGACCCTCTGGCTACAGCTGTGCATCCAAAGGGAGTCAGGCTGCAGCTGTGGGCCTGGTATTTGCCCCGGTAACACCAGTCCTGGTGCAGTTTGTGCCCAAGCCAGCCAGCGCTAAAGTGTAGGCTAGGGGTGGATGATGCTGCTTCTATTTTTGGGGTGGCAGGAGTCGGGTTTAGTCACGTGGCAGAGCAGTCTTGCTCAGTCCATATGGTGCCAGGGTCAGGGCACTTGCTGGGGTTATTCAGCAGTGCCAACATCACCTTTCCAGCTCTGTCCCATCCCTGAGCTCTGTTGTGGGGTGGCAGCTGCCCATATCCCCTCCCTGCCCGCCTGGCAAGGGGCTGCAAGCCTGGGTGAGGGTTGGGGGTGATCGGGGCACTGGGGTCTGACCAAGGACTCCTCCCCCAGCCTTATATTTTTAGCTGCCTAATTGTGAGAGCAGAATGTACTCGGCTTTGCTGCAGGATGCTCCTGCTCGGTTCCTGGCAGAGATTGATCTTGAAATGCCAATTGCTCTCCAGGGGCACCGGCTCTAATGAATTGCCACAGTTTGCGCTCGTCCCAGGCACTAACGCTCCCTCCCCCACCACTTCCCAGACAGCGGGGTAATGAGACACCCAGGAAAGGGATTATTTTTCCTTCTCCTGAGATGAAGGTAAAATATTTCAGGGGAGTGCATGTGTGTGCGTGTATGTGCCAGCACGTAATTCCAAGCCTGAATCCTGCAATCTTTTCTTCCATCAGCACTCATGCTGAAGGTGTGCCCTAGGAAAGGAGTGTGGTGAAACAGTCTGTTACAGTCATCTCCACGAGTTTATTTGCTCCTTCTAGGCTGGTTTCCAGCAGGCGAAGTTATTAAAGTCTGTGATGAGTGGAGCAGCTTGCCGGCATCCCGGGCTGTAGCGGATGCTGGGGCAGGATCTGGCTGGGTGGCTGCTCCATGGACCGTCTGCCCTCCCTTCGCTGCTGGGCATGGCTCCCCTGCCCACACCTCGAGCCGCGCTGGGGTTAGGGGAGGTCTGGTGGGTCTCACGGAGAGGAGCACTAGCTCCTGTGCTCTGGTCTGGGCTGCATCAGCCTGCTTGAGCAGGGGCTTCATGGGGATACAGACTGCATTTCTTGCCTGGCTTCCTTGGGATACTAAAGCCTCATTCTTCATGGGACCATGTGCCTGGGTAGAGAGATCTTTGGGCAGTGAGATGCTAGTCCAGCAGCAGGGTCTTAGCTGACCCCTCTCACAGGGGATCTGGATTAGCCGGTGTGGGACTGGAGGCCATGGCGGGGCCAGGCTGGCTCTGAGGACATGGGGTGACATGGTGTGGCTTGGAGGAAGAACAGCATCCTGAAGATGCAGGTGGAAAACCTTCATGTGGGCAAGAAAGCAAACAAAGGAACCCTCAGTAATAAACCCAAGAAGTGCTGCTGCCAGCGAGCCCCTGGCAATGCTCCAGAAATGTCAAAGGGTTGTTCTAGCCCTGTGCCTTTCCAGGGCTGTCTGCCAGCAGCTGGGATACCACTCAGGCACCACCACCAGCTGTGCTGAGGCCCCCAGCCCCAGTGGGAATTGGGAAAATCCCTGCCTATTCCCACCTGTGGGCAGCATGGCAGGGCTGCCTGCCTGCTGCCCCGGCTGCCTGCTGCCATCCATGGGCTGCTGCTGCTCCAGCAGAGCAGGACTGGGAAAGATGATATGGAAATAATTTCCCTGGTGCATTATTGCCTTCGGTGTGCTATGGTGCTCCACATTGGAGCAATAACCCACTTGCATCCTACCCCAGTGATGTTTTTCAATGGAATGCCACCAACACCAGCCCCAGAGCTGCTCCTGGGCTGGGTGCCAGGTGAGGGGATGTAGCTGGGGGACTGACAGCTACTGACCTGCTTGCTGGTGCAGCCGTGGATGCAGCGCTGCAGAGCTCAGTGTGCACAGGCAGTCTTGGTGTTGCATGGTGGGGATGGTGGCACCAGCTCACCTGAGCAAGGAATTAAAATACACTGATGCTGCAAATCAGGGCAAGGCTGGGGGAAGAACTGGCTGCAGCCATGAACATCACTCACCCAGGTTCGAAACAAGTGCTGTGTTTTCCCTGTGCTGATGACGGTGACATGCCAGTCACAGTGCTGCTGCCAGTCATGTCAGCCCAATACTTGTGACTTGAGCGGAGCCAGGATGTGCTGGAGGCTGGTTCAAGGCCACACGCTTGAAAAGCCATCTCTCAGGCCTTTGCTGGTTTTTTTTCTTTCACCTTTCAAAGGTTAGTTTCATTTTCCCCTATGCAATAGGGGAAGCAGATTCCTTCTCAGTGTTGCAGTCCTGGGGCTGGGCCAAGAGCCACATGGGGTCTTTCCTCTTTTTTTTTTTTTTTTTTTTTTTNCTTTGATAAGAAAAATGATGACTGTGTTTCAGTTGTCATTACACTTGATAACGATGACTGGGGAGATAAGTGATTTACCAGTATCAGAGATGGGAAATGACTAATGGGACTCTAAGCACTTGCTGTATTAATGGCCCTGGAGTACAGGTTGGCAGGAGGAAGGGAAAGCAGATGAAACTGCCAGCTTTTTGGCCTCAGTCCATTGGTACCTGTCATTGCTCAGTTCAAAATGTACTTGGAAAGTGGCCCAACCTATATGCAATTTCTACACTAAACTCCCAAAGGTAGAAAGCCACTGCCCAACCAGAGTCTCCATTTGTACTCTGCAGTGAGCCGAGATGCTTAACTTATGTTGGGAAAAGAGAAAAGGCAAATTATTTTCAAAGAAGCATTGGATGATAGAGCCACTTCTGAAACGCTGCCCAGTGGTGTGAATCTCAGGGAGGGCTGGTGGTGGATGAGCAGCTGCCTCGCTGGGCACGGAGCCATAGTTGTGGGGACCAGCCCCAGAAATTCCTGTGACGAACCTGAACGGGGCTCTTCCTGCACTTCACTTTTGTGGAAATGTGGTGACTCCATCCTGCCTTGCACTGTGTTGTGTTGCATCTTAATTCCAGGGTTGGTGCTTGCAGTGTTTGGGCACTCCCTGAGTGCAGAGGGACACTGTGTGTGCTCACTCTCATTTTCCTGCCACAGTCACAGTCATGTGGACAGCTTCCGCTGGGCTTGAGAAGTCCAGGCAGCCTGGGGTTTTGTCCTCGGTGGTGGAGGGGTATCTCCAGGGGTAACTGGAGAAGCTGCATCTTCTCCTGAGAGCCTGTAGGCCAATGTCTCCAGAGCACAGGCACAGCAGGTGTGGGGCAGGTTTGATATGAGGCATTTTCTCCCTGTGGGCAGGACTGGTGCCATGTGCTGCTGGCCCTGTGTCTGCCGTCACTCCATCCAGACCCACTCACCCTCCCAAGCACATGCAGGAGGGGCAGCACCGCAGTTGATCATGGGAAGTGTTGTGCGTGTGTGTGTGCGCACACGTGTGCATCCCTAACTGAGCAAGTCCACCTCATCTCCTTTCTCGCCACACTGAACTCAGCCCTGCCATGTGAATCCTTGATGTGTTTTCCTCCCCCCTGGTTAGTTTGTGAAGATCTGAATGAACAACCCCCTGAAGCCAGAAGCTTGTCATGTCCTGCCTGGCCACCACAGGCCACCACTCTGACTGCACAGCCACAGTCAAAGTGTTTGGTAACTAGAGGGAAGAGAGCTGTCAGACAGGCAGGAGCGAGAGTAGGGACTTCCCAACCCCAGCAGTCTCAATCCTGCCACAACACTCACAGACACCAACTTCTGCAGCCTGGGAAAGCAAGAGGAGGCCTGTCACGATCCTGCTGTGTAGCCATCTCCCTCACCAGCAGCTGCTTCCTGATTTTGTTTCTTCCACCCAAAGCTTTGGGACTGAGTGCCCAGAGCTGACTGCTGTGAAGAGCTGGTACCCTGCATTGGTGATAGGATCCACTGCATCCCATCCAAAACCCCACTCTGAGCAGCTCAGATGGACCACAGCAGCCAGCTGGACACCCTTCCTGCTTGGCCCCCCCATGTTGTGCACAGCAGGGTGCCAGACTGCAAACTGTGCAAAAGGCAGTGGTGAGGGGCTCCAGTCTGAAATGGCCCGGGGAGTCTGGGAGGAGGGACTTGGCTGGCAGTGCTGCTGGTACTGCCCTGGCTATAGATGTCAGCTGACTGCTCCAAAGTCTCCCACCATCCACTCCTGTGTGGGCTCACAGGAAAACAAGCCAGGGCACTTGAAGTACAGCATCTTGTGACAGAAGCTGATAGCATTGCCCTCACCCAGCTCAAAGCAGGCCAAGTCCTGAGCTTCAGAACTTCACTAGATGTGGCTTTCGTATCTGCAGCTAGAGGGCATGTTGCCATTCATATCCTGGCAGACCTTTCAGCCTGTTTCAGTGCTTTAGTTTTGGAAAAATTTGCTTTACTCAAGAGTAATTCAGAGAACATGATGGCAGGACATGTGGTCTGGTCTGATGGAACAGTGTCCATAGGCAAAAGGCTTCTTCCTGGCCAGTGGGTTAGACCCCACATCCTTGGGCAGATGTTGCCCAGACCTCAGCTATTCAGTGCCATCCTCTCCTGTCCAGCCCAACGTCCCGTTGCTGGGTCTGAAGCAGACAGTGCAGAGTAGCACTTCAGGGCTCTTGGTGGCAGCCATCCTGGCTTCTCATGGTTCCTGAACCAACAGGGGGACGTGGGCTACGACCTTCAAAACACCGCACCACCAAGGAACTAAACTTCTACACCCTGCGGATGGGGGTGAGGAGCTTTTTGCCATGTCTGCCTCCCCCACGTCTTCCCCGTGGTGGTCCTTGAGTGGGATAGGGCATCCTCAGGCAAGAGTGCCCCAAGGACAGAGAGCTAGCTATCACAGCCACCCGCAGCAGTCAGTCATAAGTCTTGCTTTCTCTAACCTACATACATATTTAAAGACCAATTAAGTAGATGAAACCTTAAAATCCCATTTAACGTGTTTCTGCCTGAGTACAGGACTCAGTACTTTGGGATAATGCAGAACTGGAGGGCTTCCAGCCTCTGTCTGGGGAGTGATGCTTAAACATTGGATAGACTGAGTTAGAGAAGAGAGCCTTGAACATCACACACTCAGAAATATTGGGGGAAAACATGACTTTCTCTCTGGTAATTTCTAGATGTAAAATAAAATGGGATGGGCTGAATAACCTATGTGCTGTGAATGAGTCACCTGACTTGATCATTTACCAGGGCCTGTCCTGGAGTTGGCAGTGCTGGCTGGTGACCCAGGTGGCCACAGTTACTTGCCAAAAAGGTTCTCATGGCCTGTTGAGGTTTATCTGTGGCCAGGCTGAAGCCAGGCCATTATCATGATGCTGACTACTTGCTGGTGATGTCCTATCTAACAAGAAGAGGATATAACTATGGCAAGCTGCTCCAAATGCTGCTGTGTGCTTTCTTTAGCTTGTGCTGAGTGCCAGGTCACTAACTGACATGGCACCAAGCACAGCTTGGGCCCCTGAGTTATGTTTTGTGGGGTAAGCACAGACCCTGGAGGTGGGAACCCATTAAGTGAGGGGACCTCTGGCCCTTGCAGAGTAAGGTTGAGTTTTTCATGGTGTACCAATGTATAAATCCAACTCCTGAGCTGCTGGGAGTGTGTGCAAGAAGCTGTCAAAAGAGCTTATTTTGTATTTACCTTGTTCTTGCTTCAATGAATACTTCATGCTTGTCAGACTGCCTCTCCCCATCACAGTGTCCCCATCTGTAAAGCTGGGAACTGATACTTTCCCATTTACATGGGGCATGGCGAGGGTGGCTCCTGATGACTGTAAAGTGCCTCAGAGACTGCGAGTGTAATAGGCAGCCTAATAATTAACACTGTTATTTGATTACAAGCCTGGGTGGCTGGCAGCGGGACCGCACAGTAACACTCTGAATTCCTCCATCTAGTACCTGCCCCTGAACGGAGAATTCGTGCTGGCAGCTGGTGCAGGATTCACAGCTTTCGATGGCAGCTGGGATCCAGGATGTGACTCAGGTATTTTGTGCCCAGACCAGGCACCCCGTCAGCCCGTGATTAATCATGCAAATTCAGCCCCAACACCTCTACAAAGTGTCTTTGCTGTCCCAGCTCAGAGCAAAGTGAATCACTCCTCTTCAATACTTACCTTTTCTTTGATGGCCTCCCTCACATCAGATCTTTTTTTCCTGCTAGATCACCTGTCTTCTAAAAAAGTAATTACAGTATGGAAGCCTTTGAAGTTGTAGCAGAGAGGCAAATATTGTTTGTATTTTACCTTGCCTGTTAGGCATGTAGCCACATCAGAGCCCTTATTTTCTTTGCCACAGTGTTTCTGAAGAAAACTGTTTAGGATTTACACGCTGGTGAGCCAAGCCAGAGCCATTGCAGCAAGCTGGCCTTTGGCCCCACACACAGAGGCACTTTAGTGCAAGCACATCCTTCTCTCACCTCTCAGGCTCCAGCCCATGGCTGAGACAGCACATTTGTGTCACTGGTGCCCATTGTTAGTCTGAAAGCTGTTTTATGGGGAGATGTATTTTGGGTATTGAAGAGCTACCTCATGCTTTCAGTGGCAAGTAACTTTTTAGTTCCCCTACAGGAAAGGTAGAGTCCAAGCAGAGACACTATGCCTACACTCTGATTGGCAAAAAAATGGGACAAAAGGGAGAAAAAACCCAAATGGGTCTTCCCAGAGGAAGGACTGAAGCATAAAACCGGAGCCACTCTGAAATCCTTCATCCCTCTCATTTTTCTGTTTGTCCCCCAGCGGGGATGCTCTGGCAGCCGTGCCTTGCACTGGGCTTTTCCTGCTGACCATGTGCTGCTCCCCTGAAATCAGCAGGCGTTTCTGGAGCAACTTTCATAAATGGACTTTTTTAAAGCATGATTTCAAAATGAATGCAAATAATTCAGTCACTAAGCCCCTGCGTGCTGGCTGAATTGGCAAAGGTTCAGCTGCTGGGAAGGGTGAGAAGGAAGCAGACACTGCATGATGAGACTAATCAGCAGGGAAATGGTTAATGGTCAAATAATTAATGATTAAATGGGGCATTTGTTTTGGGGTCGCCTGCTGCAGGGAACAGGGCTTGTCACGTTTCTCTAGGCCTGCCAGGCCGCTGGGAAATGGGGACATGAATTATCATACCCATTTTTATCAAGTTTTAGCTGTTACTCAGGATTTGGACAGCTGTTTTCCTCCTTAACCAAAAGGAAGAGCTTTAAAGAAGGGGGGAAAGAATGTCCTGTGGTATCTGGGGCTGGAGGCCTGCAGCCAGATCTGGGGTTCGGGCTGAGACCCCAGCCCTGAGTGCTGGGAAGCTTTGCTGAGCTCCAGGAAGTGCCTGCAGAGGCTGCCTGTGAGGGTCGTGCCAGGTCCAGTCCTTGGCTCCCTGCCCATAGGCTGAGATCCTCTGCTTCGGGCCAGACAGTGCCTGGTTTTACCAACACAGGTGCATCTGTGTGGGCTTTGGCTTTGGCTCTGGGTCGTGCTCAACCTTTCCCATTGCGTTGCCAGGTGGAACAGTGAAGTTCGCTGACGCTGAGCAGCACTCATGGTTTGACCCCACGCTGTGGCAGGATGTGTTTCCCAGCGGGGAGCTCAGGCCGAGTGGGCGCATGTTTTCCGTGGATGAGGAACGTGTCCCGTGCCGCTACGATGATGTTATATTCCCGGCCGAAACCTCCTTCCGCATAAACACCGACTCATCACAGCAAGTGATTCACCTCCGCAGCATCTCTGTCATGGGCCAGGTAAGGTGGGGATGATGAGAAACTGGCCCGCCGCCTTCTCACCACAGCCCCAAAGTAGGTCAGGAGAGGAGGGACCAGCAGGGGTGGAGGAGCAGCACTGCGTGGGGAGATGGGGCACTCCCATGGGGATGCAGCTTCACGGGCTGCTGCTGCTGTGGATGGCTTCAGTGGCTTTTTTCCTTGACTGGTTTGTTATCGCCTCCCTCCCTGCAGTGTGGGAGCACAGGCTGTCTTACTGTTCATATTAAAAACAAGGGCCAACGTGCGCGGGTCAAACCACCAGCAAACGGCATCTTCTCTGGCTCCCAGGGGCTGCTCCCTTCCCAGACACGTGTCTGCAGCCGTGCTGCTCAGGGACCCTCTGGGGACACCTCCCTCCTGCCCCCACCTTAACATGGCCCATGGCCCAGCGATCATCTCCCTGCTTTACTTCAGCACTGCTCATTAATTGATTGGAGGGATAATTATAGAAGCGCTGGCAGCTTGCTGTGCTTCAGCCTGGGAATCAGGCTCACAACGAACTCCGTCCCTCGCTGGTCGGAGGAGCAGAAGATCACAGGCACTGCAGCAGTAAACACAGGCTCCTTCCAGGAGTGGGAGATGCGTCAGGCATTTCATAAGTTATTTATTATTTCTACTGCTGTGCTGGCTGGGATCTGCCGTTTTGGGGCCAGGCATTAGGTAGCTGCTTTTTGGCTAATAGACTCGGTGCCAGGCAGGTGCAGGCAAGTCTGAACAAGGCAGCAGAGCTCACTTCAGGCACACGTAACCCCAGGGATGCAGAGGTGGATGCTCTTGGGTGCTCAGAATGATGCTGGTCCTGCCGATGCCTGGGGAATACCACGCAGCACATCATATCCCCCCAGGGACCCTCAGGGCAGAGGCTGCTGCTGAGCAATGAGATGGAAGGAGAAGGTGCTTTTTATGATTGTAGCATTTTTCCTAAAAACTGACCTTTTAAGCTTATATCCCTTTGTATCCCACCCACTCCGTTCTCTGTGTTGGCTATTTTCACCCCAGGGCCTGAGAAGTCTGCCTGTTGTGCTAGGGCATGGATATGCTTCCTGTGGAAGAGAGTGGGTGAGGGAATTACCAGGGCTTGGCAGGATGAGGCTGGTCAGTCCAGCTCAGCCTTCTCTAGTGCCAAGCCCATGGAATTGTTTCCCAGATGAAAGGAAAACAGCTCAGATCCAGCCCCTTCCTCCCAGTACTGAAAAGCTGGTAACTTGAATTCTCTGGGCCAGCAGAAAGATGAAAACCAAAAGGAAAAAAAGGTCCAGCCATCTCGTGGTTATTTTTTTTTTTTTTGGGTTTTAGAGAGTTTTTCTGTTGGTCCAGTGGAAAAGCTGGAATGAGTGTATTAGCAGGGTTTTCCTGCTGCATCACTGCCTGCAGTGGGGTAGCCCAGTGATGGCCATCAGATATGACACCAGGTGTCCCAGCGGCACCTGGGGACAGCACTGGGACCTGCCCTGGGATACTCACCTGCTTTTCTGCTCTACCCTGCACAGGAGCTGAGCACCCCAGAGTCCTGGGCTGGGTATCTGCAGGGCCCCTCTGCCTCGCTGCAGTTTCATGGCAATGGCACTCTCCAGGTGACAGGGACTGGCTGTCCCGACAAGTCCGGCTGTGCCTGCGGGAATGCCCCTGTGAGTCTTCCCTTTTCCGTTTTGGGGGATCCCAGTGCCATTTGCGGGGTGGGGACTGACGCTGCCCTGCTCTCCTCTAGGATGGCCCCCGCATCTGCGCAGCCCTGCTCAGGGCGTCGGGGAAGCAGTGCCCAGTGCCAGTGTGCCAGAGCCCTTTGCAGCCCCTTGGCCACTGCTGTGGGGTCTGTGGTGAGTGGGGGACATGGCCCTATTCCTCCTCCCTGCCAGCTGCCACAGTCCCCTTCCCCTGGTTCCGTGGGGGAAAGTTGGGTGCAGGGGGTGCTGCTGGTCACCTGGTGCTGCTGGTTCTGCTGAAGTTTTGCTGTATTGCTGCTCCCAGGCGTCCCATCTGAAGGTCCCATCGTGCTACCCTCCCCGCAGATCTCTCTGAAGCATCATCCTGGCTTTTGGAAGCCTGTTCTGAGGTGCAGGCCTTTGTCCCTGACTCTGGTTTATCCTGCCAGGATGTCACAGCTCGTCAAGCTAATAGGGCTCTACTGAGTTTATGCAGCAGAAAACACTCAGAGGAAATGCAGCCTTTTCCTCTCTAATGTCAGCTTCCCAACAGCCAGCCTGTTTCATTTCATTTAAAATAAAAACATGCAGATTGACAGTGTTCTCTCTGCAATGAGCACTCCTCCATTAATCCACGTGAGAGGTTGCTAAGGGGAATTTTCATGCACAATTGTACCTGAATACTTGGTATCTCATATTTGGTATATCATACCCAATTCATTAAAATGGCACCATATGTTTCTCCATCATGCTCCTAAAAGCAGAGCCCCTTACAGCCTTTGGGAAAATTCCATATTTCAACAAACGTTTACTTGTATTTTTTTCCAAGGAAAATATTTTTCTCCGTGACCTGCAGTGCAGTGGTACAGGGAGCACAGGTGTTCCCTCCTCTGAGCCTTCCCTACTCAGCACTACTGAATCACAGTCTTGTAGCCCCAAAACCAGGTACAGGCAGAGCTTCCCAGAGATACATGGGAGAAAGCTTTCCAGGGAAATCTTCTCTTCAGAACATAATGGAAGCCAAAAGACTATCATCAAAGCCAGTTGACAAAAACACCAGCAAGGGAAGGAGAGGTTTCTTTCTGAGCCCAGCCAGACCATTTACATAGAGATGCTGGGGGGTGTCAGTGCCTCTCGTGGCAGCCAGAGCTGTGCTGCCATCACAGCTCTCTGCCCGGACTTGGTGACAATTTGATGTCTGTCTGTTTTTGGGCTGCAGGGGCCACCATCAGCCTGGATTTCACTCCTGATTTTGACCTGCAGAAGTACCAGGACAGATTGGTCCAAGACTTGCTGAGCCAGGTATATCAGCCTGCTGGATCAGGAGGGCCTAATGAAACCACAAGCCACTGGCCAGATCTTCCAGTGCTGGTGGGGCTGTCTGGGGGAGGCATGTGGTCCCAGTGATACCAGGGGTTCAGGCTCACTCCCCATCGCTCTGTAGGGCCCACAGCCCCCATTTGACCTCTGAGATGTGCCAGCTGTGGGGGCTGGGTCCTTTTCTCCCCACCACAGCCACACTGGCCTGCTCACTGCATGCAGATATGGAAGGATGCAGGGGGGCTTCCTGGAAACCCTGCCCTAGAAAACACAGGTCCAGTCTAGATAACATGGGAGGTCAGTGCATGCAGCTGGGATCATGCAAACCTGCAGCAGGGCATCCTGTGGCAAGTGGGCAAGCACTGGGTGGGTAACTGGCACTGATCAACACTCAGATGCTCTACAAGGCATCGCTCCTTGCTGCTGCTTGTCAGACACAATATGACATCCCTCCTCCTTGCCAGGGGCTGCCAGGGGAGGGGTTGTGCTCCGAGTTGCACTGGGAGGATCGATACCAGAGTATTGCTCTATTGATCTGCAGCTGAAAGCCGGCTGCCTGTCCTCCTTACAGCCACACGTCTTAATACAGCTTTTAATGGGTGTGATACACGAAATTGCTTTCTCAGCGTGCTCGCCTCCGTGGAGGCACACTGCATGCTGGGTGCTGGTCACAGCTTGGGAGGGAGGGGACATAGGAGACTCTCATTTGGGAAATGCGATGGCACCGCAGCAACAGGATGGCAGCTCTGGGATGGGGCTCACGTGAAGATTCAGGTGGGCCTTGCAGCTGTGCCCATAGAGGCTGCCGGGAGAGGTGACTAATTTCTGCCTCCACTCATGGGCTGTACGTCTCCTTGTGTTTCAAAAAGCCCAAGTACACCGGAGTGCAGATGGCCATATCCAAGGTGCACAAAGCACAGACCTTCCTGGGCATCGTATCCCGGAGCTCCACTCCTCTCATCCAAATCGTGCTGATTGATGACAGGGCAGGAGCACAGACCGGCACCGCTGCGGAGCAGCTGGCAGCAGACATCATGGATGATGTGGCACAGCACGGTAATGCCCCTGCCCTCCTTGGCAGGTCCCCTGCAGGTGCATCCTTAGAGACGTTCAAATCCCACTGGACATGTGGTCTGCTGGCAGGGAATAAGAAGCTCTGGAGAGCAGTGGGCCAGGATGCATTCCACATCTCCAGGCAACCTGTCTTTGCAACTGACCACCTTTGCAGTAAAATAGTTTTTTCTTATATTTAAGTGAAATTTACTGTATTTCAATATCTGCCCATTGCCTCTTGCCCTGGTGTCAGTGGGCACCTCTGAGAAGAGCCTGGCTCAGTGCTTCAGCTGTGTCTTGCCAGGGCAGAGCAGAGTGGAAGGGTCTCCTCCCCTAGCCTGCTGTCAGCTCTCCTCATGCTGCCTGGGATACCACTGTGCTTCCCTGCCATGTCTGACCATGAGCAGCTTGGTGCCTGCCAGGACCCCAAGGTCCCTCTCAGCCAGAATGCTGCATGTGGAGCCATGGAAGCTGGCAGATGCTGATTGGCATGTAGGTGACAGCCAGGGGATCTGGTGGTCATTGTGTGGCCTTGCTCCTGTTGAGCCCATCCACCTGTATATCCCATCCCCATCTCCAGGGAAAGGTGATCAACCAGGAGAGCAGTGCCAGATCCAACTGATGGCTCCTTCTGCCCTGGATGGGAGTGGGTGTGGGGATGTGTTGCCCTGTATTCCTATTTATTATACCTCATTCCTATTTATTCTTGCCTTTTCCCAGGTGAAGCACTTGGCATTTCAAGTGGCAAAATGGAAGTGGCCACTGGCAGCACTTTCAGCAAGCAAAGTGGGAGCCACACATTGAGCAGGATCACAGCGGGGACAGTCATGGGGCTGCTCTTTGGTCTAATGTTCCTTGGAGGGATCCTCTTTCTCTACAGAAAGGGAAAGCTAAGGTAAGGATGGGGCTTCTGCCAGCAGCATAGAGACATGCTGCTTCTGCTTGAGGCAGCTGTCACCCCAGGCTGTCCTTCCATCTGGTCTGGCATGCAGGGAGACACAGTGCTGCCCAGAGCTCCCACAGTGATGGGCATGGCCAGGCAATCTGCTACACCCAACATTACTGGTTCATAGAATTACAGCAAGGTTTGGGTTGGACGGGACCTTAAAGATCATCTAGTTCCCACACCCCACACCTTCCACTCAACCAGGTTGTTCAAAGCACCTTGAGGTGTTGAACACCTCTGGGTATGAAGCATTCAGAATATCTCTGGGCAACCTGTTCCAGTGTCTCATCACCCTCACAGCAAAGAGTTTCTTCTTAATATCTAATCTAAACCTGCCCTCTGTCAGTTTAAAACCGTTGTCCTTGTTCCTTGTGGCTTACTGGGGGAGAGGAGACTGAAAGGCACTTCTGCACTCTTGGACTGGTACTTCAGCCTCCTCCATGTCTGGGAAGAATTGCTTCTTGGCATGGTAGGGTGTGCCCTGATGACAGCAGGGCTGCTGGAGCTCAGATGGAGCTCTGCTGGTCATGGTGCCTAGTGACATCTCCTGTTTCTTGGCGTCATTAGTTGGCAGCCCTCCTAGGGTGTGGAAGACTGAAACTGCCAGCTGCTAAATAGAAATGCATCAAAATAATGCAAAACACTTGTCCCACAGCTTCATAACGATGAAAGGGGGTGACAGCATCCAAAAGCAAATGCAGCTTGTGGTGCATTAGTTGTTCACACAGCATGGAGTATGGTGTGCAGGTCTCAAGGGAGGGGGGGTGGGTACACAGCACCTGGCTGCACCACAACTGGCAGCCAGTCAGAAATACCCTTTCTCCACCACTTTTTTCCCCCTCATAGCTTGAAAATGGGCTCTGGCAGTGATCAGGGTATCCCAGAAGTGCCCGTGGCAGTTGCTGGGGCGCCCACCTCTGCTCCTCCTCCCTCGTGCACTCACCTGCATGTGGAGGGTTTTGCAAGGTCTATTTTCTGCCTACTGAGCCACTGTGGCTTGTCTCACTTACCCATCTATGCGTAAGTGGGGTTGACCTTATACATTTAATAACCAGGGGACAGGAATTGCTGAAATCTGCATGTGCAAAGTGCACCTGTGTCTGCCAGGGGATGCTGAGCTCCCCAGTGCTGGGGCTGGCCATGTTACAGAGTCACAAGTCAAGTTGTTTTCTTTCCTCTTGGTTCCTCCACTGGGATTTTCTCACCATGCAGCAGTGGCCCTGGCCAGGGAGCTTGCTCTGCCACTTGGCACGTGCTGACATGATATTTCCTAGCAGTAAACCCGCGCCTTCATTTAATTTCTAAATAAAACTCCCAGACCCATAATTGCTACTTGATGATTTATCTTTCACTGACACTTCTTTGGACGCTGGACAGGCCTTTGAAACCAGCACCGTCAGCAGAAGGAGGGAAGTTCTTGTAGCTACAGGAGACAGAGCTGAACCTGAGCCCAGGGAATGTCCCCAGCCGACCTACTCCTGGTGTGTGTCACTGGGTGGCTCCAGGGCAGGGCCCTTTTGGGTAGTGTCATCAAAAGCATCGTGGAGGCATCTGACACCACCAGGGATGCTGCAAATTAGTCATGAGTCTCTGGGAGCCTGCAAGCAGAGTCTGCTTCCATGCAGTGGAGCCGTCCTGACCACCAGGGAACGGGAGAATTCAGCTTGTTTCCACCAAAAAGGGCCTGGCAGAGCTTCCCTGCAGGGAGCACAGCTCCTGAGGTGACGTGTGTGGACCTGCTGCTGAGCCCACCTGCAGCAGGTGCCCGGTGCAGGGGAGGATGCTTGGTGACTGGGACCCTTAGGATAAGAGTAGTGAAGAAAATAACACAAGTAGTGATGGTGATTAAGATGATGAAACGATAACATGATAAAAGCAATGATAATTAGCACTTGATGAGATTGCAGTGGGAACAGGTGTCAGCTCTGTGGCAATTCATTTTAGGCCATGGGGAGGGAGTGATAGCTCCAAAGGGAAGCCTGTGCTAGGGTTGTCTGCCTCTGCAAACTTTTCCCTCTAGAATGCAAGCTTAAAGATTTCTGCTGGATATGGCAGCTTTTCCCTGGTAAAGGGTACAAATATCCCCTTTCAAAGACAGCCTGACACTTTGCCCCTGTATTTTCCCATCCACCTCTTGAAGATGCAGGGTTTCAGCTGGGGGAGCTGCTGGGATGGGAGGAATGTGGGTGGGTAATGCCCAGGTCTCTCCTCAGGTTGCCTGCCCTGCGCATCTCCCGGACCTGGGACAGACTGGAGGACCCGGTGTCCCCTGCACCAGCCAGTGACAAAGGCTTTGACAACCCCATGTTCAACGTGGTGAGTCACCACTACCAGGGACACTGGGATGCTCGGGGCCATGGGCAGGATTGGTGTGGTACCCCAGCCAGGACACTCTTGAGTGCCAGTGGGGTTCACCTGGCAAGGGTCCTCCTTTCCCCAGGCCAGGAGGGGGGATGTTCCCATCTTCCCCCAGGTCACCAGCCTCTCAACTGCTGCAGGGACTCAGCACTGGGTAGGTTTTGCCAAGGGTTTTGCTTCCCTTCCCCATGGGTTGTTTTTTCCTCCCTTGCTGTTGCAGGAGCCCCCAAGTGCTGACCCTGGAGAGGAGACACCTAAAGACCTCCAGGTCTTCTACCTTAACCCTCTGTATGATGCAAGTGAGACGGAGACCTGATGGTGCGAACTCATGCTGGGAGCAGACACCACTCACTTCCTTGGGGACCACCACCACCTCTCCAGCCCTCACAGCCCCTCACATCCCGGGTGAGATCTAAGCCAGAAGCAGATCCCACCTGAATAAAAGTGTCCATGCAGTGAACGAAAACATAGCAAACCTTTGCTGTTGGGGCTCAGGCAAATGGACACAGCTTCCCTGGTGTTACGTCTGGGTTTTAAACTGTATATTTTAGGTATCAGTTCTTTTTAGACCAACATTGAGATTTGGGTCCCAGGTGGTATCCAGGGAAGTTGGGGTCTGGCTCAGCACCCTGTTAGCTAGCACTGTGCTGGATTCGCCCAGGGCATGCAGCAGGTTGAAGGAAGCATCCCTGAATGCATGACAGAAATTCAGTGCTCAAACACATTCCAAAATATGTCCTGGAGCCTTCATGGCTTGGATCCATTAGCTGGATGGTTCTTTTGCTTTCCAGCAGCATACTCAGTTCCCGGTCCTTCCCTCACTCTTGTCCCCTGGGTGCCGGTGAGGTTCAATCCTGAGCGAACAATTCCCTCCCCATCCCCTGCCCTGAGCTGCTGGAGTTTGCTCCTTCCCTCTGTGCCTGGGCTGACAGGTATGAAACTCTCTTGGACCTATGTGCAGATTTATCACGTTATTCCCTGAGGTGAGAAAGTGTGTCTCCTCATGGTAGGAAGGGAAAGGGGCTTGATGCCAGGGGTCCCTAGGGAGGGAGGCAGGCAGGCACCTGAAGGCTGGGGACAGTCACATCAGCCCATCTCTGACAAGGGTTGGGGCAGTGGCACTGAGAGGCCTCGTTAGTGCTGGCATGTGTCAAACACCCTCAGCTGCCCACAATGTCAGGCAGTGCTTCATTATGGAGCAGGTCTGATGGGTGAGGCTGAAATTATGTATATGTATGCAAATATATGCAAATTCACACTCTACTGGGTTTTCAGTAGGGCTTGTTGGCATATTCCATAAGGAGGCAGCTATTTTAAGTTTATTATATCTTGTTCTAGTCTCTGGAAGACATAATCCCTTCTCAAAGGCCTGAGAATTCATCATTAGGTGCATCAGAGTCCTGACGAAGGGCAACAGGCAGCACGTGGTGATGAGAGCAGCACTGCTGTCCCCCTGCCCACAGAGAGACCTCTGGAAACAGGCAGTGCGGGACAAAAACAAGAGCCAGGCAGCGAACGAGGCTGTCTCTGTGCTCCTGGTTGCTGCCGTGACTTTGCAAGCGGGGCAGAGCCAGGGCTGGGTGGTCTGTGCTCAGGGCACACCCTTGGGATTTCACCATGCACGCCTCTCCCGAGGGTGCTCCTCTGGCAGTACTGGGATGGAGAGCAGCTTGCCTGTGCCGCAGTTTCTGCTGTGTCTGTCAGGCACGTGGTGCTGGATGAAATGGTCACCGGGCACGTCAAAAAGCAGAGGAAGCCATCGGCTGCTGCAGGTGTCTGCTGCCATTTGCAGGTTGGGAATACCCAAGTCCCACCATCCTGTGGTCCTACAACAAGTGCATCACTGTGGGGAGCAGTGACCCAGGGACAGGACCCGAAAAGCTCACCCATCCAGTCACTCCCATGATGTGAACCCAAGGGAGATATCCCCCGCCCGAGCCCTCACACAGACCTCAGGAGGCGGGATAACACCCGGTGCCGGGGGCTCGGTGCGGCCGCGGTGCAGCTCGGTCATCCCGAGCGCTGCTCGCTGGCACCGAGATGTTTCCATGGTGCCTGTGCGAGCAGCCGCAGCGTCCGCAGGGCCCGCACCGCGGCTGGGTCTCGCTACGCGGGGGGGGGAGGCAGTCACATCCCTACTTTTTGCCTGCGAAAGCCTTTTTGTCTTTTCCCCTTTCACATCAGTTCATTGCAGGTGACTGACTGTGTCTCCTCCAGCTCACGAGCCTTTAAATACACATATACACGAGTTAGCTTTCCAGAGCTGGGCCGGCGCAGCGCTGCACACTGGAGGCCGCTGCACCAGGCAGCCCATCACACTGGCACTGCCCCGTGCAAAGAAGGGGCTCAGGGCCACCCATCTTGCTGCTCACCCCGGAGTGAATTGCTTCCCTCCCTGAGTACATTTGGGCTCCTCACTCAGAATTCAGAGGGCTCGTGGTGGCTGCATCCCTGCGATGTGTTCTGAAGGGAAGAGGTAACAGCATCCCGTGGCCACATGCTGGGGGAGGGAAAAGACATTGGCAACAGGGACCATTGCACAGGATGGTGGCAGGATGCTGTCCTTCCCCTGCAAGCAGCCAAGGACATCAGCTCAGCGTCCCACCTGGGCACGCTGGGATTTCAGGGTGAGCCACGGTCAGGCGTGTGGCCGTGCAGTGGGACAGGCTCCTGGGACACCTCACCGACCGCACAGCGGGCACGGAGGGAGGCAGTCCACCGTGTGGCACGGATCGCCGCCTGGTCACCCCTCCGTGTTGGGGCGTATGGATTTGCTGTTGGCGTAGCTTCATTTTTAAAATGCATTAGCAGCTCGAGGTCACTTACAATAGAGGCTTTAATTAAAGTAGAGATCAATTTTTGTCAGCACGCGGGCAGAGCACAGTCTGTACTTTTCCTTCAGCCACGTCCGCTCGCTCGTACAGAACGCACCGCAGGGAGGGGGGAGCTCTGCAGAAAAAACACCCAAGCACCAGAGTCACTTTGCGAATGCCGGGGACCAACAGCTGCCGAGAAAAACAGCTGTATCCGTGATTGCTACTCTGCGCAGCGACGCACGCAGACAGCCCGCGGTGCGGGCAGGGCAAGGCAAAGGGGTTTGGTACGCAAGGGTGTCTCCTGGGATCCTGCCTAAACAAGGAATATAATTCGCAGACATCTTTGGTAAGCAGCACATTTAGATGGGTGGTTGCCGAGACTGTGCGCGGCGCGGCACCTGATGGCTTTGTTTTGCTCTTGGTCCTGAGAGTCAGGGGTCCCCCGCTGTGACAGACTAATTCAAAATGCATTAGTGTCAATGGCAAGACCTCAGGAATCATTGCTTCCCTGGGTCTCTTAAAAGAAAAAGCAACCTGCACACTATTAATGGACACCAATTCGTATCACGGTTCCTTCCCTTTGCACGATACAGCAGCTCACAGAAGTTGTGCAAACCCAGATTCAGACTGGCACAGTGCTCAAAATACCCCTGAGGCTAAAGACAGACTTGGTCCAATGAATTTCTTTTTTTAAATCTTTTTAGCAGGAGGTAGCAGCAGCAGAAGGGAGGGCCTTTGGCAAGGACTGGTCTCACCGGAGTGCAGGAGCTGGCCAAGGCGCTGCGGGGTGACAGCTGAGCCTTGGCCATCTCCTCCATCAGCACACGGGGCTCTGCACTGCCCGTCCTCACGGGACCGCAGGGACTGCGTAAGAAATGGGAAAGCAGGCGATGCTGAAAAAAATCTGAGGGTTTTATCTATGAGAAGGCAACCAATAAAGCTGCATGAACCTGTGCAGTCAGATGACAGAAAAGTGCTGCAGCTTACTGGGGAGCAGGGAAAATATTTGCTGCAAGGACAGGGAAGGGGCTCATTCCTGAGTCCATGTTCCTCCTCTGGCTGGAGCACAGCACTGCAGCCTCCGCTGGCTGAGCACGTCCTGCTGTCTTCTGCTCCTGTCCTCAGCTAACCCCGCCGGCAACGCTGGCCAGAGCATCAAGCACCGCTGGAACATGCTCTGCCACCGTTTGGCTTTCACAGGCGTCCCGCACCAGCCCTGCAGCTGATGCCCGGTCTCATCATTATCCCCTGTCCCCAGAAACATGTTTAGAAGGCTTTGCAAGGGAGCACTGAGATCAAGTAGGCAGCACCAAGATCGTGTGGCTCTTTCCAACCACTGTGCTTTCTGTCCTGGCCACAGGGAGCAGCTCTCACCCCATAGGAAGGGGCTGCCCTGCACTGGGAGAGGGTGGCAGCAGCCACAGCTCTTGCCACACAAGCTGAGAGGAGCCCCAAGGCTGTAAGGGGAACTTGAGAGGGGAGACACATTTTCAGGAGTGCAAATGGACAGAAGGCAGTCCAGACCTGCTTCCACAGCAATGGAAAGCAAGGGCTGGGCAGGTGACTGCTGCTTTTTGGATTGTCCTTCCTTCTGACTGCCGGAGCTGCTTCATACAGAGCAGACAGGGTGCAAACTGGAACATGAGATGCTCCAGTTGCCTGGCATGCAAGAATGCCATGTCTCTTTTTTTCCTTTTCCTTTTAAAATAAGCTAGACAAGGGTTTTTTTCCTTTTTCTTTTAAAATAAGATAGACAAGGTTTTTGGTCATGATGCATGCAACACCTTCCTTTGACTAATACTTTGCTTAACTGCACCTCGAGATGCAGTTCAGTTCCCACAGTCACCTCTTCCCTCAAACACTTTCCTGCTTCTCAAGTGCTTTAGGCTTACTCTTAAGGTTTCTACACATCTGCTCTCTCCCAGGGATGCCCAATCTGGTGCTGTGCAGAACAACAAGGGTGCCTGCACCTCCAGCATTTCCATGCTGAAGCCCCTTCCCTGTGACTTACCTGAGTTAAACACTTACCCTGCAAAGATGAAGTGAGTGTTTACACACCCCCCTCCAGCAGATTGCACCTATTTAGGAAGCTGTTTATTCCCAGCACATCTGTTCTGCAGACAGAGGTGGTGGCAGATGAGTTTAGTTCTAGGGTGGCAAGAACACCATGATGTATTCCAAAATACTCAGCTTTGAGGAGAAGGTCTGTGCTCAAAGTGACCAACTTGTTCCAGTGAGTGGTGCACCCATCACCTCAGCTTTGGGACCTGATGTAATGCCTCTGTGAAAATGGAATGAGCAAAGGAACTGGCAGAGACCAAATTATCCTCATTCCTTGCATAGCTCCATTCCTCACTTTCGATCCTAGACTGGTAGCCTCCAGGGATAAGAAAGCGCATCGTCAGAGGATCATTTCACATCCTGAATTTCTGCATTTCTGAAAGTTCTGCTGAGGGCTCAAGAGGATTCTTTAGGCAACCAGAATCAGAATCCTCAAGGGAACAGATGATTTGCAAGGGCCTGTGGTGGAGGACTTGGGGAGGAATTCTGCTTGGCCAGACTTGAGGGAAGAAAAAAAATGAAAGAAAAGAGTAATGTATTCATATGAGCAATTAATTTATTTTTCTAGAAACGTTCTCCTGCTTAAATTATAACCAAGCCCTGGCGCTGCTGAGTGCTATGATTTAATACCCCCATAATTAAAGACTTTGTTGTCATCCTAAGTCCTCACTGCGCAGAGAAAAATCAGCTCAAGAGCAGGAGAAATGTTTTTTAAAAGTCAAAGGCTGATTAGCATGACTACTTGTGAGAAGGCTTCCGGCACAGCCTCAAACCTCCTGTCAGCTATCACCCCACACCCAGGATGGGATGGGTGCACTCTCCCACACCAACCTGCCCCCGTCTGCCCAGGTAGGTTTGGCCAGGCAAGGAACAGCAGGGTTCCAAAACACCCACTTAGGCCTTCCCTGTTAAGGGTGAGCCAAACCAAGACGCAATTCAGGCACTCCATTATGGGTAAGAGATGCTTACCCAGAACACACTAGAGAAGATACTGGCTCTGCTCTAGTTACCAAGGGCTCTGTGGTACTCAAGTACCAGAGCATGAGGGGAGCTTTAAAAAAAACAAGCCCTATATGAAGGGCGGCACCATTCACACACTAATCCTTGAAATGTTCCTAAGCCTTTCTTTGGGACTACTGCTTTGACAACAAGCCAAAAATATTTATTGTTTTATCACACTTAAGATGCCTGAATAGATCCTGCAGCCTCCTTACTGTGCTTCAGCTGTATATAAATCAATTAAAATGGAACTAATAGGGCCAGTGACTCAATGAAATGACAACTCTAACACAAACTGAGAGCACAACATTTTATCACTGTATTCTACCAAAAGGACTTCTGTCTCTCCTGAACATTCATTTACCTGTAGCAACTTGCACCTTTCTCGTAGTGTCTGGGTACAGAGCTTCGAAGTACCTTTCAGTTTATATAAAACATCTGTGTGAACGAAGTGAATTTACCATGAGAGTAAAGCAAGTGTCAGTGGTAGATTGTTTTCAGATGTCAAGACAGACGACTATGAACTTTAAAACCTCCCTCTTCTGCTTTATTGACAGGTAAATTGTTCAAAAATGTTCTCACAATTCAATAATTACAAAGACTTAGACTTACATTAAAAAAGTAAAAACCAGAAAACCCCCAAAGCAGTAGTGTCCAGCTCTAACTGAGCCCCTTTATCAAGAATCTGAGAAAAAGAGCAAGTACTGTCGAACACTTAACGTAACAGGATTAAATGTTGACTAGAACACTCAGTTTAAACTAAAGATAAGTGCACGTCCTATACAGTGTTTCAGAAAAGAACATTAGCCGTTGGCATACCATTAGCCCATTTAAACCGAATTTTAAATAAGTGACATCCAACTGTCATAAAATTGGCACAGAAGGCACACTAGTGTGACAATGACAAACTGGATATGCCAGCCACTGAATTAATTACAAGCTTTTAATGAAACATGGTCACAAATCCTTGATTACTAAATGTATAATACATGGAAGCATGAGATTAAATATACACGCAAAACATCACTGCACGTGGGCCATCGCAAAATATACAGGAGTGTGTTGTGCATTTTTCTACATGATCAATACTTGATTAATAATCATGGGGTCTTCATGCAGGTGAGGATACAATTAATGAGAAAAGCAGCACCCCCAGTTACACATCCTTCACGTTCCACTTTGGTAGCCAATAAAGCAGACTGATGTTTTAGTGCGATATAGTCCCTTAGGTCAGGCAGACTTCCAGGGCAATGCGTCCACGAGAAGGCTTGCTAGCTAAACAGCGTAGTGTGTCCTTACACCAAAAAACCCAGGAGAAACAACTTCTCAGGAGGAGATAGGCAGGAACTAGGAGTAAAATTTTTTTTTTTTTTTCACAGCAGTAATTACCAGTATTTTAAAAGCCCTGACTAATGACTGACTGATTGATGAGGACTAAAAAGCAGGGAATGGGTAAAGAGATAACTGGCAGTAGTCCTATGTACAAGACTAAAAAGTTGGTAGAAAGATAGAAAGACAGTTATGCAGCTGTATATGTAATGGCTAAATGATTTAAAAGGCCACAAAACTATAACCAACTTTTATTTGACTTCCTGGTGATGTTGGAAACGACCTACAGCTTCCTAGCATTCTCCCTAAGATTTAGGAAACAAACAGTTATGGGAAAAAGGGAAAAGTGTATTCATCTGAGGATGTAACTAGACCTGCTCACATTTCCTATTTAGAGGTCCAAATTCTGTCTAAAAGGATTTCCTGCTAATCAGACATTACATCATTCTATAGAAAAATAATATTCCTGATATTGTAGCAACATTATCAGTATCTCTCTATTTCTCTTTCACCATAAGAATAAGACTATTTACTGGTGGCCTTAAATGCTCCTATGCAATAAAACCGTGTCACAGCTGTGCAGAAAGGAATCAACCATAGCTGAGCAGTGAACAATTCTGCATAAAAAGCTTGATTGCTGTTAGTAAAGAATTTTCTTCATTTCAATAGTTTGTATCTACAATCTGGATATATAATTATTCTTGTACAACACTAGAGAGTCTGTGTCAGTCTTGGCACTAGCATCTGAGTCAGCTTTGCCTTGCTCTTGAATACCATGGAGTAGTGGATGACCGGAGCTGGGATGGTGAGAGCGGTAGTGTTATGCGTCACAGGTTGACTGGTCCAGTCCATCTAGCGTAAGCTGATTCCTATGAGGAGAGTTGGGACTTGGGGGACCGCTTGGATTTGAGCTGTTAGATGGAGTAGAGTGTTTGGTGGAGTCTGAATCAGGCTGTTAATGAGAAACATTAAAAAAATTATGTTTACTTAAAGTGAATTCTTTCCGCTCAAGAGCTTTCAAAAGGCACTCAAAAATTAGGGTGAGCAACACCTACGAAGCAGTGTGCATTACATTAACTTCATAGTTAAACATTCATGCAAGTACTTCCATTATCATCAACAGGCTGTAGTGTACTCCCAAAGGTGACCTTCTGACGTAACAGGGATTATAGTAAAGTATTTGGAAATTGCTACATCTCCAGCTCCTCTCTGTTAGCCATTGCAAGACTTTCCTGATGGAATGCATCTATCTGTTCACTGTTGTTCAGAACTTACCAGCCTGCAATTCCTAGGTAATTTTTATAGCCCAGGAGGAGGTTTATCTACCCATGTAAACATGTAAGCAATTACAGTCAAATCATCTTCAGTTTGGTGAGAAGGAAGGAAACAAGCATGTGAACTGTCTACAAAACAGCAACAAGCATGTGAAGTGCCTGACAAAAGAGTGAAGGTTGCCAAGAATCAGGCTGGAGATCTGGAAACAGAATATACTTACTGGATACACCCTACGTCAATATCTAATAAAGACTATCCACAGTTATTTCCCCAGTGTTAGATTAGTTGTTGGATATTTGCTTTCACAGGCTGGTCTGACTTCAACAGGATGGCTGGCAAGAGTCCTACTATTTTGGTGAGTTACTACTCTGAGCACTGCACACGTTCACAGCTAATGAAACACTGCACAGGAAAAACTGGTACCATTGCAGCAAGTTATTTTCAAGAAAGGGAAATATATATTTAGCAAATAGATAGAAAGGTAACATCCTTCAGGAATGCTGTTCACAAGATTTTGCATGGCTTGAACAATAATAAGATCATCTATAACAAGATTATCCTGACATGATCCAGTTCACGCTGCGATGAAGCCAAAAGCCATGGGGAAAATAGTATAAAGCCAAAAGGTGTTATTAGAGCTTCCTTCCAGTTTTACACTACAGTTTTTTAAAATTCAGAAAGTCACAAGAAATTGTAAGATGTACCAAAAGAGAAAAGATTGTAAAAAAACCCCTTTAGAATTTATCATTTTTGCCTACAAACAGCAAGTATTACTACAGCATGGAATATAATGGAATTTGGGAAGGATGTGCAGAATAACTAAGTCAACTAACACAGTCCATCATCATCACCTTTGAAAATAAAGACTGTTTCAAAAATAGGTATGTTTAGAGATCCCCATTTTCATGTGCTTTTAATGGCTTACTGAAGATGACAAAGTCAGAACATGACTGTAATCAGAACTCTGGACTTGGGGTGTACTAAAGCATCCTGCAAAGGTCTGGCTTCAGGGAAACATGCTTAAAAATCCAGAATATTACATGGGCTTGCAGCTGGGTATCAAAAAGCACTAAAAAAGATCTTGATCTAAGAGTTTGTCTCCCACGACACTAACACTCTTTCCTTGCACAGACAGTCCTTCAGGAAAGCTTGGAAGAAGCTACATATATGATAAATCAAGGAAACAAAAATCATACATCTTCTCTACTTAGATTCAGGAACACCAGTTTTGTACAGCCAGGACACTTTCAGTTTCGTGACTACTGGCATGTACTCTTACTAAAAGCAATTCTATGTATTTTAAAATATGATTCCTTCTCAAGTTACATGACAAAAAGTCTTCCTTAAGGCAGCATAGAAAATTACTTAACGAGTCATGTTACTTTGCTATTCTATGCTAATAGCCCAGAGAACAATTTTAGGAGCTTTGAGGACATTTCATCAATTAGTCAAATTTGCCTTGCCTATAAAGCTTAATCCAAGACATAATACTTCTTAAAATATCACATTAAAAAGATCTTTTCACAGCTTTGCTTTTGTGCCGGCATATCTAACTTGCAAACATTTATTACAGGCTGGAAAAAAACCTCTGTGGAAGGAAAACATCTCCATAAACGTCTCTGTGAAATATTTCCTAGGAAATGTAATTTATTGGAAAAAGAAAACAACCTATGTCAACAGGATATCGCCTGTCTCCATTTAACAAAAGCTATTTTACCTCTTTGTCAAACTCCTGGTCAGGGTCTGACATACTTCGGGAAGGCATGGCCGCTCCCACATCACTGCCACCTGGAGGGAATAAAGGAAAAAAGGCAAGGTTCACACCTCTTGTTGATGCCATAGGTTACAGCTCAGAACTGACAAGCTTCCTTCCATCCTTACTTGATGAGGGCCATGAGATGTAGGTTTTGTTTCTCTGCTGCTGCTGCCGTGAGAGGTTTGCTGCGGATGGACAGGTTTTCTCATCCTGTGCAGGAGGTAGGACACTCTACAGTTGAGATGAAACACCTTGTTAGCCAGCAACAAAGGCTATCCAATGAGAAGTTGTTACTCATGAAAACTTTACTGTGCTTTTGAAGCTATTACAACCCAGTGTTGGTAGAAAAACTGAACTTACTTGACCACATCCACATATTTTCAGTAACAGACACAAACCCTGAGAAAGACAGAGAAAGAACTAAGCCCCATAGCAGCCACTAGAACCTGTCAGCCAGCAAACCCTATATGAAGGGGCAGGGACTGTACCAACAGCTCTGCTTTCCTTCCTCCTCCTGCTGAAAGAACAAATGCCTTACCCACATCTGGGCTATCTGAGAAAGACAAGAGAAAGCCTGACTAACAGCTATGAAACGGAGGGTACATACAGAACCTAGAAGTGTACCTTCACGTCTTCCCCTTGTGGACTTAACACTAAAATAGCTCACAAAATGATGTATTAGTTGAATACAAAATAAAATTAATGCTAGAAAGCACTGCAACTCACATGCATTTTAGTTACCTCCACAGCATTATTTTTTCCCCCTTGTTATTGCTCTAGAATTGGCAAAGTGCCACAAGCATACCATTCCAGTTCCTAACAGTTTGTAGCTACTCCTACCCTTGCTAGGGAAGCAGAGGAGGGACAGGAAGAGGAAGAAAGCAGAGGGGAGCCTTGCAGTGAGGAATGGTCACTCTGGAGAGAGAATTCAGCAGAGATAGGGCTCATGTGATAGACGTGCTCAAAGCCTGTTGGTGGGGATATCAAGAGCAGAATGTTGAGAGGATGAGGGGAAAGGAAATTCATTCTGTTATTTTAAGAAGACAAACAAGAAAAAGGAAGGAGGAGAGACTGATTATTTACGAAACTACTAACAAGCTCCTGGCAGTGATATCTGTTTCATTCAGTCTCATTCATAAGTTAGCTAACAGTATTTCCTTGCACAGGATTTAGAAGCATTACACAGCAGGAAGGTTCACCTTTCTCAAAAGGCTTTAAAGAAGAATTTGGTACAGAGATAATACTTGAAGCCCATACAGCTCATCTTCACAGTTTTTGTGATCAAGAACAAATGCACATATATCTCTCTCCCTTTTAAATGTATTTTACCAGTGGGAGGTCCATGAGAACTTGCATTCCATCTCCTGGTCCCATATGAGCCACATGGTTGAAATTCGTTGGGTTAGAAATCATCTTTGACCTTAGCTCAGGGTCTCTAAGCATTTCCCTAAAAGAACAGAGTGATTTTTTTTTCATAAGCATTCCCAGTCTCTGCATGTCATCATACATATTAAGTTACGTGCCACAATTAAATTCTTACCGCCTTTGTTGTAATCGCTCTTCCTCGGGAACCTTAAATACAAATCTTCTTTTGCTCCTGGTTCGAAGCATTTGCTTCTTGCTGTTGTCAGATGTTTCTGGTACACTGAGGCCAGCTCCTGCTGTAATACCACAATGCAGTTTCACATACACAGGTACACACTGACCCAGACGCATCCAACACAAATTTTATCCCACGCAAAGGTAATAACGTGGTTAAGTTTACCCAGTTAGCTTCCTATCAGTTCCCCATTTCTCCCCTTGCTCTTTACTCACCTGCAAACTTGTTCTTGAAATATATTAGTCTTGGTGGCTCGCAGTTAAGGAGGTTCAGTGTGCCGTCCATGTTTAATGGTCTGATCTGTTTTGAGGAAGGAGACGGAGAATTAACTCAAGCCCAGCATACATCATGAAGAAACATCTCATTTGAAATTAGCCCAATTAAGTTCAATATTCAAGGAAAATTACTTACCCTTCGCAGGCCAATAGTCTGGACCCATTCCATAGTGTTAACATCAAAGACATCAACACCATACTCGCTATACACTGTTACATAAGAAGAATTGCAACCTGCACAGATTAAAAACAAACAGAAAACCCTAATGTCATTTCAGTAGTCCAGATCTGACATATATTTGAGCAAATTTCAATACTTACAAGTTTTCCACTATGTGCGAGATAGATTTTAAAACACTTTTTCAAAGCCCCAGTTTCAAACAGAATTTTTTGTGATAATAGACTTGCTAATGACAACTACCAGCATCATGGAAAGATTTAAATTTGACCCTTCCAGTATTTTTAAAGCTTCACACTGCCATTTCATGAAATTGCAAAATGGCATCTGAAGTTTTCAGATGCATGCAAATTTGCTAGGTGGTAGGAACTGAGCAGCCAGCTTTTCTATGGATTACTTCATTTCGGAAGCAGCAAACAAACGATACATCTGCTGTGTGCAGAGGAGATGAGAGGGCCACCATCTGTGAGCTGGGTCATGAACTCATGATGCAGATCTGTTCTCAATTTCCTTCCTCTTTTGCTAACAATTATCTAGCTTTAGATATTCATGTATGGGTGCTTTCATCAGGTTAACATAAAAATGTCACAATGCTTAAAGCCCATAACTCATTTTCTTTTCAACTTTTTTTTTTTAAAGCATAAAAGGCATCAGCAGACAACTTTATTTTAGGCCAAATGATAAGCGGAGATCTCTAGAGCTTCGTATCAACATGCTTCTGGCTCATGTAAAGACTGTGTTCTGATGTAAAGAGCAGTTACTACAAACTTTTGGGATTTAATAGAGAAGAGATGCTTCAATAAGCAAAATGAGAATAACCCAATAGGACACTAAACACATCACAAAATCTTCTTAGAAGAACTGAAGTAAGGTGCAGTATTATTCACACAAAGCCTTGGACAGTGATGCCTCAGAGCATATCAGAAATATGTATCACAAAAGTGATTTATGGTCAAGTATTTATTACATGGGGTCATAGTTGGCTTGGATGTTCAAATCAAGGGAGAGAACCGAGCATCAGGCAGAAACACCAACTGCTTCTGCCTGACCAGCTTGTAGCCAAGGCTGGCACTTGCCAGTCAGAGCTGATGAGCTAGACCAGACCTTGACTGGTTTCCAGTGAGACATGTCAGTGTCTGCACTGGGCTTGCCCAGGCTACAGCCTCGAGACCTGCTGGCTCCAAGGCTTTTGCACTAGGCTGCACTTGAGCCAAGCAGCCCCGCGACACCTGCACTGACTCAGCACAGAACCAGGCTGGTGCAGCAGCAACCCACACAGGCCACCTGGGATAACAGAGCTGTGTCAGCACCGAACGCCCTAGAGACAATTCTCTGCTGTACCCTAAAGCCTCTGTACAACATGGTGCTTTACCACAGTAGAAACCATAACGGGGGAGAATCATTTCTACTTTGATGATCCCTCCTATGAAGGCAGATTGAGAGAGTTGGGGTTGTTCAGCCTGGGGAAGAGAAGGCTCCAGGGACACCTTATAGCACCTTTTGGTACCTACAGGGACTACAAGCAAGCTGGAGAGGGACTTTTTACACAGGCATGGAGTGATAGGATGTAGAGTAATGGCTTTAAACTGAAAGAGAGTGGGTTTAGATTGGATACTGGAAAGAAATTCTTTACTGTGAGGCACATGAACAGGTTGCTCAGAGAAGCTGTGGAAGAAGCTGCTCCATCCCTGGAAGTGCTGAAGGTCAGGCTGGATGGGGCTTTGAGAAACTTGGTCTAGTAGAAGGTGTCTCTGCCCATGGCCAGAGGGTTGGAACTAGATGATCTTGAAGATTCCTTCCAACCCAAACCATTCCGTAATTTTATGACCTCTTGATGGGATAGTTAAAAAAAAGCCACCATCACTAGTGACAGACACCAGGACTGAGGAGGGAGGACAAGCCTAATGAAAAGGGAAGTAATCCAGCTTCCTTTGGCAGCAAAAAATGTTGCTCTTTCTACAAAAACAGCCCTAGGCCAGTGCCACTCTGGATTGCACATACAAGAAGGTTATAAAATAGTTTACAGTAAGAACACTTCTAATAATAACAGACAAGACCATTAACTAGCAAGTCTAGTTTGCTGAAATGCAAAAACCTGTAAAGCTGATTAAGGAAAAGGAAACATTAGTTTTAGCTAATGGTGTTTTAAAGTATATTTGCCACTACATTGTTTCCTTGGGCCTTTCCTTCAGACTTCTGTACAAAACTAGGTCAGAGTAAAGCAAGAAAACAATTTCAGTCCAAGACAATTAAAATTAAACAAACTGCTATTAAGGCCTGGTCTGATCAAACCTAACTCCTTGCTGCACTGTTTAAACAAAAAGCTATTTCTTGCCTTCAGTCATTCAAAATTTTTTAATTGCTATTTGAGGTCCAAATAGAAATCTCAGCTTTATCATCAACTGCCTTTGACTACTGAATACTGAAAAATGCTCTGCATGTACCTCTATCCTACCCAGCTGACAAATCAATGCTTCTGAAACAAGCAGAGCAGTTGAAAAATTACCCTCCACCTATATTATTTTTGGAAATTCTCCTCCTAAAAAATAAAGCCAAAAGGGGAAAAAGTACTACCAGTTCTGCCAAAATTTTTACCTCTTGTTTCTTCATGAACCTTTAGAGTTGCAGCTACATTTCTTCTTCAACTTTCTATTGTACTTCAAGTACAGGACACAGAAGACATGCTACAGACAACTAGACATTTACACTCTCTAGGGGAACAAAAATCTTTATAGAATTTCATAGACAGGTAGTCTTGCACTGTCCTGCATCCAGGATCACTCTCTGTAGAAGTTATTTTGCTTGAATTATTCCGCTATTTATTCTTTGTCCTGTAACAAAACAGAGCTTTTCTTGCAGCATCCAGGATCTCCACATCCAAAACTACCAGCAGGAAGAACTTACGTGTCTGTTAACTCATCAAAACTTAAACTGTAGATATTCAAAGACAAACCGAAGCAAAATTGAATACAATGCTGACTATTTTTAGACAAGTAAAGCAGCAACAGGGATATGGCAACAGAAAAACATATACATACTACAGGCAACAGGAGTTGCAGGCCACATTAGTTCCTGCATGCGTGACCTTCGACCTTGCGAATCGACGTATACTCCCATATGGCTGAAGCAAAGCAGGTATTCCTCATTACTGAGCTCCACAGCACAAAGGGCATCAAAAGACTGCTGTGAGAGGAAGATAAGCGAGGGGTCATTAGGATTTACCAGGTTTATAGATTGTCCATCTCCCTGGATGGTCAACAGAGAGAACCCAGACTGGTAGCCAACACAGAGCTTGTCCTTGAACACTGTCATCCACTGTACAATTCCCGGAGCCTGAATTTCACTGAATTTTTTGTGGAAAGGTTTAGTTCTGTGAATTTCATAGCAAAAAACCTGTCGTTTGACAGCCACAAACAAACAAGTAGAAGAACTCTTCTTTAGTGTTCCAGTTGTAATCAATTGGCAGCCTTTAGTTTCTGCAAGCTTAATGTCAAAGTTCCCTTCTGACCCATCCAGAGAGGCCCAGGGGTAAAGGTGGACGTGATGGTTCCGACCACAGATGAGGATGATAATTTTCTCTTTGGGAGCAAGCTCTATCTGGTACACCTTCTTGCAGTCAGCAGCTCGGACTATCACTGCAAAGGAAACAAGAGCTGCCGTAAGTTAAACAGGAAAAACCATCAGGCCTGAAAACACTGCAGTATTACACAGCGATGTCTGAAAATTAATCTAAACGCAGACGTGTACCAGGTGAGGAAGAGCACTTATTACATGCGTTCAATCTCTGTTATTAATTCGCAGAGCAAACAATGAAGCAAAGCATTCCTTTATCATTTATTGTTAAACGTCTCAACAGCACTTTGTGGGAGAAGGATGCTTAACATGTGGGAAAGATGGAGAAAATTTTTTTATATCATAATATCTGTACCATCTGTACAGTGTCAGATACCATGTCTTCTGAAATGGGTCCCACCTTCAGGAGAACATCGGCATCTTCAGTAAATTTTGGAGGAAGACCAAATTAGCAGAATACAATGAGAAAAAATATAAAGTATTTAATGCTGATAACTGAGGAAACAAAATGCAGGCACATTTCTCAGCCAGATAAAAAAGCAGTATAGTAAGTGGGTGTAAAACACCTATATGGAAAGGCAAAATATGCTGTGATGGGGAAAGGATAAGAAGGAATGGGCTTAAGCTGCAGGAAGAGAGGTTTAGGACAGGCACCAGGAAAAGCTACCCCACAGCAAGGACTAGTTAGGCTGCCAATGGCAGCTGGGAAGTTTCACTGATTGAAGCATTTTTTTAAAGCTGGGTTAGAGGCAGCTAAGGGGGTTAAGGGTACATCCCCCCACTTGCACAAACAGAAAATATGTCTGAAGAAATGTTCTATGAAATAACCATCTGTTGAAACTTTGCTTGAAACAGAGAAAGGATTTTTTTTCTAGCTCCAACTCCAGCTCATTTGTAAAGAATTAAGTGGTCTTCTGACCGAAGACCTTTGATATAAACATCTGGCTGTTAATTAACACTGAAAATTACAACTGCCATAAAATGAAAAAGAGATTACGATTCATAAGAATGCTATTAACACACAGAACTGCCCATAGAAAACTCCTGCTAAACATCATTTACCTTTAAACCAAAATTGACAATTCACTTTCACATTTACACATGACATGGTGATGCAGGTAATCGTTCCTTTATGAAATAACCTTTCAAATTAAATGTACAATTTTCTGTTACGCAGGAAGCTGTACTGGAATCTCTGGAATTATCTGCATCTCAAGTTATGTTTATATCTAACCACTCAGAGAATGGTGACCACTGGAAGCTTACTCAAAGGAATGGCATTCATTACTCCTAAAAAGAATTTCAAATATCTGCTATCTCCACGTATAAAGCAGTTTCTCCTGGATTTGGGCAATGTCTTATCTAAACAAGACGAAGCAATAAAATTTTGCTTTTGGACTCAGAAGACATCCCTGATGTAATTTAATTTTGGAAGTCAAAGGAATTAAAACCCTGTATTCATTAGTTTATTTTTACATTGAAATGCAAGTTTTAGCGTGACTAAAATCCCACTGTCAAATAGCCATACACTAAATTACATGGAAAAAGGAAATCAGGGAAATCACTGACAAGACCAGCCCTCAGGAATCTCTGACCCAGAAGACAAGGGAAAACGAATGGTGGGAGGAAGACTTTCCCTTGGTAAAGGAGGATCGGGTTAGAGATCACCTAGTCAGACCTGACACCTACAAGTCCATGGGCCCTGAGGGGATGCATCCATGAGCACTAGGGGAGCTGGCGGACAATCATAGCGAGGCCACCCATGATTACTGTTGAAAGGTCTCGTGGTGATCAAGAGGTGCCCAAGGACTGGAAGAAAGGAAATGTCACCCCTCTCTTCGAAAAGGGCAAGAAGGAGGACCCAGGGAACTACCAACCAGTCAGCCTCACCTCAATCCCTGGAAAGATAATGGAGCGCCTCTTTCTGGAGGCCATTTCTAAGCATATGGAAGAGAAGGTGATCATGAGTAGTCAGTATGGATTCAGTAAAGGAAAATCATGCTTTACCAACCTGACTGCCTTCTACAATGAGACAACTACCTGGATGGATGAGAGGAGAGCAGTGGATATTGTCTACCTGGACTTCAGCAAGGCTTTCAACACTGTCTCTCCTGATATCCCCATAGGCAAACTAAGGAAGTGCAGACTGGATGATGGGACAGTGAGGTGGATTGAGAACTGGCTGAATGGTAGATCCCAGAGGGTTGTAATCAGTGGTACAGGGTCTAGTTGGAGGCCTGTCACTAGTGATGCCCCCCAAGGTTCAGTACTGGGTCCAGTATTGTTTAAATTGTTCATCAGTGACTTGGATGAAGGGACAGATGCCTCCTCAGCAAGTTCACTGACGACACAAATCTGTGAGGAGTAGTCAAAACCCCACTGTGCAGCCCTCTAGGAGGATCTTGATAGGTTTGAGAGATGAACAGAGAAGAACTGTCTGAAATTCAACAAAGGCAAGTGCAGGGTCCTGCATCTGGGGAAGAAGAATCCCAGGCACCAGCACAGGCTGGAGGCCAACTTGCTGGAAAGCAGCTCTGTGGCGTACATTATGAAGAGCATTGCCAGCAGGTCAAGGAAGGTGACTGTGTCCCTCTACTCAGCCCCAGTGAGGCTCCACCTGGAATATTGTGTCCAGTTCTGGGCTCCCCTGTTCAAGAAAGACATAAAGCTCTTGGAGCAGGTCCAGCGGAGAGCTGCAAAGATGATGAGGGGACTGGAGCATCTCTCTTATGAGGAAAGGCTGAGGGATCTGGGCCTGTTCAGCCTTGAGAAGAGACAACTGAGAGGAGACCTCATCAGTGTCTATCAGTATCTGAAGGGAGGGTGCCAGAAGGATGGAGCTGGGCTCTGCTTGTGCTGGGTGGTGCTGAACAATAGGACAAGTGGCAACGGGCAGCAACTGATGCCCAGGAACAGATTGACCACAGAGGGTGCGCAGTCTCCCTCACTGGAGATACTCAAGAACCGACTGAATGAAATCCTGTGCCATGTGCTCTGGGATGATCATGCTTGAGCAGGGAGATTGGACCATATGACCCCTCTGGTGGTCCCTTCCAACCTTACCCATTTTGTGATTCTGTGAAGTTCAAATTCTTCCATCAGTGGTAAATTTAAAGAAATACCTTTTTGGAAATTTGAATGACAAATACTAAAAACAGTCAAAGGGATATTTTAGGAGCATCTCAAGTGATTCTTCCAAACTTGGAAAAGGCACCTTTTAATCTTTGATCTTTTAATCTTACAAATCTGTATCACTATCCTCAATTCCCAGACAGTTCAAGACACCAGAAGAACCTAAGCTCAGAGTTCATAAATATAGGTGAAGAAAGCATTAGTTATTTTTTTAGAAATTATCAGAGAGCTCTTAGCTCTCACACCACAAAAAGTATGGATTTAGAGTGTTTTCTAAATTTAGAATGCCTTAATAGTTATAAGAAAGCATGGATTTTTCACAAAGTAGGTTTGGTGCTTTTAAGGTCTGAACTAAACTACAAGAAAGCTGGAGAGGGACTTTTCACAAGGGCATATAGAGATAGGACAAAGGGGAATGGCTTCAAACTGAGAAAGGGTTGATTGAGGTTAGATATCAGGAAGAAATTCTTCACTGTGAAGGTGGTGAGAGACTGAAACAGGCTGCCCAAAGAAGTTGTGGAAGATCCATTCCTGGAAGTGTTCAGGGCCAGGCTGGATGCGGTTTTAAGAAACCCATGGCAGAGAGGTTGGAACTGGATGATATTTAAGGTCTCTTCCAACCCAAACCATTCTATGATTCTGTGAATATTTCCTACAGTAATTTGTGAAATGATAAAACAGTAGTAGATTGTTGTATTTTAAAGACAATAATTGCAATATAAGTACAATAGTTGCTTCTCAGATATATATTACTTAACTTCCATAAACTCACAGAATTCAGTTTAACTCAACCAGTTTTTTCTTGTTCATCTGTTTGTTCAAAATAAGAACATCTCATTTTGGAAGCAAACTGCAAAATTAACCAGACTCATTCTTTGCTTTTCCATGTTTAGAACCGCACTTCATAGGGACTGACCCCAAATGATCCTCATGCTCATGTCCTAGTAATGCTTCTGGCCTCTGTTTTTTCCCTACCATACCAAGGCACGTCTCCCATTTTTATTTGTGCTAGCGCTCAGTAGATCTAGTTAAAGAGAAAAATGCTTCTCTTATTCCCCAGCTGTGATGCCTAATAATTCAGTGACAGAGGGATATGCCTGTGTTGCTCAGTGACTATGCAGCATGTGCTTTGCTGTGGTAGCTGGAGTAGTGAATTTATGGAATGGACATGGTGAGTCTTCAGAAAGAACAGACTACACTAATCCCATTTTTCCCTAAGCAGAGGGCAAAGGGCACTAAGAAAAGGGAGGAAAAAGCAGGTTCAGGATGAAGCATGGAGTTACACAAATAGATGACAGAAAGGAGCAAGGAAGCACTTGCTTTGGCCATCATCAGTGTGAAAGAGAATGTGAGTGGTTGTCAAATTTCTGGAAGAAACAGACAATGAGACATGAAGGCTTTGATGGAAAATCTACAAACCCTGTGTATGTTGTGCATGCTTTGGGTGCTCAAGCATTTTGCTACCTCCTGTGGGAACACAGTTAAGGTGAGAATGTGTCAGAATATGCCCAGTAACTCATCCCTTTAATTTCAGCCAGTCAACTGAATGTAACGATAATGACCAAATTAGTGCTTATATCTCACATTCACTTCTCCTTCTCATCAATTAAGTGAGTGCTTAATACTTACTACACATGAAAGGCTGTTGAGCAACCTATATTACAGCAGCACTAAAAGTTATGGAGCTCATTACTCTGTATGTAATTACTGCATGCATTATGGCCCAACTTACCATCACGGGTCACCTCTATCACATACAGTCCTTCTTCTGAACCAATTGCTATTCTATCTCGATCTAAACCAAGAGAAAAAAAAAAAAAGGCCATTAATTCAGCTACACTTAATCTTGTCTTTAAAACATACTGTTTGATTTGAACACCTGAAAAATTTTCTGGACAAACAAGATTTTCAGCAGCAAATCAATTTTGGTTAAGTTCACACAGTCTGTCAAAAGCATGCTACATACCATATTGCTAAAACAACCTCCTAAACAACTAAACAGTATTATTTTCCCCAAGTGGATGAAGAGATCTGAATATCAATGCAAGATTAACATTTCCCCCCATTATTAAATTCCTATGAAGGAGTTCAGCTGAGGAATTTATTTCAAAGTGTCAGTGCTCCCATTATGAAGCATAAAAGCTCCATCTAAAAGCTCCAGCAACACTCAGACACTTATAAAAGTTAAAACAAACATACCTACAATAGCAGCAGCTAAACTTGCTTTAATAAGAGGCAGTGTACTGTCATAGGCTTCTTGTGGAATATGCACAACCTGGTTCCTTAGTCTGTTTTTGTGCAGGATAGACTGCAACCCTTCTAGGATTCCAACCCACTTCCTCTTCTCATTCTCATTTTCCGTCAGGATCAGCAGAGAACAAGACTTTGAAGGCAAACCTAAGAGAGAAGCTGTAACCTTTTAACAGACAGAGAAAGTGAAATTAGCTAGAGTAATAAAAGCCCTTTTTGTCATGCAGAACGGTGAAAATAAAATACACTTCTTTCCTAACAATGCAACAACGTATCTGGGGGGCACGCACAACACGGCTAATAGGGCCACAGTGCTTCAAAGAAACAAACTAAAAATAACCACTGCACAAGACAAAGTGGTTTTGTTTAAAAGTACTCAGTCTTGCTTAATCATTCTGGATCCTAAAATATGGGCAAGGAATGCTGCACTCCTTTCCTTCAATAATCAGTACATGGCAGTAAAAGGCTCCTTCCTGCTCTGAACTGGAATTTCAGTAGCATACCACAGTTTGTCCTGATCCCTGCTACCCACAATATTTTAATAACTTACTGAAAGTGACACACATCCCTTCTGAGCCACATGCATTTAAACCCAAAGGCACTGCTATGATCAGTTACAGATTTTGATTTTGCTTCTTAATTTTCAAAATATTTGTCCAAGGGGAGGAGCTCATCATACTGCATTCAAAGCTCTGGTGGAAAGCAATGTTTGAGACTTAAGTCTGCCTTCTCCTACATGCCCATGTTAAAAGAAAATCACTATGGCTTCGTTTAATTTTCAGGTAAAACATCCTATAGATCTCAAAGCAGAACACATTCTAAACAGAAAAAAACTATCCAGGAACTTCTGCTGCCTGAAATATGCACTTACTAATTCTTAATATTAGTTCTGTGTCCTGCACCAAGAGTTTTGAAGGGTTTGTGAGATCATGGGAACTATGCTTTGAGTCACAGAAAAAAGTAACAAAAGGTACAAAAGGGCAAATCTGGAGGCTGTAACGTGGATTAACAGACCTTCAGCCTATATGCCTTCGTAAGAAAATCACCATAAAGGTGGATAATGTGGTTATGCAACACACATATTTCCCGAAAAGAGAGAACTGAACAATAACACTCATCTCAAAGATAAAATATATCTGAAAATAAACCTGGGAGAATAGGATATCAAAGACAGAACTCCAGAAGTAAGATGAAGGTGAAGGGAGGTAGGAAAAAAACCAAGTAGCTTGCAACTGTTCATAGCTTTTATTACTCTGTATCAAGTTTTTTCATGTCTAAACTGTAAGTAAGCATTATTATTTTTAAGACAGATGGAGGCATAATGAATAATATTTCGAAGTTAGAAAACAAAACCAAACCAGGCTCCAGCTAAGGTTTTCCCTTTCAAGTACCACCATGTATTACTCCTCTCAGTCTTTTAAGATGGCATTTTACGTATAGTCAAATGCAGGAAAAAATGAGAGAAGTCATAATATACCCTGCATTATTCATCATACAAAAATCCAGCATTTGCTAGGAAACTCAAGATTTCTTAACTCCAACTGGAAGCACTCCACTACAGACAATCCTACACTAATATTAAATATGTATATTGATAGATGCACTTAGACTGCAGTATCTAAATGGCAGGACAGCCTAACATCCAGCTTTAAAAACTGGTTGCCAAGGAGAAGTGTTGGAGGCTGAGAAATCTTCTTCCTCTTCTTGAATTCATGGGGGGTCAGAGGTGGTCAGAGGTCATTTTAGTGTTTGGCAGTATTCTGGTACTGCTTTCTGCTGGTGGAAGATCCAGAAGAAATGAAAATCTGTCTTTGGTGGACTGCCAATATCATGTGTTATGTTATATGACACATATGAATGAAGGACTACATTTTTACACAGATTACAAGAAGTAACAGTTTTAACTGTTATGTAGAAGCTACTCTATGTCATTATGTCAGCAAGAAGCAAATCTAGAATTAAATGAAATTGAGAAAAGAGACTCTCGCACCAGATATTAATGGTTTCCAGTTTTAGAAACTTCTTCTTTTGAAAGAGGACATAAAGCTAAGAAAAAGAGGTGGACTTTGGCAGCATCTCCTCTGGTCTCTGGTATCTAAATGGACTTACTCACCAGGCTTCCAGTTAATTCATCAGATCTCTTTAGCAGCAGATAATCTGATCAAACCATGGAGATGTTTTGTAATGTCTATCTCTACAAGTATTCTTACATGGGGATATTTGACAGAAGTTTTCTTTTTCTCTTAGACACTCTTTCAGTTAAAAAACTGCAGGCCGAAATTAGAGCAGCAGGTCAGGCAGGCTAAACTGTATGGATGCCTTGTTCTCAAATGAATGAACCACCATTCTGCATAGCATATTTTCTCTCCTCAGAAGCCCTTTCCCACAGTATTCCACGTTTGCTAATTTAAGAATAGAGCAGGCAGATGGGAATTTAAAAAAACAAACAAACAAACAAAAAAAAACCACAACAAAAACCAAAAGAGAAACATGTAAGAGGAAAATTAAGGTAAAGTTAGTGGTAAACTAAAGCATAAAATTCCACTGCAGAAAATATTTCTAGAAAAATGCAGAAAAGCAAAGACACAGAGGCAGTCAGGTAGAAAGACATTTCCTATGTAAAACCCTAAAGTACCAAATGATAGGGACTGCATGTGACTGTCAGCTCTTTGCTTTCCATGTTTCACTGACTTGATTCTAAATGACTGAGCATCAGAGATGCTGAAAACAGTGAGTTTCTGTATTCAAATGCAAGGGATTACAGATACTGGCTACTAATGCACTCTGCTCTAAATTTTAAAATTCCAGATTAAATGTAATTCACATAAAACCTAGGAAAGTTACTGTAGTTAAAAACTAAATACAGCATTCAGATAGAACATAAACCAGAGGATATTTTAACTCAGTTAATTATTTTCTCTTATTTTATTTTTTCTACTGTACTTAAATACGTAATTAAAGAAATTGAAATTGCAAATGTATTTCTTAAATACAAGATAATACACAGCAGACTAAAATCAGTGAGCACAACCCAGCTTCAGACTATTCTATTACAGCATCAGTTCCTAAATCAAGAGTCCAAAGCTAAGCCAGAAAAAACAGAATCTGGTAATACCAATGCAAGAAGATACAAAATACACTGAATTAGAATCAAGAAAATAAAAAAAGCCCAACTTTAAATACAAGGAAGCAGTGAAAGAAGGAGAACTTTTTTCTTTACAGTTCAGATATGAGTACCACCATATTGTTCCTCTTACACTTCTGCATAACTCAATCAACATTAAATATGGGTAACATATTCTCAAAACAAAACACTGGTATTCAATTTGCATTTTCTTCATGAGTAAATTGGTTGCCATACCCTGAATATACAAGGGATGTCTTTACGAGTTGCGTGTATTACATCCGATGCTAGGACAGAGCTCACACAAAAATCTTCATCTCTGGTAAGAAAGAGAGCACGAGAATTACATACAAGCACACCCCAACATTATTCAGCAACATCTAATTGGTATCACCACTGTTTCAATAGGCTGACATCTCCTAACACCGCACAGAGGTCACAACTGCCATCACTGCTTTGTTATGCTCTAACCATCCTTGACCCAAACAACTCACAAGCTTCAGTTATGTTTCTACAGCATTCGGTAACTCAGTCCACCTGAAGTTAAGTGGGGTGGCTTTGTGTAGTTTTGGTGTACCAACCACACCTATTCTACAATTAGAAGCAAGAATACTGCTCTTCCAGCCCAGCAGACACATTAGAAATGAATAATTCATACCTCAATGTGTAGCAAGAGAGGGGCCTTTGGAAAAAAAGAAAAATCACATAAAAAGCTCTTGGCAACATAATTATAGTTTGTGGGATTCAAATAAGGGTTTTCAAAACAGCTAGATTTTATTCTCTATTACAGTAAAATAAACAGACATCAGAACAACTTTTGCATTTCAGAGTGCTCCACCCCAGAGGGCTTGTCTACACAAGCCTTTTTAAACTGAATTTGACCAAGTTGATCACCATAATTGCCAATTTTAGTGCAAAGATGACACTAATGTCTGAAACTCGCCCATGATAAAATTCATAGCTGTGGTGGTTAACATCTATTAAAAACATCTAAGAATCCTCAGAAGACAGCCTCAAAGAGGTAGCTACAATAAGCAGATAAAGGATGGGACAGTTGGTATAATATCTGGCTGAGTTGCTTCAAGCAATGTACTGATGTGAATGCTGCTATTTGCAATACTTCCATGTTTCTGCTCCCGCTGCCAGCATGTCAGAGAGCTGACACTGACAGTTCTCAGTGACTGTGAGAACAGCACAGCAGTACTGGTGCAACCCCACGGTACTACTGTCTGGAAAAAATATAAATCAAGGTGCCTGTGAACGCAAAATTTATACTCAACAGAAATACAAAGGTGCTGTAACATTAAAAGGTATTATACTTTCTTGATATTTCCATAAATTTTAATAAAAAAACCCTCTTGGTTACTCTGATCACTGTAAGTCTCAGATCTTTTGTAGACAGTGTTCAGTGGTTCAAATGATTCCCCATGAAATAATAATTCCTGTGAGACGGCAGGATCAGAACCATTTGCAGTGTAAATTAGCTGATGCTCTTTTGCAGACTACTTCAGTTTTTCTAATGTTTCTGAAATTATTTGCTATGGGATGATCTGTGACTCAATGTTGAGGTCAGAGTGCACGGGAAAAGCAATCTACCAAAGTACATTTGCTTCCCACAGATGCATATGGAAGTCTAGAAAGAAGCATGGTAATACTGTAAATATTGGTGACTGTAGTATAAGTAACTATAAAGTCACTTAAGTGACTTCTTGCTGAGTCCAATCTATCAGCCTAAACTTAGCTGCAGTCTATATACAGAACACACATATCTTCTCAGACCAGAGCTGTCATAATGTTATAGCTTCTTGTGTACTATAAATAAATATCACTGTTAAGAAAAAAGTACAGAGGATTTCTGCTCTGTCGTAATAATACAAACCTGAGATCCAAGACTTGACTTGCCACAACTCCAGGCTGAGTGGATTTTCCTTCAGGCACATCATATAAGAAGAGTTTACAGTCACAGACAACTGCATAAGCCCTCTGCCACCCCTTCTTAACTCCTGTAGGCTTTGGGACCTGCGTATAAATAAGTGATTGCTTATTAAATGTACGCACATGTAGTAGACACAGAAAGCAAGACAGTTAGAAAAGATTATACTAAGATCAATGGAATTAGAACATATTCTACTTGCCCTTCAAAATAGTATGAAAAATGTCAAGTAATCAATCACTTCTCCTCTCTTAAGTTCAACCATTCCTTTTTACAGTTTAATAAACATATTCAGGCTTGTATAAAGGGATTAGGCTTGTATACTGCACCAATGCCAAAATGGTAGGACAGTTTGCCTTTTATATTATGTTTACAACCAACAATGACAGAAATTCTTTCTTAAACCATTCTTTTTTTTCCCTTGCTGCTTATGAACGTTGTAACTACTAATCTACTGACCCTCAGCTCTTGTAGTAAAACCAAGTGTTTCTCCCACATCTAAAGCAACGAAGGCTAAATAAGTTACACAGATGGCATACGAGGCCTTAGGAGTTTAGCACTATTTAGGTGATCTGTTTAAACATACTTAGAGGTTCCAAGCTGCATAGCTGTAAGTGAAGTTTAGTATTCTTCTCTTGTCCAAGAACAAAAGACTGTTACCTTGACATAACCTTTATAGGCGGTTCCTATTCCTCTTTGTACATCTACTCCAAGAGGCCTTTTGGCTTGCTCGGGGGGTATAGGGCAGACCTGAGGTGCACTATCCTTGCAGGAAACATGGCATGCAAATGAACACACTAAGTACAAAAGAGAAAATTCACAGTGAAATGCATGTATGAGTCAATCACAACAGGTGATTAAGTAGTCTACCTTTACACTCAGCAAATTAATTAATCACACTGAAACTGGCAAATGGCTCACTTGCTATAGCTCACTACGCTGACGGAGTGAACGCACCTAGATATTGTGTGAGACTCTCCAAAGCTCTTTTATTTCCTCTCTCTAGCCTATACATCCACAAAGGGCGGGAACTGAGTTCACATTTAAAGGAAATGGAGTTGGGCAGCCTCGCTGACGTTAAGCACCAACTAACTCAGAGACAGAGGAGAAACAGTATTACTAAAGGAGGAATAAAAATTACAGGATAGTGATAATAGGTGTTTAATTTGATCCAAGTATGCAAGGATACTGCAAAGATAAAGTAAAACTAAATCAACCAAAAAGATAGAAAGGGTTAAACTATTAAACACAAGATACAGACTTGAAAGCATAAATGAAATAGAAACAATGGACAAGGACTGAAATATTGCATGATAAAAAAGGCATATATATATGTATATATATATTGCCCAGAGGTCAAATAAGTTCAAATAAGCAGCAAATATCTATACCAGTCATTGCATGCTTTCTTACCATTTGCACCACTTTATGCTGCACCAGCAAGGGACAAAGGTCTCTATGCTCTTACAGAGCACTTCACACAGAAGCAGTACACAGAAAAAACCTCGTATTATATGCCATTTTATGTGAGACAGACTACAGGAACTGCAGAATGAGTTAATGTGTTATACTGAGGCATTCAACCCACAGCTTACGGGCCAGATCTTTCCACAGAGATTCTGCTTAGTTTGTCCCAGCTACCCTGTTTCTACCAGTAGGCTTGGGAAGGCAGCAGGAGAAGGGCACAACACTCTGATCCATCCTGTGTATCCTTCTAACCATATTCTCAGAAGTGGGAATCTGGCAGCTATCCTAGGTACACCTAGTCCTGTAATTATGAAGTGTCAAAGGATTCCAAAAAACCTGGAAACAGCCTGTTTCTGCTAAAGCCACAGACTGGGCAACAAACCTCCTCCTCTTGATGCCTGAGGGAAGAGACAGCAGAGAGGGCAGCCCCAAGCAGGCTGCCTGGCTTGTTCTTTGAGCTACTGTCTGCTCCCAAGAAGGCATGGGTTACCAAAAAGTCATACATGCAGAGTACTGTAGGTGCTCCCCAAGATCGGGTAATAAATTCAGCTCTTTGAGGAGGTATCATAACTATTTGAGACTGTGCATGTCAAGGGACACCAGCTGTGAAACAGGGAAAATCCACAGGATATAGTCAGCTTCACAGGCCTCTGGAAGTGTAGCTCTATTTTGCCATAGTCTCCAGCATTAAAAAGAGAAGGAATTGGGAAAAGTGACTGGCAGTGGAATATGGCCAAGTTTTGTTCTACTGGAGTCATCTCTATTCTTATGTGAATGTGATTCTAGTTTTTTCTGTAGCTATCAAGATCTGCTGTGGAATAGGCAAACTGGAAAACTAATGATGCAGAGCTTAATCAAAATACATGAGACAAAAAGAAGAGCGAAGCTTATAGCTACACTAAGGGAAAAAGACAGTTTCAAGCTTGCAGGAAGGGATGCAAAACAAAAGTTCAGAACTGTCAGTAACAGGAGACAAAAGGCAGCCCCAGGGCAAGTGCTGGCAGAATGATAGGTCCTCTTGGGGAAGTACTGCCACCAGAAGATCTGCCAGGAAAAAAAGCCCTGAAGGGCAGATGAGGCAATCTAAATGTGATACTGAGGGTGTCAGTGGAGAGGATGTCACTAGCAAGAACTAAGCTGGGCACAGAAATAAAGTTATTTATACTGTAGTGTCTTCATCGGATTTGTGACCTATTTAACTGAGTTCCTGTGTCCAATCAAGATACAGCAAATATTTTCAAATAAAAATACCTCCCTATACTCGAACACAGAATTCAATAGTGACACATGCATCAGATAAAGCATTTTAAATAAAACTAACGGACAGCAAGACAAGCTACAGATGAAATAATCTAGCAAATGGTCCTCCCAACATTCAGGGTTTATGATTAGGATAGCATAAAATAGACATTATCAGATCATTCCCTAGTCTTCTCTACTAGGGAATGATCTTCTCTACTTCTCTACAGCAACAAAAACCAGTCCTGCATTCCCCACCCCTCCCTTGCACTGTAACAGCACTAACGGCAGTAGAATTAATTAGCAATATGAAATCATACATCATCATCATACTTCTAAAGGGATGCAAAGGAAAGGAGAACCATTCAGTGGCAGCCACCCCTTTCTTTCATTCTCTCCCCAAAGAAATAGCTGCCTTAAAATACATTAGTGTTTTGGGATGCTTTTTGAGGGACTTGCTGAAAATATAAAAAGTTTCACTGACTCACCGTCACAGGCATAACCTTGTCGAACTAATCCCACCATAAGAGAGGTGCAATGACTACACTGAGTAGGGCTTGTGAATGACTTGATATTGAGCTGGTGAGCTTTAGGCTGAAAAATACATTCAGGATAAAAAATAACTTCATTTTCTGGACTTAAGTAATGCAAGCATTTCCCTTCACCACCCTCCAGTGTATCAGTGTGCACATTATGAAACCTAGGCTTCTTTTATGTAAGTGCAGCTTGTAAAAGGTGCTGCAAGACAATAGGAACAGTTTTATTTCCAACTGCAGAAGACACTCAAACTCAAACCTACAACAATTTTTTTCATCCCCTACAACAAAACAAAATCCATCCATATGCATTTGTAAACATTTGGTCAAAAATACAGACCTAACAAACACACACATGACAAACCCAAACAGGACAAGAACAAACACAGAGGGCTAATTTATAGATTATACTTTTTTCCTTTATTCTTTAGAATAAGGTTAGCACAGTCCCCCTACCTTTGGTACAGCTAGAGAAATGGACTGAATGGTGGGGGAAGGAGCAGCAGGCATCCTCTGAAGCCGAATTGGTTCCTGAATCACAAGAAACTGTAATTGAGCAAAATAAGGCTTCAAGAATTTCTTTCAAGATTGGGGTAGCAAAGCTTATTGTTTTCTGATTTTTTTTTTCTTTTTTTTTGAATATGATCAAAAATTTAATTGTCATAAGCATCACCATTCTGATTTAATAGAAACAGATTGTGTTTTAAAGCACTCACAGGAAAGCCTGCACACTAACGAATAAGCAGCAATACAGAAAACATGAAAATGAGGTACATCAACATACAGAAAGGCAGCGAAAAGGTTTCATTTGCAATTGTCTTCAAAGCACGTGAAATTAACACTGAGACATTGCAAATCAGCAGCATTCAATCCTGTTTCTTCACGATGAATGTTGCAATATGTATTTATCGAGAACAAGACAGAGAGACTTTCTGGGGAATTACTCTTCGGGGTAAAATAACAGATTTCTTACTTCTTGTTGTTGCTCTGCAGTTACAACTGAAGTAGATGGTGAGGCTTCTGACTTGGGACCCTGCATTTCCTGCTCACTAATAGAGCTGGTCTGCAAAAGGGACAGCAAACAGATTAGATACAACGTATCTGAATGAAGCCTTCTCACATCAACAGAATGGAAACAAAACCCAGTGGTGGTTTCTAGATGAAATACACAAACATCTAACAACCTTCCACAAACATCTAACAACCTTCCACTCTGAAAAAACATCTTTCCTCAAAACAAACCCTGCCACCTGATGGAAGAGCTGGAAGTACTGAAATGCAAAATCTCCTCGCGGGCAGCTACAATGCTGCAATAGTCATCTTCTCCCAGCAAGGCTGTGCCTAATCTCTTGAATGCAGGTATGGAATGATGTTTGAGAAGCCTGGCAATCATCCCTAAAATAGCTGATTTCTCATGGTAGCTTACTACACTAGGATTTTTCTAGCACACAGCAGCCAGCAAGTCCGCCACAAGAAAAATTCTTAAAGTAGTAATACTAAATCTTTAAAAAAGTTGTTTAAAAATGTCTCCTTCATCACAGTGTCTTATATTTCACTAAAATTTAACACTAGCATCCATTACAAGCCATGTATTAATTTCACACCTAAATTAGCAACTACTAATTGCCAGCACAAGGGGGAAGTATGCTACAATTCCAGAGCTAAAGCAGCTGGGTGTGGAAGTAGAATTCTGCATTACTGTTCTCTGAGGAAATCATAAAAACCATGATTAACAAACATCAGATTAGACTTCACATCAGTGATGTAATTAGCACTAAAGGCAACAAGTAATGAATCACTCACTTCCCAGCCAGTTTAGACAGGAAGAAGCTTCGCTCAAGTTCAGTTAGCTCACTAAATATGTTTGGATACTTGTTATTTTTGTTTTTATGAACTGATCTGTAGGGCTGGGCCATTTAAGATCAAATTGTACCGTTATGTAATATGAATAATTTCAAAATACTAAGTGTGATTCATCTTTAGCTATATAGATAGTCAAACTATAAAACAAGTAAGCCTCTAAAAAGGTTTAGTGGATTAAGTTACAGAGAAATTAAAGAAGCACAATATCTAGTTTTAGAGGGCCATTTTTACTATGACAGGTCACAACAAAATAAGGACATGAAACTACTAACAAAAACTTACTTCTTCCCAAAAGGCTAGCAGAGAAGATGTAGACGAAGAAGAAACAGAATCCTTTGTTGTAACAGATATGAGGGATAAAAACGATCGCTTATCACCCACAGGAAAACTTCAGATAGAATATTAGTTGGCTAACTAAATAAAATGTTTTATAAGGCCAAATAATATTTATTCAAACTAAATTAACCCCAGTGCAGATGATACAAACTATCTTTATAAGTACATGTGAAAAAAAAAATTGTCAATGTAAGTCATTAAGCACATTATCAGCAATTTTAATGTAATTAATCAGAAAATGCCACCTGCATTTTCACAGAGACTATGTACTTATTTCAGGATCTGTAGAATGGAATCTTGTCTAGTTACGGGCTTGATATTCTACATGTTACTGTTTTAAGTATATTTGTACTCTTTAAAGCAATGTTTCCAAATATCAAGGTCAGTAGATAAAAGTTATTATTGAGATAGTAGCATATGTCATGTTTCTCTCTCTTCCCTCCACCTCATCCATGTAGCACATCTTGCTGCTTCAGCAAGAAAGTCAGCATGGACATTGTGTGGCTGGGAAGAGCATATACACAAATTGTATGCAAATATCACAGCATGCCCACAGGCTTTTTCTTTTTTTTAGCAACAGTGAAAATTCAAAAAAAAAAAAAAAAAAAAAAAAGGAAAAAAAAAAAGAGTACAGACCTCAGATATAAAATCTAACGAGACTGACAAGGTTTTAGCCTGAGCCCCCTTAACTCTGCTTCATAAACAAATTATTCTCTCCAGTTCAAGCTCTTGGTTTTATCCTTAATTATCTATGCTTTGCAAAATAATATTTAAAAAAAAAAATCCCAGAAAAATCTCCACGGATCAAGAGTTCACGAAGTAAGGAAATGTGATTCAATGTTGCATTTAACAGCTGCTTCCTCGGGGAATGCACAAATCATTTAAAGTGAAACGCCTACTTGGAGCTGTGATTTGTATGATTAGTTTTCTAAGGATCACAGGGTGTGTCACGATAAACTTATTATACAAACATCTGTGGGTCCTCCGATTCTCTTCCCAGCTCCTTCTACTCTAACCACTCCATTAAGATCTGGAGCCAACAATTTTACATATCTGTTTAAACACTCCTTGAACTGTGTGAACACTTTTCATTGTAATAATCGGCACCTCCCAACTGCAAAGCATTTAATTCCTTATTTGTAACAGGGTGTGCCAGCATTTCCAAAAGATCCTGAATATATTTCATTTAGCCAAATGTTTGATATTAACCTAAACGAAGAAGCTAGAATAGGAAATAATTAATGCGAACTTCTGAGAATATTTCCCAAAGGTGCCAGCTTCTCTACAAAATGCCAAGCAATCTGACATCTACTGGGCATCCAGTTCTGTGCCATGCTTGTTTGGCTAATATGCCAGATCCAAATGTGCCATACAGTGCCTAAGAGTTACTTTAACATAATAAAAATATAATTTGGTTATCACATTTTTATAGTTATTTTATGTAATAACTCACTCTGAAAGTCAAATCGCGTGTAAGAGGAGAGGTGTTGAAATAGTCAAAAATGGAATCTTGAAAATCTGGAAGTTTGAGACCTAAAACCAAAAGCAGAACAGGCTTAGCTAAAAAGCAACATCACAGGTGGTGTTAGAACTCTGTTAAAACACAGTAACTTTAATTACCTGAATCTGTTCTGTATTTTTCTTCCAGTTTTTTCTTCAAACCTTCCATCTCTTCCAACAGTTCTCTGTTTTTTGCTTCTGATTCCTTTAATTTACTAAAGCAACACAATATGATCAAAATACAATTTGAAATGTCTCAAAGGCAGGAATGCCAGTGCACAAGAGTTTCGGAAAATGCTGTGGTTTTTTTTGAGGAGCATGGGTTTTTATTAAGAGATTATTTTAAGGCTGATTAATTTTACTTTTCCCATGAATTGGCACCTCAGTACTTGACTAGATATTTAAAACTCTACTTGAGACCTCTGCTATCATTGCAAATATCTGCTATTATTCCAACAACAGTTTGACTTTTAATTCCCAAGAATATGCCTAACTCTCCAGTTAGTCTAATAAATGGTAGTGAATTTGCTTTCAATTTGCTCTTATGCTTTTTTTCCTCAGATGCCCAAGATTTACACTGAAGTACAGAAGTGAAATGTTTACTTGAAGAAATTTTTACAGTTCTCATTTGATTATGGAAGAAATGTGTAGCCTGTAGAATGGGATCTTTCTGGCAAAGTCCAATATCCCAGGCACAAGGGGCCATTTTAAGAAAGTTGCTACTATTCTAATCAGCGCTTTAGATCAGTACATTAAAACTCAAATAGAACCAAAGGTCTGATTACCTTTCAAAAGATATGTTTGCATCTTTAACTTTTCGCAACTCTTCTTGAACCAGTTGTTTGGCACGAATTTCTGCATCAAGGGCAGACTGTAATTCCAGCCTGGCTGACATATCCAACTTCTGACTGCGTCGCACTTTCCAAAGTGGATCCTGTTGCATAAGTTACTGAATATTAGTATGACCTGTCTAAGGATAATTCTGTTCTTGTCCAAAGACATAATTTAGCTTTCACATTGATTCAGAGAATGCTCTTCTAATTAGTAATGGACAGTATACCTGCTGCATGAAAATCAGTCAATAGTCGGACTTCATTACACAAAAAATGAAGTAATGAGCTATTTTAATACTGGTTATACCATTAACACAATATGCTTGAAAGCAAAATGCTAGATCACTGAACATGGAAGTCAAACTGAGAGAACCCACTGAAAACGGCTAGTTTTCACTGTCCAATCTAGAAGACAGTGTAAAACTTGCACAGTGACATAATGGACTTTCAAACATGAGATAAATATCAATATTTAATGTAAAAGATACTAATATAAAGCATAGCAAGAGTAGCAAAACCATGAGGAAAAAAAAAAGAGAGAAAAAATCTGGGTCTTGAGATACCTAAGACACCTAGAACATTTGCCTAAGCAATTCTTATGCTTGCTAAGTAGCATATGCTACACTTCTGCATACACCATGCAATTCCACCCTACTACCCCCAAAACCTAAAATTCTGAGCTTTTCCAGGCATTTTTCAGTAGGGACTACATTTCTGATATTCCCTAATGAATACCTCTCTAGTCACACATGAACTTGCAAATAGCAGTCATGAAAAATGAGAGGCATTTTTAATGTTGAGAAATAATTGCCTTAGATCAGGTTGTGCAGAAGTTACAAAACCAGTTGTAATAAGAAGAACAGACAGCGTTCTTTTTTCTGGCAGTAGCTAAGATGAAAATGCCAACTGCATTTGCTCCAATCTTTCTTCCTATTAAACCTCTCAATATTATAATCACCTCTTGATGATGTAAGCAAATGTTAGCTCACAGAAGTAATAACTTCCTCTTATTCTCCCATATTCATAGGTATGGAAGGGGTGAGTAACTTCTTAAATGTATAAATCAGCAGCAGATGGACTCTGCATGGCAGACTGTGCTGACTGGCATTGCTAGGGAAGTGGGCTTCCATGCCAAACTGCAAATGGCTCTCCCTCTCCTTCTGTAGGTGTTTTTCTCTTTGAAATCCTACTCCTTTATGAGAGCTCTTCTAATCTGCAGGTTTTTTTGAGAATTCATGTTACTGCTGTATGGGAAAACTATAGAATAAGGTCTTATTGTTCTGCATATAAATAAAGCTACATGCTTTCAGCGTGTCCCTAGTTTGTGCCAGTATCAACCAGTTAATACTTTTTCACGAAAGAAAACTTACTTTGTTATCTCACTGTAACAGCAGTTAAAATTATTCAGTTGCATCTAACATGGTGAGGTACATTTCTGTACTCCCCTTTAATGATTTAAGTTATTGTTTCTTCTCTCCTCTGTACTGTTTAAAGCAGTTTGTGATGGCAGATGTTAGTATGAAACAACTACCCCCTGTAATTATCAAATTCTGATCAGATTACCTACTTGGATTTTGCAAGCAATAATTAAAAACCAGAAAGCAGAGCGGGGGATTTATTAGGAAAAAAATTCTGGTTATGTACAGGTAGCCAAAACTAAAAATGTAGCTTCTCAGACATCCCCAGAACAGCCTGAATGCTTGCTATTTTCTTACCAGTGTTCGTGACCCCAGACTGGAACTTCTCAATGATTCTAGTTCTTCTGTCATCTTGGAAGCTAATGCCTGGAGATAGCCACGAGCATCCTTCTCATCACTTACCCTGTTGTGCAATTACAAAAACCTGTAACTTAGCAGTTTCATGGCTCATAGCACCAAATACTGTACCACCAAACTATCAGAGTGTCTGCACTGGATTTAGGGACATAACAGAAATGGACAGAGCAAGGAAAACTCTCCCAGCAACAGAAAACTGAATACATCTTAGATTGCCTACTTTAGATTTTTCTTTTATCTGATTTTCTTGATTGTGGCAGTTGCTAGGGAAACTGAAGTTTCCCTTTCGCCATCAGCAAGAGTTCTGCAGAGATTCACTGTTATAGTTTGGAACATGATCTGCATACTACTGCTCAGTTTTTATAAGGGCTACCTTCCAGTCCTTTTTGTTTTGCTTGCTGAAATACTTGCACCCAGATTGCTAAAACAGTGAATTAGAGAAGGAAGAACAGACCTAGGAACTAAGTCCAAGTGTACATCTGGTGAGGTTTTATATGTTAATGTGGACCTTTAAAATCATGACCATCTTCCTGTCTTAATTCATAAAAATATTCTAGATTGGATGATTTAATAATCACTTTAGAGTTGACACCAAAACTTTCTCCTTTGTACTTGTTGCAGTGGCATCTGACAATTTCAATAAAATCAACACTCAGAAGTATCATGCTATTGTTCATCTCAGACATAGAGACAAGGTCTAGCTATACGTTAAAAAAAAAAAAAAAAAGCCAATGAATATTTCAGAAGTTGAAAGTGGCCATATCTGGATCTCTAAACACCACATACCACTGAATAATTTCTGCAATCTGAGCTTCCCAGTGAGCAACAGACTCCTTCTTTGCTGCTAGATCTTGAAGCTCATCTTCTAGCTGTCTGTTCTGTGCTGTTAGTTTGTCCACAAAGGAGCAGAGCTGAAACAAAAGATTAGTTTCACTTGTGACTTATGTCAGTTTTAGACTTTTTATATATGTGTATGTCTACACACCTATAGAATCTGAACAAAGACCACCCTGGGCTATCTGGGAGCTCTAACACAGAGCAAAGAACTGGAAGGGGTTCTTTACTGTGCAACTGCCAGTTCACACAAAGTAATCTAAAACGAAGGAAAAGAAAATGCAAGTGTAGAGGTCAGAGAGGAACGAGGTTTAACTGTAACCCATCAGAAAGGCAAGCAGTCTGTCAATGCTTCCCTCTCTGTGCAGCCTTCATGAAGAAATCAGCGGATGGTGTCCTCTGAATTGTGGGAATCGGTCCCCCAAAGAGCAGTACTAGGATGCTAAAGTTACTATGTAGCCAAATCTCTGACATTTATATGGTGAAAATGACATTTATTTTATTCCGATAGTGTCTGAACATTCACAGATCCTGTTCTGATCAACAAGTAGACTACTTCAACACCAGAAACTAATGATGTAAGAACTATATTTTGCTTAAAAATGTTTCCTAAAATAATTACCCTCTCATTTTCTGTTGTTAGCTTTTTGTTATCTTCCAAGAGCATAGATCTTTCACGCTCATATTTCTCTTTCATTGTTCCTACTGCTTCCTCCATTTCACTGTGCCTAAGGAGAAGGACAAGAAATAGAAAGACTTTAACAATCCCACATTTAACCTGTGGGATTTTCAAAAGGGAATAAACAGAGTTAAGGTGAAATAGCACCCTGCACAGGTACTTTTGGAGTGCAATACATACATGCAAGAAAAAGAAATCATGCCCAAAAGCTTACCTCTCTCGCTTCGTTTTCTCTAGTTTATCCTTCAATATCATGATCTCTTTCTGCAGTGCAAGCTGATGGCTCTCTGAATCATGTACTTCCTTTTTCACATTTTTTACTTCTAAAACATGTGATGCTTCTCGTCGGACCAATTCCTCTTCATAAAATAAGATTTTCTTTTCCAGCTCAGACTTAATTTTGGAAAGTTCCTGCTGATGTTCTAGTGTGGCACCAGCTGCCCGGCCTCCCTGCTTCAGCTGCAGAAGGAGAGGAGAAATCATCAGGAAGAGGCCATGATCTTTATATTTTGGGGAATATTCTTTAAAGTCAGAATTGTCCAGTTGTGGCAATTTGGAAAAATTTTTATTTGGGCACCAAGTGATTTAAAAGGTACCTGTCTCCAAGTATTAAGCCCCAAGTAACTGCTCTGCTTACATGACCCTAACAAGGGGTTGAAATGGGTTGCACAGATAACAGATTTGGACCGTGTTAGTTTAGTATCTGCTTAGGATTTATATTAATTGGGCATTTTCAAGACATTAGTGTCCAATGACTAAAGTCTTTCAAGCAAAAAAGACAAATCTGGACAGGTTAGGTCAGGTTTCTAGTAATGCTGTAGTTTTCAAGTCTCCCACTGGTATCAACAGTTAAGTAAGCAAAACTATTGCAGCTCATAGACCATGAGTAAATATTTGTCAAAAAACATGTAACCTTCAGAGCTTCCAGTTCATTTTCCAGTTGTTTGGAGAAAACCTCACTGTGCTCACGAAGCTTGCGTTCTTTTGATGCTTCTGCTACAACTTCTTCAAGTTGGGCTTCCAGCTGTAACAAGTAATTTTAGGTCATTTCAACCCAGGATAACACTATGTGTATCATTCATTTCCTTTCCTCCATATGGACTAGCAGCAAGTTTTATTTATTTCTATTTTAAGTTACACCGCTATAACAATCATCTCAGAATGTCATGATAACTGTTTTGCCTTCAGTGATTCAGGCATCCATCTGTCTCATGCAGCAAAACTATTATTTTATGACTCTTTGTACTGATATGAACTACATCAAACCCATTCAGGGATAACTGCACAGCTTCCATTAAAGCAAAGAGAAGGAAATGGCACTAGGACGTCACTGCAGTTGTGAAAGAAGAAAGTCTCCCACATTTACAGGTCAGCTCCATGCCTCAGTATCTAGTAAGGCAGCTTAAAAATCTCAGCCTTTGACCCAAATTACTGCAAAATACTTCTAATACGAATACTGAACATTTTTGCCTTGCAATTATGGAACAAATAAGCTTGATCATCCATTTATTGACTTCAGAAAGCCTATCAGAAAGACAATTTAGATTTAGCGGCAACTAAGGCAACTTGCAATTCAAGCAATGGCGACATAGTTTCAAAACCTGACAGGAAGAGTAAAATTTGTTTTTCTGCGTTCAAATTAAACTAGCAAAGTTGTTTTTAAAAGGGTTGTACTTAGAACTGTGGGACAAGATAATGAACTTCTAGATTATGTTTTGAATAGAAGATTGATACAACTCTTACGAAAGGGAGTACAAAGGAATTTTTAAGAACAAAGACAGGAGATTTTAAAGCTCTGCATGGAAGCATTTAACTGAATAAAGAACACTTGAATGCCTGCTGCACTCTGCTCTAGAGATGAGATGCCAGAGCTCTTTGCCAGTTCCCAGTTATCTACCACTTCTTGTTCATGGATAAAAGCCTGAGAAACTTCATCTTTTACTACACTTTCATAGACTGCCCTTCAATTTACTAGAAGTTTTCTCGTTTATAAAGCTCTTGAATTTCTCTTTACCCAGAGAATACATAAAACATGATGACTTTTCAGTGATTTTTAAAACACTCTGGATTAACCACAGTAGCTGTTTCTTATGCCCTCTTCTGGTTATCCACTTCATCTTATGTAAAACTATAAATTGCCTTGAATACTAATTGGAAATTAACTTGTTTAAAGATATTACAGATAATCTTACAATGGCTAACAACAGAGGAAGGAAAACCACATATTTAATCTTATCACTATTCCTCCCTTCAGCTGAAGAGAAACGTTCAGTTAAAAAACCAGTGAAGTCAGAATACTCCAACCTCAAAGCACATGAAGAACTCATTGAGCTTTCTAGGTTTCAGGCTGACTGTGAGTCAGAGTCTACAAGAATCAAAACACAAGAACTAATAACCTGGGCATGTAGTAAAAACAGCTTCCTCTAGATTCAAATCACTCTGAGTAGAAACAAAAAAACCCAAGAAAACCCAGAAGACTCTCCCAGTTTTTCAATACAATCAGATAGGAGATACTGATAAGCAGCAGCTGAACATGTTACTGCAGGCTGTTTTATCAAGCTACCTCTTTCCGTATCTTCTCGGATTTACGGACGTCCTGTCGCAGAGCATCAATTTTCTGCATGCTCACTTCCAACTCCTCTTCTTTATCGCGAAGTTGCCGGGACAGCTTCTGCTTTTGAGACCGCAGGTCTCCCATCCTCTCACTGAGCTCAGAGAACTCCTGCACAGCCAACTTTCTTTGCTGGTGGGCATCCCTCAATTCTTTGGACTGCGCCTTTAATCTCTCTGAGGCTTCGACAAATTGCTGGTTTAAATAAAAAAATATAATAAAAAGAGTAATTTGAACTCCATATATTCTTTCCAAGAAGAAAGAAACTGGACCTACATAAGCATGACTTGAAATCTCAACCACCTCACATAACTTCTAAAGATTATTTCTAATTCTTAATTTACAGAATTGTTTGGAGTTTTTTTCTGCCTAAGCAGCTGCAATGATGCATGAAGACAGCCATTACTCTGTTTCTAGTGTGGCAGCTCCAGGACTACCTTTGGTGTAGCCTTTTCTGCTACTCATACACTCTGGTTAACAGGCAGAAGAGAGACTGTTAAATTCTAAGGTACAAACAGCCCAGAGATATTGGCCCATGGAATTATACCTTTGCTTCCTAGAATTTAGCAGTTTTTAGTTTAAATCGGCAAAATATTTTGCAGTAAAGTAAATAGGGAGTTGTATATACTACATACCGCTTTCAATAATATTAAAAAAAATGCTATCTGTATTGGAATAACTAGTTTTGGAAAAGCCTACCAGTCATATTGTTCATGGGCATTTAGGTGAATCCCTGAAATTGGAAGAATGGAGGAGAACAATATTTATGTTCCTGATCTCTCAACAAGTCATCCCAGGGCTCTGAAGTCTCTCTTGACTGCCCTCAGATTTCTATTGAAACAGTTAAGAATAATTGAACAGCTTAATGAAAACCATTCTTTAAGTGTTTGTTCTATCTAGCAGAACACATCTGAAATAAGAAGCCCATCAACTTCCAGAAGAGAAAGAGTGATACTTTGAGAAGCTACTGCACTGCAGAACAGGTTCCCTAACGCCTCAGTATAGTTCTGAAAAACAGCATTTAAAACACTAAAATTGCAATCACAACATAACTACTCTACAACTACTTTACATGATTATTTTTAAAAGTATCTGTCTTTGGATCAATACCTTATGAAGGTCCTCCTTTTCTTGCCGCAGTACTCTGCACTGTTTTTCTAGTCCTTTCAGCTTGTGTATGGAGTCCTCATGTTCTTGTCGAAAAGCCACTGCATCTGCAAGCTGTGCTTCCAGTTTACTTACATCTGTAGATTAATACATATTAAAGGTAACTGGTCTCAAATTAACGCCAATAAAACAAGCAACATCACTCATGCAAACTGGCATCACTTTGCTTGGAAAATCAACTTCTTTCCCATTCCCACTATTTCAGACTGTGTGAGGTAATTTTGGGGCATTGATACCTCAAAACAAGATTTTGATCTCTAAGTGAAAAGCCTTAGCACAGGGCTTAGTTTTGTCTTTGAGGAATGCAACTTCTAGCCCTTGAAAACATTCAAATAAACTTGAGTTATTCCAATTCTAGTTCTAGTAATGTGTTTCCTAAATAGTTTTCACTATATGACAAGAAAGGCTACAGTCAGTCATTAGTGCATCCAGCCAGACAGGCAAGGACTATTTATTTTCTAGACTAGATAAGAACCAATAGTCTGGGAATGAAAAACTATCCTGGACGAGGTGAGCTGGAGACTGGATTGCCCATATTCCTGGCATTTTGTTCCCTCTTTACTCTCAAAGAAAAAGAAACAAATAACGCTTTTAAGTGCAAAAAAACCCCAAACACACTGGTCATCTCTATATATTTCTGCTCAATCTTAGAACTGGTAAGAAAATGAATCACCACTCTCCATTTACTTTTAATTATTACCTCTTTAAACAAATAAATAAGAAATTGCACAGGGAATAACTGTCTCACTCAAGTACCACTGATGTCTGTGGCAGAACAGGAAACTGGACCCATGTATTCAGGAATCCCAAGCACTGCTGTAAGCTTGAAGCATTATTCCTTTCCTCACTTCTGCACAAACTTTCTCCTACCCTACAAGAACCAATGCTACTTTTTAAATCAGGACATACTGCTAGAATTTGTATTTAACATTGGCTGAAGAGCTAGATAAACCTGAACCATTTTCAGAAGTAGCACCTTAATCTAACTATTGTTAGATTCAACGCTAATTTCAGGATACACAAGAATAGCTTTTTTTGGAAGGATAATATATGTAGGAGAGCTGAAAACATTTTTGGAACGCTTACACCTACAAAAGGGGTATATTGCCAAACTAATGGGGAAAAAAAAAATTAAAAAAAAAAATCAGCATCAGCAACTCCACATCTGAACTCACATATGCTATACTACAGACCCCTATAAAACTCTCAGCCAAATCATCAGGATTCAAAACTAACATTTTGTTTATCACTGATTCCCACTTAAAAATTAGGTGCTAACAGGAGGCTTCTATGGATAAACGAATAGCATTGTCAAGCAACAGATTTTCAGTGATATGGATGAGTCAGTCTTCCCTCAGGACAGATGCCAGTATTTGTTTTTCTGCAGTGCTCAGTGATTCCTAATTAATGCATGACCAAACAGAAACACAAAGGAGGCAGAAGCTCAGAAATATTTAAATGTGAACTATTATTATACATCCCTCCATCTATTCCCTTATGTTACTAAAGAGCAACCAGACTTTTCTCTCCCCTCTCTTACACCTACCTCCAAGTAAAACCCCTCCAAAACAGTGCTCGTAAGAGAACAGAATCTCCTGAGATTTTTAAGGAAACAAACATCACACAAAATATTTAACTGAATCCATCCACACCATTCACTGTACTCTAGACTTCCATTCTAGTACATGCTATCAGGCCAAGCAAGTGGAAGAAGTAGTTAAGCACTCATCTGGAAAAACTGAAATGCCACTTAATATTGAAGGAGGATTTAAAAAAACTCTTTGGTTTTTTAAGTACCTCAAGAACATTAATTCTACTTATTGCAAAAACACAGCACATCATGTTACTAGGAGTAGCAAAATAAGTTGCATTACTATCATTATCATGCCAGAGGCTTACCTGTTAATTTGTTCTTCAACCGTTCAATTTCTTCATTTAATTTTTTAATCTCCTTATCTCGGCTTGTATTTACTGTAACACACATTGGGCCTTGGAGGCTCTGCACTGTCTGTGTAGATTCTTAAAATCAGAAAAGAAAGGAAACTATTTTCAATAAAATGTGTTCCAATGACCAGAACTAAGAATCCAAACAAATGTAAACCACTAACCTTGCAGTTTTCTGTTTAAATCCTGCTTTTCTTGTTCTAATTTCCGTATTTTCTTTTCATAGCCTTCTATCTGTGAAGTGTTCTTTAAGTCACGTTGTACATCTGCATCTTTGGTTACAGTGTCAGACTGCATCATGCTCTTTAAAGTGCCTCTATCAGATAAAGAGCTGAAAACAATTATATAAGTTAGAACATTTTAATAAATACTCACAGCAGTCTATAGCAGTGACATGCTGGGATTCCACCAAACAGGCACCTTAAATTTACAAGAACAATTAATGCAGTAATTGTTACTGTAGAGACAACTGTCAAGGTGAAGTTATTATTCCCTAGCTACTGCCCGTGCTGCTGCAGAATTAATGCACCTGCATGCAGGACTTCAGTGCTAATGCAGACGCACATTTCACTTTACAAACTGCCTAAATGATTGGAAATGTTAACTCTCCCATGCCAAAGGTTACTACTGCTTGGCAGAGAAGGATGCATGTAAGTGTACCTGTGCTGAGACAGCTGAGGGACAAACCTCAAAGTTTATTTAAAGCATGACAAAGATGGATTTCAGTTAAGGCATATAATCTGAAAAGAATGAGATGTGTGTTTTGGGTTCATGGGGTAACAAACCTCAGCAAAGAGAAATAACAAAGTAACAAATAGGGCAGAATACCTTAAGATCAGAGACAAGAACATGTCTGAGAGATCTCATGGAGATCTCTCTACGTGGAAGCCATTTCAAGGATGTGCAAAGTGAGCCACTTTGTCCATGCTCAGAACCCTCTGTGTTAACTTGGCCTAACAGCAGGACACTGGAGCAATGAGACAATCCTGAACAGCTCCTGGAAGCTGTCCAGCACAGACAGTACTTGCTCTCAGCCTCACAATGCAGGAACAGCAAGTTTATACCCAACTGCAACTGACACATCTAGTCCCTTAACTTTCTTTCATTTCAAATAGATAAAATACTAAACACAAAAGCACCTAATCTTGGCAAGCATAATCAAAATATCTTCAGACATCTGAAGTAAAAAAAAAAAATAAGGATACAGGTTTATCCAGAGGCATACCTGTGGATATCAACCTTTCTACGTGTTTATAAAAATGAGAATTTCCTAGAATTAGTTGCATTTGGGAAACAAGTTTAATGGAGAACAAATCCTTTGCTTACCTATCAGTTGTGTACGTAAACCCAACAAATGGCAAATGCAATCCAGAAAAGCCTGTATGAGAACTTGGTGGCACCACTTCCTGCATGAAAACAACATGCATGAAAACCCAAAAGAGAACCCATACAGAGTGAAAGGCGTTTGACTGAGCCTCAACAGCTAAAAGAGAGGCAGCTGGTGGAAACACTTTTCTTAGTGCACCAACTGACAATTGGCAGTTATGCTCCATTGTCCCTGAACAAGCTTTATTTCAGATTAGGTCACTTAATATAATGACCTGAATTTAGGAGCCTCTTGAACTGGCACTTGAAAGGGCAGCATTTCAACAAGTTCAAAGCACAATGCATCCACTAAAAGAAAACCCGAAATATCAAGTTCCTAATTAAAAGTGACCTGGCACCAAAATGCACGCTGTTAGTTTTAGTGTTCTAGTTACTGTTGGACATGTAATCAAAAAACGTGCCAAAAGCTCTTTATTTCTTGGAATACAAGCTGATGAACAAATTACCACAAAAGCTCTCCGCTCCTCCTGACACATTCGCAAACTACGACACAACAGAAATGGAGGAGCAGAATTCCAATGTTCCCTACTCCAAAAACCAACCTCCTGGTTCTTAAGTGAGTGGAGAAGTGGCAGTGTGAGTTCTCTCACCTGGACAGCCATGATTGCAAGCTGCATGGAGAAGGTATGTGTATTTCTAAAGACAGGTATTTTTTCACCTTTGAAAAGGAATAAATTCAAATAGTAGCTCCTTGTAAAGGTAAGCTGAAAGGGCAACTAAGGGTTTTTTTTTCCCACCTAAGTATGTTTTGACTGGCCATGTAACAATAGTGCATTTTGGCAAGTGCTACCACTTAGAAAAGCAGCTCAGGACTTCTGATAACCCAAAATGTCAAAGGGATGAAAACCTTGAATTTTTGACATTTGAAGTGACTTATTTTTCATCTCTCACATTATTTATTTTAAAATAATTTCTCACTACTACCTTACAGTGCAGGAAGGTTGCACACTTCCATCAGTAATATTTAAAACCAAAGACTCACTGGATTTCTTAGTACATCATCATCTACATCAAAGTTTGAGGTGTCAGAAGGACTGCTAACTTCTGGAATGTAAGGTGCTTCTAGGTTTCGGATGTTATCCCAATTAAGTCCTTCAAAAAATGCATGAGACTTAAAATCCTCTATTCCATTCTGTCCCAGTCTACGCTCCCTGCTGCAGATAAGTCGCTGAATAAGATCTTTTGCTTCTTCAGATACATCTGTAACATGGGAAGGAAACTGAAATCGTTCCTACAAAAAAACCCAAAACAAACAAATAAGACAAGTTTTTAGAGAAGGAATATATTCCATAACTTCCAACAGTAGTTTCAAAAAGAACATGCTAGTAAAACTGGAAATGAATAGTCAAATACTGTTCTAGTTCCATCGAGCAGTGACAAAGCACAATTCAATACATTGTGATAGACTTTTTGTCTTAATATGGATTTTGAGGGAAAGAAATAATTTTTCAATTTCTTTAATACAGGTATGTTTTAAACTGACTGTGGTTACAGTAACTCTATTGGGAAAAGCGAACTTTTTTTTAAGACATATCAGAATTTTAACACACTACAATATATTAAAGATTATACAATAAAGACAAGGCCCCCACTGGTATTCTTAGTCAGAGGTCCATTGATCTCCTGAAGATGTATTCCTTCAGATTTAATTAATTTCAACTCTTAAAACCCCATGACAGTATTTAATTCTTTACCAAATCTTATTATATTTAAGGATGTATTTTTCTAATTTATAGGTTAAACACCTGTTTTTCTTACCAAAATTTAATCTACATTTAGAAAATATTTATATTATCATAAACAAACATAAGATCTAAAAATTGTAATTACCACTAACAACTGAAATTACTCTAGATAGAAAAAATTGGGAAACCTTTATTTGTATTTTAGCTCGCTACTACTACCACCACTGTATTGTCAAGAAGGGCTTTTTGATGTTTGTTTGGTTGGGTGGTTGGTTTAGTTTGTTTGTTTGTTTGTTTTCCAGTAAAAGACAATAGCATATTTATAGCTATCATAGAATCATAGAACAGTTTGGGTTGGAAGGGACTTTAAAGATCATCCTTCAACTCCCCTTTCATGGGCAGGGATGCCACCCACTAGGGCAGGTTACTGACAAATATATATAAAAATACATATTTATAATACAACTTTTCAAGTTTAAAAATTAAATCATTAAGGACCAAACCAGCATAAATGAAATTAAAAACTTCCAATGAAAAACATACAATCATATTGACTGTGTGTCCAAGTGAGATTAAAATATTAAGTTTGCAGGACAGCAGCTTCAAATTTCCTCCCAAGTAGTTTAAGAGCCAGGTAGCCACAGTTCACACTGGTTACATTTGCAATCAGATCACGCATTGAAGGAATTAAAGCAAGAGGGATATTAATATTCATCACAGCAAGGGTGTCAGCTCTGGGAAGGATTTCATGTCTTATCCATCACTGCCTCACTGTGAGAGTCAGCACTGTAAACTCCAGAAAAGTGCACTCATCCCAGGGAGAAGAAAATGCAATAATAACCCTACTGCAACAGCTTCTGGCTACCCGGGACGAGTACGCACATAAACGCATCCTTCTAATATAGCTCGTGAAAGGACACCATGAACTGTTTTATTCTCACTCTCGAATGTTCCAAATGCACCCACAAGTTCCAGCTCTTCTCTACCACTCTGTCCCTGGGAAACACCCAACCTCATGTTCTTCATGCAGCTCACTCAACTTCACATGTCTCTATTCACTGCCACTCCAGGCAACACCTTCCAACCTCAGGTTCTTCCTGCAGTTCATGTTTACACTGATTGACCTGCCTGTTGCCTTTTTGGTACTGTTATCAGTGTGATAGAAGATGTGCACAGCTGTGTAAATAATGCATTACTTCATTCCTCCTGCACAGTCCAGAGGAAACTTAAATTGGGCCTAACACAAGAGTAGGTTTTAATTTTGACTTCGTGATGACTGCTTAGATTTTCCAACAGGAACAACACCAGCATTTAGAGAAAAATTTCAGTTTGTCAAATAATTAAATTTTTGCAGTTCAGAGAACCAAACATTCCTAAAACCTGAACCAACAAACCTACACAACATGACTCTAAAACACTGTGAAAAAGCAAAGAACCACTACCACTTCAACATCTTCAAGTGGCAAGTTTCTCCATAAACATTATAACCTCTGTGAGGACGTAAGAGATGTAATATAGCTCTTACTTCATGGTTCATAATCTTCCCGTAGGTTTCCACTAGTGACTCTGCATAGAAGGGTGTTTCCCCATACAGCATTTCATACATGCAGACACCCAGTGACCACCAGTCACACTCAGGCCCGTATTTCCCCATTCCATCCTCCATTGCTTGCAGGATCTCGGGAGAGATGTAGTCAGGCGTACCCACTGCTACTGATGACTGTACCTTGAATATAAGGCAAACATAATTCTCGTAAGTTTTCAGGTTCTCTCAGCAACTTTTTTAACTCACACACTACTATTTCTGACAAACAGAGACAGGAGGACATGATTCTGGAGAAGGAAGAGATTTATAAACTCCCAGCAACATAACAAAGAAAATATTAAGAAAGTAGCAAAGACTGCAAAGATTAAGTTCCAGTCTACTGCTACATAAAAGCAGTTGATATGTTTTATTCTGAAGACAGTAGAAATCCAAAATAATCACAGCTATTGTGAAAGCAGAAAGACAAAATATGTTTTTCCTTTGTGTCTGTTTATACTTTAATATTGCAACTGGCTGCCAGAAGTTGAAATGAAAAATGGATAAGGAGGGAAATCAAGTCCTACCCCTGAATTTTACAGTTTCCTTTGAAGATCACAAAACAAGTTCCTTGGGTAAGTTTTATTATGCCAGAAATCAGCCCAAATGTTTATTGCCTAATGTGCAACTGGATACAATACACGGGTAAGGTGGGGAATGGCCCTGTGCCCAAGCAGCAGAGAAACCGTGACCATCAAGGCAGTGGCAGAGCAGCTCTGATCTCTAGGAATATGTTCTCAATTCCAATAGCTCCTTCATTTTTCCATTTTAATATGGTAAAGCCTTGGCAGGCATTTTATAACTAGAGAACATCACCACGATGTGAGTTTGTGCCAAAATCAGGGAATGATGCTGCATGGCACACTTTGGCAGGTCTGGCACCCCTGGCCAATTACCACCATGTTGCTGTTCCATTTTGTCAAAGGCATATAAAACAAACTGCTTATTAATTATAGAATCAGACAATCATTTAGGTTGGAAAGCACCTTTAAGATCATCGTGTCCAACTGTTAACTGAGCACTGCCAAGTCCACCTAAATCATCTCCCCATGTGCCACATCTACACATCTTTTCAATACTCCAGGGATGGTGACCCCACATTCGTGTGTGCCTAAGTGGTGTAGCAGGTCACTGACTGTTCCCCCTTGGATTGTGGGGACCTAATTTCTGCTCTCCCTTCCCATCTTTCAGCCCACAGGGCTCGATACTTGGAGAACAACTGGTCTTACTACTAAAGACTGAGGCAAAGAAGACATTAAGTATCTCAGTCTTTTCCTCATTTTTTGTCACCATATTTCCACTCCAATAAAGGATGGAGTTTCTCCTTAACCCTCCTTTTATTGTTAATGCATTTATGGAGATATTTTTGTTTTTTACAGCAGTAGCCAGATTAAGTTCTAGTTGGGCTTAGTTATGTCCTCACTTGGGATGACTTACACTTAAGTCTGTCATGCCTTTTAAGGTTCTTGTTCACATGTGATTCTAACACATATATAACATCAAATTTCTACCCTTTTTTAATAAAAGGGTCTTTGGATCCTTCATAAAAATCTCATGAAAATTCCAATGGTCAGTAGGAGAAAAAGTGAAAACCAGAAAAATAGCAAAGAACAACTTTAGAAGTTTAGTAGCCTGTAAAGCGAGGAGATGAAGACATCAGAAATATGTTTAGGTTACATTAAGTTACACTCTTCTCCCAATTTTTAGCATATCAGCAAGACTACAATATACCACATCCCTGATGCACGCTGATGATGTCTAACCTCCTTAAGATCAGCAACTCACTTAAAAGGTCCCACTACCAGCAACCCAATTAAATTTTGCTTCATACATACTGTGCCATCTTCACTCATTTTCAGACAGGACCCGAAGTCTGCCAGTCGTATGTGGCCGTTCATGTCCAAAAGAACATTATCAGGCTTTATGTCCCTGTTAGAATAGAAAGAAGTGAAAAGATTTAAGCATATAGTATTAGCTCTGATTGTAAAGATTAATCCTGCATCAGAATAACACAGAATTTTAGGCTGGGTACCCACTGACGCAAACTCTTTTTATTGTACTATTTATTACCCTCTCCTCCTGCCCAACTTCAAATTTTGCCCACAATACTGAAGACATAGACTATATCAGATATTAAAGCTCAAAGTCGAACTCTGAATGTTCAAATAACCAGGCAGATCGATGACAGTGAGTCTACCAACTGTGGCAGATAGGCAGTTTACTCCATTAACATAATTTCAAGATTATATGCATCATAATACATTGTTTAGAGGCAAGAAAAACAAAAGAGAAAAGACAATTTTTAATCAAATGTTTTGGGGTTTTTTTACCAAGACTTATAACTGACTTCTAACTTCTTATCCAGGGCAATTTTTTTACTGCGGGGAATTTTGTCCAGTATTTCTGTTCACCAGTATTTTTTAATTGTTATTCAAGTCTTTCTATACACCTTCTGCACAGCACATTTGCTTCTAGGAATACCTAAGGATCTTTGCATCCTGTGTACAGGCAGCAGTTACCCTACAAGCCACTGAATTCATCCAGCTCTGGGCTCAGGGCAATACTATTTCAACAGGATACAGTAACATTAGAAAGTCTCCAATGTCAATCTGCATCCTTCCTGTTCTTACACAGATATAGATGGGTATAAAATGATATGTAGCATGATAAAGCTACTAAATTACACAAACTAACATCCCTGTTTCATTCTAGCTATTACTTATATTCTTTTTAATATCAGGAAGGTCACTGAAAAGGATTTACTGAAGAGCATATTTATTTAATTTTATCCACCAATTAATGACATTTTATTTCTTTGCTTGGCACTCAAACTCACATGAAGTGAAGTATCAGCAAAAATCAGTCATTCAGACATTCAGGTGTTGTTTGTTTGTTTGTTTGGTGTTTTTTGGTTGGTTAGTTGGTTGGGTTGGTTTTAGGTTTTTGTTTAGTTTTTGTTTGGTTTTGTGGTTATTGTTGTGGGTTGGTTGGGTGGGTGGATTTTTTTTAATTAATAGCCTTAAAATATCCCAAATGATTTAAGAGCACCTAGCCAATATGTTGGGAAGTTGGCAAGAAAGGAAGAGGGAAGAACAAGTGCAGAAAGCAAACCCAACTCACTTACGTACCAATTCTGCAGGCTAAAAAGGAGAAAATCCATGTCTTCCAAGATAATATATACCAGTCTTCTCCCTTCCTTTAGCCAACAATACCCAGGATCAGCTTCCAACGTGCCAGCACGCTATCATGCCATTTTTGAAATATTATTTTTGATCTGAGCTAGCCAAGAAAAAGATACCCAAGCCAATAAATGTGTTGATTTGGGTGGGGAGGTTTTTTGATATTATGTTTATTCAAATAATACTATCTACTAGTAATAAATAAAATCACATGTGCTTTACCTTAAACCTTCAAAAGTTAAGTTCCAAATGCCACTATATGTGCCCAAAACTTTAAATACTGTACAATACCTTCAGCTTGATCTTTGAGGAGGAGACTAGAATTACTAGTAGTAAACAAAAACCCCGTGCTCTAATACACCTTGCTACACAGATGTGGAAGCTCACAATGCTTGATTTTAAAGGTGCTGAATTCCAGTTTCACACTTGAGGAGATTTGTGAGAAGAGTGATAAGTTTAACAAAGGGTCCTCATATGTGTAAAAATCCTGCCAACCTGATACATTTTTATTCAATACAAGCTGGCATTAACCTTTTTTAACCAATGGCTAATTCTCTGCAATTAACTGCTGAAATGTCACTAATACTGCTGCTCATTAGCAGTATTATTACAAAATAATAAATGCTAATCAATGCATGTCAACATAAATTTAAATGCATATTTATTTGTGATAATACAGAAAAAATGTGCTGAGAAAATCACACTATGTCACTATGCTATCCCAATAAATTCATTAGCAATTCTGTACTGTTAATCTTATTCTATAAATTTCAGTTCCAGATATTGTCAACATTCCTTTACAGTCCCATAACCACAAGTCAAGCTCAACAGTTGCAGGGGACTACGAAAGCTAATATACAACTATACTAACTATATATATATATATATTTATTTGTTTTTTAAAGAACACTGCTCGCAGTGCCATTTGCAGCATGAGCCAATCCCATGCAACACTTCTCTGCTTCACATGCAGATCTCACTTGCCTCAGGGACCATTACTGCTGTTTAGAAAGGCTTAATGCCTCATCTCTGAGCTCCACTGTTTCCTATCTACAGCTACCAGGTCGTATAAGCCTTTAAAGGGTCCTTGAAACCCTCTCCAGAGCAATCATGCTCCCTCCTAATCCATTCCAGTCGCCAAGCACTAATTTCTTGGGCATTCATACATCTCCTATTCAAAGCACATGTTTTGGCCTCAGAGCCATCCATTCCTATTGCCTCAACAGAGCTTCACTCAGTCCCATGAAAAGATGTAGCTGGTCAGTCAGGCCACCTGCTTCAGACATGGGTGCAAGGTGCCTCTGTGAACTTTTTACTCACAGGAGTTTTACAGAGTTTATATATCTTTTCTACTTAATTTTTAAAACAGCAGTCTGAACAGAAGAGTTCAAAGCATTATAATCTGAGAATTCCCTGTGCTTTTTAAACGTTAATTGTACTGTTACAAACCACAACCTAAGTTTACACGATGGTAGTCACCGATTCAGAATACATATCCTGTGTACAAAAACAATTAGACTGTACAAGCCTACTGATTACAAAAGCTGTTTGAGATGACCTCAGGTAAGAAGATGCACTGATGTTATCATGGGCTACCCGTGCATAAATTTGGCAGAATGTCTAAACATCTGTATAAAGTTCAAACCGTTTCAAACTGCTTCAAACTTCTAGGTTGGCTTGGACAAAAGCAGATAAATATTCATTAAGTGAACTGAGAATAAGTCAAGAACCCTGATTAAAACCAGAAGCTTCAGTAAAAGGTTAGTCAGATAAATGTCACTGCTTCAAATATCAATCCATCAACACTTGATATTTAAAATGTAACAGCTTATACAGCTGTTATAGAGTATACAGGACGCATGTACCTGCAGTAGTTTGCCTGTGGCTACCGTGATCATTTGTATACATTGAAGTATCTTTAGGATTAACTTCATATAACTGTACATGTATTTCTTGCCAAATGAGATGGTATTTTACCTGTGCACATAATGCAGTTCATGTATGGAATGTATAGCAAGCACCATTTCACCAATGTAGAACCTAGCCATATCTTCTGGGAGCTTGTCTTCAAACTTACTGAGAAGCGTCAGCAAGTCACCACCAACATAGTAGTCCATCACTAGATACTGAAAATGGAGAAATAAAGCAGTCAAGTACTGAGAGACAGCTGGGAAGAAGAAAACCCTACAGTTCATCAGTTAACCCCTGAAAAAAAACTTCCACTATTTTTTTGGTGCCTGTGGAAAGCAGTCAAAATTGGTGATCTTCTGTTTTACTTTTATTTGCTTATTTAGTATAAAAAGATACCATATTCCTTTAATAATCACAGTAAGAATGACACATCAGCATTTAGTTCTTACCACAAAAAAACACTCCAAACAAGACATGGCAACAACAAACAAGTAAATCAGAGTTTATTTCTGTCTTAACTAATATCACACAAAGAAAATGATCTAATATCACCACAACTAATGTTGGTTATCAACTCTTTAAATGAGAGATGATGAAAAAAAAAACAACTATAGTGAAAACCACTATTTCATGCAGCTTAGTCTAAAACATACATTTCATAACTACTTTTAGTTTTGGTATAATTTCAGTACTACTAGTCATTCCAAAAGTGGCACTTATCACAACATCATCTTCAAATACTCATCTTGGCACATTCCACATCATGGATGCATAACATAGCTGGCAGGAGCTTGAAGACAAAATACATTACAGATGCCCATGACAAGCCAAGAGCACTGTCAAGCCAGAGGCACCGAAGTGGGAAATTTAAAAATCAAAGATTAATGGTCTTTTGAATATATTTCCATGAAAAAGTAAAGAGCCTCCTAGGCCAAACAGCCATTACCCTATCCAGGGAAAGGACCAATACTGATAGGGTAACATGAAAGAAAAGGACTCAGGTGTGCTATTTGTTTTTCATACCACAAAATAAGGATTATGTTTTAGTTATTTCCTAGCAATAGCCACCTAAATCCAGACCATCACTTCAAGTATAATGACTTTATCTAGTACTACCAGTCTTGAGCCATTTTATTCCACACTTCCCAAAATTATTTGATATGTGGGTTTAGGACTAATTTTGCTTATTCTAGAGTTAAGTTTCCAAAGCAGTCATGTTATCTTTCTCCTCAAAGTAAAGCAACCCAGAATGCACGGTCCCTGCCACAGACTCATCTTCCACAAGGGAAGGAAATTAAAGAAGATAGGAATGCAAAGGAACATAAAGTGCAATACTAACCATTTCCTCACTATCTTTTGGCTTAAAAAAGCAACTCTGAAAGGCATAAGTTTTGATGTTTTTCTCTATCTTAGTAAAATTACAGCTTAATCTGACAGGCAAATTTCATCACGTGGGTCGAAATCAATCCGCATGTATTGCACCAACAAACTTCCAACATGCTGAACACTGTACATATGCCACATTTATGCTTGAAAACAAAATGCCACAGACAGCAAACATCAATCTTCTAAAAGGGATACTATCTTAAAGTATTTTCTCTCAAATTCAAGGCAAAGAGACCTTCCAGAGCCTTCTGTGGGAAGGTTGTCAGAAACAAGGTAATGCACTTCCCTCAGCTCAGGATCAGAGAAAGATGGTGAGACCTCTTCTATAAGAAAGTCAAATTTTATTCACCTTTCAATTCAGAACAATCGACTTGCCCCTTCCTATGTGGTTAAAATAAAGGCTATTCTGATACTGAAATCTAGAGGCATTGCATTTCTTTCAGGGAAGTGACTAAATCAAACAGGATGAAAGTAGTTAGAAATCAAAGGAAAAAAGGGATATCAAAATACTCTTATGAGTACTCAGAAGCCTTTAAAAGGCTGACAGCAGACAAACATACATGCTCCTTCATCGTGACTGAGACTGGGAAAGAAAACTAACAGATTTGAATCTGCAAGAGATGGAGAACAGGTCCCATACAAGTTTCTAATATTCATGGACTATGTTTCACCTATGTCATATCTGCTTTAGCAGGATCACCAAAGACGTACTTAACCCATTTTGACTCAAGATGTCTCTGTGAAAGTTTTCTAAGAACCAGAAGAAAAAAGTCATGGTAGCATTCCCATGTATTGTCATTTAAGAGTTGGCTGTTTAGAAAACAGTAATGTATCACGTATTTGCTTCAAGGGTTTTAAAACTACAGAAGCAGAACCAGAAAATGAACTCCAGAATATACATTTTGTAGAATTTTGTATCTCTTGCTTAAATATAAGTTCTGTATTATCAAATGCTCTATTAATATTAAATAGAGCCTATAAAACCCTAGTTACGTTTAGACTCTTCAAAGGCAGGTACTACTTTCCTACTTTTAACATCTTACCTTCTCTTTGTCTCATTCTGAACCCTTTGTCATGCAGCCAGAAGAGGCAAAGCCTGAGGTGTGGGAAGACACCAAGGCTGTCTCTCTGCGTCAGGTTTGGCTTAGGTGGTTTTGAATTTAAGAATCTCTAGCTATAATGCACAAACATCACCGTGAGGAGATACTGGAATCTAGAGCTTTCTCTGTCAGAAGGCCAGGTTGGAAAACTGAGCCCTGTTATCTGTTCTTGTTTTGTTCTCAGCTTTGTATTCCATTCTACAAGGGTCACAGATGAGCAGCACAGCTAAAAAGTAAACCAAATCTGCCCAGGTTCTGAAACAAGGCAGCACTCTCCAGGATGAACAAAAATGTGGCTATAAACTTCTTCAAGCTCAGAAGAGAATCGAACTTTTAGCCCCTGGACAAGCACTAGATGGTATGGAAGAGAACCTTCTGTCCAGGTTTTTGGATTAATTTATTTCCCAATGTGTTTCACCTTCTCTTCATGCATCATTTACAACAGTGACTGGGATGCAGATCCACTCCATCTGTGAGCACCACACATTTACAGGAGATAGATGCTGAGTAACACACTAAATTGGAAGGCAGTGTCTCAGCACATGCAGAACCAGACCTCAGGCAAGCTGAGAATCTGCTGACTTTGGCTGCTGGGCAGAGCTGTTGCTTTCTCAGATACTGGATCTTAAATCACATGCTAGATGTCTACGTTCTGCTGGCAAGTGAAACTTCAACATATAAATGTTTGTGGGAACTTTAGGAAAACAAATGTATTTATATTGATACATCTTGCTTGGAACTGATTTGTGTAAGATGGTATTAGATCCCCCTTTATGCTGTCATTTCTATCACTTGCTATCTTGTGCAGCTAACAATTTTTTCTTGGTTAGCTCTATTCTTACAAGCTACTTGGAAATACAAACAGGATACTTCACGTTATTTTTATGCAAGTCTGAAGGCTGTTTAGTTCTGTGGGAATTTGAAATTATAAGCTACCTACACAAGGCAGTGCCAGAGATAACCAAACTGTGAGAGATTGAAAATCTGGATGTATCACAAACCATTCAATGAAAATAGCCTGTAAATGAGGGTCTAAGACATGACTACTTATTTTCTTACAATGTGCTTGTTATTCTAAAAATACTTCAAACGTGATAAAGTAATGCATTTTGTTTCAGCATTTTTGGAAATGAATGTGAATTTTCTAACTCTTGCTTAGTTCCTGAACTCTTTGGCAGCCTTTTATCAATACATTTTTTCTTATTTATATTCATGACTTGCTACTGTGGTGCTATCTAAAAAGTGTTAAGAAGGTGAAAACTTTCACACTACAACTACGTCAGTTGTTACAGAAGTAGCAGGTTTGCCAATCCAGCCTCAAGTAGGGAAGCTGTAGGGTTCAGCGTGTTGCAGAATGTGGGGACTTTACTCTTTGCTCTTAACCAGTACTCTCCTGTATTCTATGACTAACCCACCATTAAAAAATGTAATAAGAGTATGGACTTTCTTTATAAATGGTTGCTAAAGTCTCTCAATCTACTGAGATGACCAATCTGCTGATTTAAAAACATAGTTAGTAAATACTTTTAAGAAATAGGCTTTTTTTTCCCCCCAGGGCTTTTAAAATACCAACATTTTAAATTACTTTTGCCAGTTTTAAACAAAATCTTGCTTCAAAAGACATTCTGAAAGTTTAAAGTAAAATAAAAATATTTCTTACTTTCACAGAGTTAACGCCTCTCAAATTATTTAATTGCGACCTTATCCAAAATATTAAACTTGAACATGGTATTTTTTATGCAAGGGTAGATTATTTAATTTAAAATGCTTAACTAAAGCTCTATATACTACATTACTACACAACTTTCTCGCTCTCCTGGAGTTAGTCAGTCCCTTTGAAGTTTTTCTTCAAGGAGAAAACAAGAATGTTGAAACACTGCTGTGAGGCATGGGGTGGACTGATCTAATGCACTAATATCCTTAAAATATACAAAAAAATAAAGTTCTTTCACAACCAAAAGCTTTTATTAGCTGATGAATCAAACATACCAAATAGTTCTCATCTTGAAAGGCGTAGTGCAACGTAGTAATCCACTGACAATCTCCATTCACCAAGACATTTCTCTCCTCTCGGAAGCAAGCTGTCTAAAGGAAGAGAGGGGGGAAAAAGCCATTGTCAACACCAACAAGCAGTTTTCACAGGATGAATATATATGGATGTTTTATGGGATTATTTCAAATTACTGAACAGAGGTCTCTATTCATTGGAATTCCGTCTGCACAAGTGACAAGCCAAGGAATCTCTGCAGGCTTTAGTCAGGCATTCAGTCACTCTAATCCTGACTGCGACTTTTAAAAAAACCAACAAAACCAACCCCAGAAATTCCACCCCAACACACAACACCAAACACCAAAAAGCCCACAGGCCAATTCAAGTCACCACTAAATCTTTGTTTCATAAAGTATTTTTAAAAGCCAGAAAATCATAACTTGTCACTGCCATCTGTAGCAGAAAGATAATGGCTCTAGGAAAGTAAGTCTGGTTCTTCTGATAAAGACCTTTATGAAAACAGTTTCATGTATACTTTTATTACGTTACAGTCCCATTTCTGGGCACTGCTAACACACTGTAGGAAATAAGCAGATTTTACTATTACTGTCTTATCTTTGTCCAGTATAATACATTTTCATTTTCAATAATCTTTCCTCTACTTCAAACAGCACACTGCAACACTTCAGAGAAGCAAGCTCTGTGTAACAGGTTTTCTCAGCATCTTTACATAAAACCAACTTTCATAAACTTCAAGCGAGTCCTTCTTAATAAAAATATATTAATGTTTTTATTGGATCAAAACCATCAAGACACAGACCTTGGGACTCTTCCACTACTCTCAGTTCAGAGAGGCATTATCAGGATATTCAGTAGATTCAAGTGTTAGGGTTCTAGACAAGAAGTGACTGTTGTGGTTTTTTTTTGTCATTGCTATTTGTTCAGATGTCTTCGAAAATGTATAATGGAAATGTGCCTGAGGAGACCAAGCCTTAACATACATGACTGCACCTTATAAAGGCATCTTGACCATTTTTCCCCTCAAAGGAAGCAAAATTCCATTTACATTTCCACTGAAGAAGACCATGCTGCGGTCACGTGGTAAAGCTAGTAATCATTGGTGCAAAGACAAGTAAATTGTAATTAAATGCTAACTGAGTGGTTTAATGGTTTATGAATGCAAGGCCAAAGTAACGCTATACAGAAAAGTTTGGCAGCTACAGCAGCTCCAAGTAATCCTATTCCCTTCCCGCAGCACCAGAGCACAGCCCTCCTCAGATCATCTGGCACCACGATGTGTGGAGGCTGCCAACATAAAAAACTAGTTTGTTTATTTTTGAAGACATCAGTTCCTTGATCCAGTTCACTATGCAACCTCAAACAGTGAGGGAACGTTATGAACACTAAAAACCCAGCAATGCTGCTGAACACTTTTCATCATGAATTCAGAGTATAAAACTCTCCTTCTCTGCTTATGCTAGCTTAAAAGGCCTTAAGATGTGACGTGAAAAAGCAAGACAGGCTACCTAATCACCCAGTCAGGACTTATTTGGAACTGTCAACAGTAATACGCTAATGACTATGTATTTTGCTGTCAGAACAATAAATACAAATTGTGCTTATCAACACAGATGGCATGCCAATTTTGCTTGTAACCCATTTATCAGGCGATGTCAGGTGATATTCACTAATCTTTCCTGTATTTTAGTGGCTTCCAACCATGTGGGTTTTTTTCTTGCAGCTAGTATATGGATAAGCAGTATTTAGATAACTTCTTGCTATGTTTAATAAGTCATACACAACAAACATAAACCAGTAAAACAACATGCTTCTCAGACCACTCATACAGTGGATAATAAAACACCTGAAGTCTGCTTTTCAGTGAAACTGCCCATACAGGCTACTGTATTCTTGCAGGCTTCATTTTAAAAATAACAAGTTTTACCCCATTTGGGAAATTTTAACACTCAGATGTTGTATGAACTTGATATGCAGATTATAAAGTCTTGCTTACCCAGAAAAGCCAAATCAAGTGAGCAAACTGAACAGGAAAAGACAAAGAGGCCAAGCAGAGAAGACAGTTCCTTTATTGTCCTTTGTAGATGTGAAAAATGAGCAGGAAGAGAACTTTTTGGGACTGTTACTTATTTTAAGTGTGTACTGGGAAAACTATTGCTTATTATATATTTTTCTTGGTGGCCAAAGCTCTTCCACTGCATGCCTATCTGAGAGGGTAAGAGGAGTTAGTTGCATGATTTGAGGACGATTTTTAAATAGCTGTCTTCTCCGGACATCTCTACATGCAAAAGTTGCAGCTATTTAGACAGGCCATTTAATGAAGTCACTTAAAAAATTACTAAAGTAAGCCAGCATAGCTGTATTTCCATGAGAGTCTGGGAAATCCCTGCAAACATTTCTGTTTAAAATAATTCTATACTGACCAATGCATTAACACAGCTGAAATCTGCATAGAAAGGGCACCAAATTTCCCTCATACAGGGAAAGGCTTAATGCAGAACCACTGATGCAGCACAGCCCAGAGTGTGAAATCTCCTGACAGCTCAAAGGAGAGCCGGGCTGCTGCTGCCTGTAAAGAAGTGCATGGATGGATGGACGGAGTGTGACTAAATCAGGCAAAGGCAGTGCTGAAGAGGGGCTTAACAGGAGGGAGGAGATTTTTATCACAGGAAAAGAGCTGGCACTGATTCACTGAAAGGAAGGGCAGGCTGCGGGGGGGAGGAGGTCTCAGGAAGGAGGCAGAAAAATGGGACAGGGAAGGGTCAGCAAGCTCAGTGCTCAGCAAAGGAGCTAGTGCTCACCCCTTAACAGAACTCCTGCAAGTACTGATGCACTATATGTACTTTATCCTCAAATCTGTTGCTGTTAACTTATGTAATATTACATTTGCCATAAGGTTTTCCTCTACTGTGCAGCATAGGTATCCTACGAGTATCTGTTCTACAAAGCTGCTTCCCACTGCCTATTCTTAGTAGGTCTTTTCCTCATCTGTGAAGTACCCACTCCCATTTACACAATTTGTTGTGACAATGTACATCTCCTTTCATAAAAAAAGCCCTTCTTAAACAAATTAACCTTCTTAACGTTTTGTTTTACAATCTGAATCTCTGATTCCCAAATATTTAGTTACAGTTTCACTAGTTACATAAATCCTGTTACAAACTGTAGGATGCAAAGCTCCTTAATGTATGCTTTCTGAATGGAAGAAAAAAAAGATCTTTTCATAATGTTTTTGTATACAGCTGTGAATGTCACAGTAGCACCAATCTCAGCTTTCATGTAGTCTTTAACTTGCCTTTACTGTAAACAAAAATCTGGCCAATAAATTCAGGGTAAGAACTAGGGCAGACTGTCTGGTAAACGAATACAGAGTAATGCTGAGAACAACAGATGCCTGGAAGGGACTGTCAGACTTGATTGCATTAAAACAGCTTAAGGGAAAAAAAGGAAAAAAGAATGAAGCTCCTATGCTCATGAAATAATTCTTCCTAATCTGGAAGAGCTTCAGTGTAATCTTCCTAACGTCATTTTAAAAATTCTCTGTGTTAAAAAAATCATATTACTTACCTCTGCCCTTTTAAGCATTTCCCATTTATTTAGAATTTTCATTGCATAAATGCGCTCTGTACACTTCATTTTAACAACTGCAACCTGAAATAATAAGATATTTTTATTTAACAGAAGCATGATCAGAAAAATACAGTTTTCAAACAGCTTAATGTTCACAAATGGACAAAATAAGTTATTCAGGAGTCATGAGTGATCAATTGACACACTGATAAACCACAGCTTGAGTCCTTGCTCCTTCTGTATCCCTCCTACACGGTGCTTGATGCACCATGTGTGCTCAAGTGCTCGTGATGAAGTACAAGGGTGATGATACAGGAGGAGCATGAAGCTTTTCATATGAAGATGTGTAGTAGATCTGCATTGTTTCCCAAGAACAAGCAGGGCTTGTAGCCAGGCCTGCAGCCAACGGGGCAACATTTAAAAGGGCAGCCTGGGAAAACAAGAAAGGCTGCTGCCAATAGAAATACACTACATTTGACTAATTTGTTTTCACATTTCAGGTCTCAGAAACTTGAAACATATTTGCAAATCAGCATGCTTTTGTGTATTGTATGCAGATACCTTAAAAGAAAAAATAATCATTTATTTATTCACCATTTTGCTTGTAGCATTTTACTCTGCATCCTGTGTACTAGATTTGCTCACACTGATCTATTATGAACAGTAGCTGTGCACAGAGTTGTAACAGTGGAAGAAAAAACAGAAGACTACAAAAACTTCAAGGCTTAAGAATGCAAAGACTTTATTTTGACCAAGACTTGTATTCTCCAAGACCAAAACTAATTCTTCTTGTGGTAAAGTCATCATTTCCACAAAATACTTCCAGCTGGCAAAAAAACCCAACAGGCATCATGACTAAGACAGCAACATTTTCACAGGACTATACATGGACTGCTTGAATATTTCTAGTGCTTCTCAGCTCATCTCTATTTCAGAAGCAGAAAACCAACCAGCTTCCAACAGAGCTCTGAATAGCCTTGTGAAAAGTAACAGGAATGACATCAGCTCGCCTCTTCTGTTGCTTAAAAACCCTTATCTACAAAGGATTCAGGAACTACAGCAGCTTTAAGCTGATGCTGACTACTAAAAAAGGTTGCAATAGTGCGTCAAGCAAAGCAACACTATACCAAGCCATAAGTCTTGAGGAGGGAAGAGGGAAATGTAATACCTCCCTGCACCTTAACAGCAAAGAAGCTCCAGATGAGGGGCAGGGGAATTACTGCTTCTCCAGTAACACAGGAACGGGATATTCATATTTAGACAGACATCTCACCCTGCAGGTGAATACTTAAAGCCTTCCACCCATCAGTGAGTGAAACTCCACACACCAGGTCATATAATGGATAACAGCACCTTGTACACACCTGCCCTGAGTCATGTAATGGAAACACAGCTCTAAAAAAGGTCTCATAGGTACCCACCGCAGGAAAGACATGGGAATCTGACACTAAGCACAGCTGGGAAAGGCACAGCACTAAAAAGCAGCTTTTGTAAATGATGTAGAATATCCACAGCTACATTACAACCCCAGTGTCTCCTGGCCTACAAGCACGTCCCGCAGACACTGCTCATGCGGCAGGGGAAGGATGAGCAATACAGGAGTGTCTCAACCAAACACACGAGGTTCCTTGGCACATATGAAACCGTTCAACACTGACCTTCAGCAATGGCTTAAAATGTAAACAGCCTTGCTCCTCGCCTCATCACAGCTAAAAGTCATTGTAACAGCCTCTCTCTGTACACTTAATTGGGTCATTACCCTGACCCAGCTGAAAGCACACTGTAAGTCAAACAGCACATTAAAAGCTTTGAAAAACTGCAAGATGCTGACTACACTTCTTAAACTGTTCCAGGCAGAACATGACGACTCAGGAAAAGCCCCACCTCCAGAGCAGGGACAGAACAGCACCGAATGCTGTTACCTGCTGTAGAGGAACAAAGGAAGGAACCTTCTGGGGTAGATGCTATTTGGAAGTGCAGCTCTACGAGCCCTGGAGTAGCAACATTCAAGTTTCACTACAGCACAGCACTAGAACTGCTCAGCTATTTAGTTACAAACAAAGTGCACGAATCTGAACCCAGATAGGCATCTACTGCACTTCATCTAAGGCCATCACTGTCCGAAAGCACTGCAGAATAGTGCAAGTTTGGAACGTGCTCAACTGGTGAGGAAGCATGGGAGCCTGGAGTGTGGGAGGACAGGCACAGCTGAGGAGCTGTGCAAATGTTAGAACAAAGTAGGAAATGAAACAGGCCTGGAAAAAAGGAAAAAAAGAAAAGAAGAAAGGATGCCAAATCCGTAGGACCAATTTAGCGATTCCCCAGTTGCTAACTATATATCAGTGCTATTTATTTTCAACTGAAAGGACTGCTTAAAAAAGAGCAATTTAAACTTTCTGGAGGAAGATAATTGTCTTCTGTGGAAGAAAAGTAGAATTCATAAAAAGAAAGTTGAGTCATATTTTCATATTAAGTGGTTATCAAGTTATGACACCAGTAAACACTCTGCTTTAGCTGTAAGGGCGACAGTGTGGCAGCTTCTTGTGTCAGCAGAAAATTAACTGAACTATACAGCAAATTAGGTAATTCCCCATGAATTTTATCTCTGAAAAGAGGTCTGAGTGAAGATACCTCACAGAAGTGACATAATTTCTGCCTGACTCCTCAACCATTTCAAATCATTAGGACTTTTTTTTTAAGGAAAAGAAACAGAAAAGCATAACCCAAATCTCCTCGATGTTTGAACTGAAACAGGGAAGCACAAAGGAAATTATGCCCTGATAAACTCAGTGCTATTATAAGCAAGAGTACTTACAATAATGAAAAAAATCCTTCCTTCTATAAAACACCTCAGAGTTTCCTTTGAGTTATATTTCTTTTACTTTCTTCATAAGGTGGCAGTATTTCTAAGTTTACAATTGTCATTTACTTTGTTTGCTTCTGAGATGGTGCAGTGGTGTTGTTTTTTCTTACTTTTGTACTAATTCCTCAAATTCAATTACAATAACCACACTGACCACTTCGCGAGATCAGAGACCTCTTTTACTGCAATTGTACTAACCATGCAAGAGATCTGGTTTTAAATATGATAGTTCTTAAAGTACATACTGTCCATCACATCTACTAAAGCCGATGTTCAGAGATATTCCAAAGGACACAGATTTGTAAACTGCTACAATTGCCTACTTTAAGAACAAATGCATTGCTTCGATCTTCAGAGTTTAAGATTCTACTGGCTGAACAAGTGCTCATGTTATGCACAGACCAGGATTTAATTTTGGTCTTCATTCTTCATTTCCAAGGCTAATACAACTTACACAGTAATAGAAGTTAAAAAAAAAAAAAAAGGAGTATGTTGAGGATAATGAAAGGAAAAAAATGTACAAGCAGAGGTATAATAAAAGAAGAAGAATCTTCTGAAGAAGAAGAAGATTTAATAACCTAAAATATTCCAGGCCGGAAAGAGATAACAGTTATGATGGATATATAAAACCATGAAGAAGATGAACAGAGAACAATAATTTGCTGTTTCTCATAACACAGGAATTGAAAAGCATCAAATAAAATAAAAGGTAACAAGATTAAGGAAGTATTATCGTCACACAGCAGTTCTGGAACTCAGCCACAGGCTGCTGTGGACACCTAGGTATTCAGAAAGTATTTAAGTACGTACATGTTTAACACCTGAGTAACACACACAGCAGTGTGGGGTCTAAGTGATTACTGACTGCTGGGTTAGGGAGTCCCTGAACCCTCAGCTGCTGGAAACTGGGAGGGTTCAGCTCTGCTCTGTCCTTGGATTTTGCTTCCTACACCTCTGTACCTGGCCAAAGGGATGGGATATGGCTAACACCTTTGACTCAGAACAACTGCCTTTGACACCTGTGTCGAACTAAGAAAATTAAAACCCAACTTGCATTTCATAATGCCAGGTTGGCATGCAGAATCAGGGGGTCTGAATATACAACAATCACAGAGAGGTTTGGTAGAGAGATTTGTGTGATTCTGTTTTACTAAGTCTTGAAACACTGGTAAGGAAAACTTGCAGATGCAAGGGTTGCCCCACCACCACAACGCCCCCTTCCAGGCATGTCCGTATGGGTTTGACTCGTTTACTATCTGGTGTGATTAGCATCACTGTAACTCTCAGGCAACAGGAACACTGCAATAAAGATCAAGTATGTTTCCTCAAGGACCTCAGAAAACCTAATGAATCCTAGTGCCTACAATTCAACCAACTTTAGACATATTTATGTCAAAAAATATATGAGCATTGGTGCTAAAGTGCAAGTGAGAGCCAGCTATGGTTACTACAGGCCACAACACCCAGTCAGATTTGTATTACTTCTGCCTTCTGTTTCATTCCCACACTTTGTGCCTCAAAGCTCTGTTTCACTTGTAGTGCAATAAAATAAAATAAAGAACCAATATAGCTTTTCTAGACTTTGGCGAGAGTTAGTCTTTTCCGTCTTGAATTGTTTTATAAAAGTATTTTGTGACTTTTTGATCTTCAAAACCCACTGAATATGACATTTAGGGCTGCACTGTGCAAAGTCATCCCAGGCCAATTTCCACCCTTCCTCATGCCCCAGTGAAACCTACAAGGTGGGAATCTGAGCCCAATCAGCCTCTACAAATATGACAGAACTTCCCACCACTGTACTTTGCCCTCTGAGAGACATGATCAGCATTAGTAAGCACCATCAAGTTACAAATTTTCTTTTATGTACACAATAAGTATGGCACAATAAAGTGCAGAAGTCATTTAAATGTAAGACTGGCTTTCCAGAAAACAATTAAGGTAGTTAACAAAAAGACTTCTTGGAAACCATGCTGGCATTAATTTCCAAGCAAAGATAAAAAAAGCTCCCTAGGACAATACTCATGCTCACGGCACTTAAATTTTCAGGTAAAACTTATCCTCAAGGACTGGACTTTAGTAATAAGGTGAAACTCAAGTACAAAATGTTCTCAGCTGAAAAGAAGAGGAACACAGACATATAGGTGATAATTCTCATGCAAACAGCTCATAATGGCAAGCGGTTAAGAAAAAAGGCAAACTCAATTTTGGAATTCACAGGCAGATAGATACACACCACTAGGGATGGGTAAACATTACTGTCCTGTAATACAAACTCATTGGAAACTCCACACACAGCCACACCTCAGAAAAATAAACTTTATCTGGAACAGGTGTGAAAGAGGACTATTGAGATGATCAAGGAACTAAAGAGCCTTTCATATTACTGTGGGAAGAGAGGAAGCTTTACTTGTAAAAAAAAAAAAGGTAGATGTTATTGTTATCGACAAAATTGGGAAGGAAGGACATCGGTAATGTAGGTGATAAAAGATCTGCTTAGGCTAATGGACAACAAAATTACATGGATAAAACAGTGTAAAATACCATTAAAATTAACCTTTGGCAGGAACTTGGAATGGCTTTGGACATTTGAGCAGGGATTTTAGTCAAGACTTTCAACCAGGAGAAGAGACAAAATGTCATTTCAGATGTAAACAATTTAGCTGTAATGTGTTATTGCCAGATTCATAATTGAATATTACAGTAATTTCCCTCAGCTAAAGCTCGTGTATGCCACTTTTACTCTACTATTTCTGTCTCATGCTATTGATACTGTGGACAACAGCTACTGCAAAAACACTGCAGGAACTGCTTTATCCTTACAATACTCCTGGATATGAAAAGTCTTTGATATAGAGCTCATTAGTTAATAGTTTTAATACTGCATCATGGAGGAAAAACTGGTCTGGGCTGCTCTATCAGGTTTTTTTATGTCTATTTTACATATAAAATTAACAATCAGAGTGTCTTTTGATAGAGTTCATGTGCTGTGGTGCACATTTCCAAAGAAAAATTGGGGTTTTTTTGGATATGCAGTGTATATCTTCATGTTGTGCAAATAAGAAACCCTTACAAGTGCCAGCCAGAAAGATTCTGCAAAGTAAGAATAAAGGCCCCGAATAGCACCTAAGCTGTTCCTCAGCAATCGGGGAGGTTTGCAGAGACAAACGGCTGGTCTCCCAGCAGCATTACAATGAACTGTGCCTCTCCAGCTCCTTGCAACCTGCCTGTCTCCATAGTTACTTGGTGCTGCCATACAAACACACACGGATCTGGGGAGGACTAAGATAGCAACCAGCTCTTTTGAAGCATTTTCAAAACAAAGCAGCTTCTTTCTTCATCCATTTCCACAGCAGAAAATAGCCTGCTTTGATTTAATTTTTTTTTTGTGATGAGCATACTGAAGAAAAGCAGAGCTAATTAAGTACTTCCACATCATATTCTGAATGCTTTGACTCTTTGAATAGTTCAATGAAAAGTGTCATATGTTGTCTGCAATACTTAGGAATTCTGTTAATCTACAATGTAGGAAGGCATAGTCCCTGCTGGGCATCTAACACCAACCACCAAAGTATCTGAATAGGTGAGACAGCTTTAATTGCAGTCTGTAGCTCACTGTGCCCCAGGTTAATTTCTAGAAGTACATCAAAACATTGAACTCAGTACCCTACAGCTGTGATTACAAGGTGGAAAGGGCACAAGCAGCTCTGCCCCTTGCTGCCAAGCACGACTGACCGCGAGAAGCTTAGGTTTTACATACTCACTTTTGACTCTCACTGCAACCTTAGCCAGTATCTCTCTCATTAGGAACAATATACTGCTCAGAACCCGTGGTGCACAGAAGATCAGTCTTATTCCCTCAACCATTATTTATTTTCTTCTGGAAACACATTTTTATGTCTGCTGCTTCCAGCTGAGACTGACTAAGCCTCCCAAGTCAAGGTGACATGTACTATTACTAAACACTGCACAGATCAAGTCTGTACAGAACAGCACTTATATGAAAAGGTATTTCTAATCCATTCAGAGCACTAATACTTAGGTGGGGCACATTAAGAGTTTTAGTTATTTTTGTGCTAAGCAAGACCAAGCAGTTCCACCCTTCCGCTGGAACCACAGTAAGCATTGCTCATTCAAGAAATCCTTGCTAACAAACAAGGGAAGGAAAACAATTGTTTCAATCCCACACTGCCAAATTTCCAGGAGGTGTCAGCCATGTTATACAATCCAAGTTCTCAAACAAGGTACATCTTGACACATTCTTCCTTCAACAACTGCTCTTCAAATGAAATTGCATACAGCAATGTGCCTAAGTGGTCTTTTATACAAAATGAGGACACATGGCCTTAAAAACCTACATTACTAAGAGGTCAGACGAACCTTGCAAAGGAGCACATGCAAGTATTTAGAGCCACAGTCCCCATACACAGTGTCCTCCTCCTGTCCCTCTCACCATACTGTAAGCAGGAATACTCCCAGTTCCCAAGTTACAAGAACTTTCATTCAGGTAGGTTTTGCACTGGGTTTTGTTCTCATATTGCTGGACAAAGTGTAAAGAACCAAGCTGAGTTCTGCTGGTTTGAAGAGGAGTAAGTAAGAAAAACGTAGTGACATGCCAGTACAGATATGTACTGGTGATTATATCAATCTGCCTTAAATTAGATACGGATTTTGCAGTTGGGTTCACAGAGATAAGCTCACAACTGGTCTCAGTGCTCACTCTGGTCAAATACCACATTTCCTTGGATTATCTGTTGTCTGGCAAAAACTGACCACTGATCCTGACTAATAACTAATATCATGTTTTTATTTTGTTTAAGCTGTATTTCTTCAAAGCTACTGATTAATGCAAAAGGCCTTAGGTAGGAATAAAGCTGCTGGCATTCTCCAAAAAGTCCAAAGGAGCTAAACTGGGAAGAATGGAATGTAATTTTCATCCTTTTTGAAGTCTGCCTTGTTTAGCTGTTCAGTGTTTAAATTAAACTACTTAGTTCTAACAGGAATATGTTTAGTTTAATTCTGATTAATTTCTTTATACATTTAAACACATATTGTATAGGTATTTAAAAAATTTACTTCTAGCAGATAAATCCCCTCAACTAATTTCAAGCAGTTTCCATGTATGAATGAACATACTATGGAAAAATTACTTACAGCCCCTCCATTCTGTTTTATCAAGTGTTATTTTGTACAAGTCAAATGCCACAAGTTCATCCCAAGAAACTGTATTTCATTTTCTTATTATGGAATGTCAACCTTTAAATAATTACTATTTTATAATGCCTATAATATTTGGTAGTTATAGCAGTGTAGTATACATAAGGGTCAAAGAATGCTTTCATAAGCCAAAAAGCACAAAAAATCCTCTATGGCAAGACTGATTAAAGAACAGTGAACTTTAAATCAATTATTCCTGCATAATGTAAACTGATAAAAAGTTTCACACTGCTGCAACTATAAACTAAAACTTTCTAGATAAGAGATGAACAAGATGTGATATTGACAGATAACTAACACCATTGACTCTGTGAGCACTCACAGCTCTAACAGAAGGATGAAATTAAGATACTTTCTCATTTCACTTCTGTGAGATTTCATTTCCACTCGGGGGGATGGGATGTTTGAATTGCTTTAGTTAAGTTCCATGCTTTTCCAAATGAAAGAATATGAAACACATTGTTGATTCAGGCACTCCAAACACTATTAATACAAGTTTCCATCCAGAATTTGTATCTTTTATACACCTTAAGACTTTTGATCCAAACCTAAGAAAGGTCATCCTAAAGCCCCATGGCAAATATAAACTTAAGTCTCTGGAAGTGCATATAAATATTTCATTCTGCTGTTGTACTGAGATTTCCAGTTGGTCAATTCCTTAAGTGGAGAAGAGCATCTTTTGAAAAAGAACAGAACAAGTACTATGGAAAACAGCCCTTCCTTACAGTTATACTGTCAGAAGGCAATCCCAACACTGACTCCATCTGCAAGTCACTATAAAGGGTTCCCATTTTTGATAGCTACAGCATTCACAAATCTAGCTCTGAAAAGATCCAGAAACCTCTTCTAATCTTGTTAAAAGACAAACTGCCAAATTCTAACAAACTAAAATTCTTTAGATATCAGTGGTCACAGCCACTATAGCAAGTAATTCAGCACAGCAAGACCAGAACAACATCAAAGTATCCTGTGCTGAGCCTTCCCATCTATACCGTATGCAGTTCAGGAATTTTGCTTCAGACTGTGTCTTAGCCTGGTTTCCTGGACCAAACATGCTTTGAAGCTGTTGGGAGAGTCAAACCCAGTGACTGATTCTTAGGTACTCCTTGGGCCCAGAAGCGCATTTGGTGCACACCTGGAATGAAGGTCCTGGTTAGTTTCCTCCAAAAGAAATCTGGCTCATGCTTAGTAAAATCATTCTGCAGTAAGTGGGGACACTGTCTTCAAAACAGTGCCCCTGCTTTGAACTGAAACCCTAACAGAGAGGTAGACACTACTACTACTACTGTCTTGATTCTCCAGGCCTTCTATCTACTCGTAAACCTCTCTGCTTAGACCTCTTTCCTGGACTAAATTTGTAGTTTTTTTCAGTCCTTCCTGAGACTCAGCAAATTTTTTCCAATATTTGCTCTTTCCTGCCAAACTCTTCACAGTAACATTTTTCTCTAAAAGTTGTGTTCAAATAATACATACCAGCTCAAAAGAAACACTCAAGTTAAGTAACTGATTTCCATGCAGTATTTCCACTGTCCTAAGATAACATTCCCTTTTTTGTAACAAACATTGTAGTCATCAAGTTCAACATCCACTAGAAAGTGAACTTTTGTCTTACAGGTCAAGATGTTACTGTTTATCTTCACATTTTACTTAAAATGCTCCAGTTCCTTCAGAAGCTGTATTCACAATAATTACATCTGAACTCCATGTTACCTCATCGTATCATTAGATGATGGTACAAATGAAGAGGTATTCTTGAAACACTAATTTCTGTCTTAGGAGTCCACTTTTCTCAAAAGGATTCCCTGAAGTAGCTTAAATTTACGTGGATACAAAGCTATTACTTCACGCACTGCCAAGTGCATATGCACATATAAACCCCATTACTTTCTGAACCCAGTTAAGTAGGGTCCTGGAATTTCTGGTATTTCTCCAGCTTAGTTTCTGGTCAGCCTGTGATAGCCCTGTCCCACAAGCAAACTCTGTGTGTCCAGGCCACACCACGCTTGGAAGGAAAGGCCCGCATGGCACACAGTCCGGCTCTCTGTGGAGACAACAGGAGATGGAGACCAGGAAGCTTATCCTTAGCCACCAGCAGCAGAAGTCGTAACTAAGTGCTAATGGGCTGAAGTCAGCCACTAATGGCAGTCTCTAAATTGCATTTTAGTGTGGCACTACTTTAAAAGAAGTTTCCTGGAAGAAATCTGAGGGGTTTTTTACTTCTAGAAATTCTCTAGTTAATAACCTCTCTTCCTGACAGCTATGACTTTAGTTACTTGTACTTAAATGCTGAAAGGGTTGTCTTTGAGGTTCTCCCGAAGTCCCAGGTATCCTATGCCTGCTGGAGGGGACATGCTCACAAATGCTTTTGCCAGTGGCAAGCCCTACCAGTACCAGACTTGTGTGACTGATGAGACTTTCATGAAGCATATGAAGAAGTAAAGCTTCAGTCCAGGGTCCTGGGACTGGTGAGTCCTCAAAACACAAGGCGTTCCTATCATCCCAGCATGATTCAACTTGCTGTCCAAAAAACAGATCCAGCAGCCTTTGATCTTCAAAGATGACAGGGAGCAGTCTTTGAGGCAGCCAAATGCGTCTTTCTGCATCGCCAGATTGCTACAGAGACAGGCAGATGGGTGGAGCAACCTCCGCGCTCCTGCCATGGAAGCAGCCCAGTTCTGTGTTAAATTAGAGCAGCACCCAGCAGTACATATGGCAAGTGGGAGAAGAGATCCCAAATTCAGCTGTGCAGCTTCTAGCTGGGACCACCCGGTTCATAAACACATCGAAGAGTCACTTGTTTTGCTACACTGAAGTCAGAAGGAGCCAGTCACAGAAATGACAGAACTGGACACTAAATAACCTGCTTCAAAGGAACCTGGCACTAGTACCTAGCTTCATCCCACACTTGGAAGTATTTTAACACATCTCTGTGAATCTTTTGTCTTTAGGACAAGTACAGGTCAACTGTAGGAAGAAATCAGATGCACAAACAATGAAAGTTATATTAGTACAACTGCAAGTAAAAATCTTTTACCTCTCCAAATGCGCCTCTTCCGATCACTTTTATAATTTCAAAGTCATCTCGATGGAGTTGCATTTCCTTTACCAATTTTGTAAATGGTTTTGCTGTTTAAGAAAAAAAAAATTCAATTATAAAGAGAAACATTGCAAGCCAAAATAATCCATAAACCAAAGGTCAAAAGTACTCGTTGCATACCCAGAGCAACAGTAAATTTTCAACTATTAGAACTATAGAAGGGAAAAAAAGTTAATTACACTATTTAATTAACACTTAAAGGTTTTTTAAAAAGTTCAATCATATGAGTGGCTCTGCCTTGCTGCTAATGAGTAAAGTGGTCTTTCAGAAGGATTTCCCCCCCCCCCTTTTCTTTAGGGCTTTGTGAATCAGTAAAGGACCATGTGAAAGGGAGAGAGCTCATTCATTATTGGCAAACCCTAGAGACAATCTGTCCTACCCTTCAGCCACTAGATTAATTCTCTTCTTAAGCAGAGTGCAGCTTTACTTTTTATTATTTCAGCTAGTACCAGCTAAAGCTTTAACAGCCGACTCTCTACTCAACAGCAATGAAACCATTTCCCACAAGATCTGTGGCTAATTTAGGATTTTTACTTTGAACTGTCTTTTCTGTTAAGCAGCATTCACCAGATCTCAATTAGACCAAGTACTGAAGGGCTCCAGCCTAAAAGATGTCCAGTGCTTAACTAACCTACACTTATTTATGGTCCCACTGGATTCATGACATTTCTCAAAGTATTTGTTTGATAAATTCTACTGCACCTGCAGCTCCATCAGTGTTCTCCTCTCCAGATCACAGCACAGGGATCACTATTTAGATACGACGTTCGTTACAATTCCCTACTCTGATTATGAAGATCAAATCAATAAGGAAAAACAGTGGTGCAAGTGCAAGCCACACTGCAGAAGGGCAGGTATGCACAGGCAAAGCAGCAGCAGCTCACTCTTCGAACTAAGCACAAAAAGATCGCTGCTCTTCACTTCATCACAAACATTATTACACTAAAAAGAATGAAGTTTTTCAACACATGTATTTTTCCCATCTGCAACTGAATAAAATATCACAGAACTACTACTTGTAATTCAGCCCAGACTCCTGTTTTACCTCACCTTTCACTATGATTAAGCTAATGAGTTACAAGCCAAACAGAATTCCTAGAGGAGGGGTCATTGACTTGCTGGTGTATTTCGGATGATTACATGAACAAACCTACCCTTACAACCACACAGACAGAAGTCTGAAAGGGAGACTGCAGATTTCAGCATAAAGTCCAACCAAGGAAGTCTGAAAACCTCTCAGCAAAAAAATCATCAGAGCTAAAAAAATGAAGAAACAGCTGTACTGAAGAATAGCCATGCTGCTTCCTTGTACTTAGCAGAGGTGTTACTAAAACGGTTTCCTCCAGAAGTAATACCCCTTTCCTGCATGTTTGCTGTCTACTCAAAGTACGAAATTTAAGAATGAGACTCTACTAGCTTTTCTGCCAGACTCCCTATTTCAGCTGGACAGAAACGCCCACCACAGTCTCCCTCACCACAAGGCCATTGAGACTATCTCCCCAAACCCCCCAATTGTTTATAAACACCACCTCAAACCAGTCAGAGATCTGTACCAGTCCAATCAGACACCTGTACAAGTAAATACCAATGCCTGTGATATATGTCAATTATCCTGCAAGGTTCTCTCACCTCCTTCCCACCAAACCAAGACAGATTGAGGCAACACAATTGCAAACAAAAAATAAACGTGACAGTTCCATTATTAAGTATGAGGTTGCTACTACAGAATGTGGGTCTTTGCACTAATTTTGCAGAACATCAGCTTCTGTTACTAAAATTGAAGGAGAGGGGAAATGAAATCTAGTAATTTTATTTCTGGGGTCACTAACCCAATAATAATTTCTGTTTTAAATAAATAACAAATTTTAGCAATAGCTGTGGTAAGCAAACAGAACATCAAAATCATAGAATCATAGAATCGTTTAGGTTGGAAGGGACCTTACAGATTATCCAGTTCCAATGCCCCTGCCATGGGCAGGGACACCTTCCACTAGACCAGATTGCTCAGAGTCCCATCCAGCCCGGCCTTGAACACTGCCAGCGATGGAACATGCACAACTTCTCTGGGTAATAAAATAATTGGTTTAAGAATAAAAAACCCTGTTACTGTAAATTGACCACAAGCAACTTTCAAAGCAGGAAGATACAACCTGTCAAAGTCTAACCTGTCTTGTACACTTAAAAAAAAAGCTCTTATATTTTTGTTGACTGGTAGCAAAATATTTTCTCTAAAAAATTCCTGGCTTTGAAGTGTATCTAACTTCACATCACTAAAACTGGGATCAGTTTAGAAATGCATAAAGTTGTATAAAAGCAAGTAAATTCAATTAGTTTTATATTTCAAAAGATAATAAATATTATGTATCAAGCAGAGCACATACTTTAATTTCAGTAAGCAGAAGAAATAGTGTCTGCAGGGAAGGACATGAACACCATCTTTTTAGGAATTGTACCGCTGAAGAAGGAAGGATAAGCAGCCCTCATTCTCCTGACCATTTCAATTAAAAAACTTCAAGTGTCTTAGTTGATCCTGCTTTTTCATCTCAATGGGTCAACTGAAGTATTACTTTTAAAATTAATTATTTTAATACATGCAAATGAAAAACGTATTTTCTCGTAAAACAAAGTTACTATTTTTACAAGCCATTTGTGCACTTAACTAATGTTTGCTTTTAGTCTTTAGCAGGGGTTGGTGTTCAGAGACACATCAGCTTCAGTGGCCTCTCTCTTGGAAAGCACTAAACGTGAATATTTGAATGTACAGAAATATTTTAAATTGGACAGGACTTCTCCTGAAATAGAAAAATTCGTGTCTTAAAATAAAACCCAGTATCCACAGAATCTCATCATCGCAGAGACTACAACAAAAGTTACATATCAAGTCAGAGCTCAAAGGAGGCAACAGACCAGTAATTCATTTAAACTCATATTTACTTTATTATCACTTTGAAGTAGAACCTTGTTTACTCTAGGATGTGACCTGCTGCATTCAGGTACTGGATTTCACAATTTCTATCTCTAAGTAAGTTAAATCAAAAAATATTTCTAATTTGCTTTCCTACTCTCCTCCCAGGAGGCTGCTGTTCCTCCATCCACAAATATCCAGATCAGTAGCATGCACAGAACTGGCAAAATCGAGTGAGCAGAAACTTCCACCAAAAAGTAGCAGAGACAGGCTGTGTTTTCTGTGCTTGCCAGAACAGTGCCAAGTGATTTATCACTATCTAACTGGTAAAAAGCTCCAGCTTCTCCTTTTACATATCACTGTTTGATAAATAGGGAACTAAAGAGAAACTTATCTCCATATATTGGAATGAATAATTACACTTTACTGATTAGCTTTGATCCTAATATTGAAGGCAGAACTTATGATTTAGAGTTGATTTAATACTTAATGAAAGTATTTCATCCTGGCAAACAGAAGCATTAGCTGTGCTGGGGGTTTTGTTGGCAGTGATTACTGAATTTTGTTATATATATGCACTGTTGTCAGGGTAACATTAGCTGAGAGTAATTGCAAGAGTTTGTTTATTCATGACCGTGAGGATGTAATCAGCATTTGGGATAGACACTCCACATGCAAATATTTGTATGCATCATTGCCTTTTCTCTCAAGCTCATTTTGCATTATTGTACTTATTCTTGTTTGGAAGAAGGGTGTTCTTCATAAGGCCAGACAACAGAAAAAGCAAAAAAACCCAACAAAACCTCAAACAACTAATTTTAAGAAGCCAAGTGATGTATGCTCTCAAAAAATATAATACAAAACAGTAACAGTTGATGTTTTGATTCATAATGGGAAGTGAAATGCCAACCTTTATTTCTTCATTGAAAACCAGCGTACATATGAAAGACATAATTTTCCATATGCAATTTCTATTCTGATCATATTCTCCTCTTCCACTGATGGCTGGGATTAGGATATTTTATTTACACAAAAAGAAAACATCAATTTGAATAATTTTAAAATACAATGTATAGCACAGTCACAGGTAAAAAGATTTGTGATTCAGGTTTGAGAGCTGGTGCATCTACACTGCAGTCAATCTGTATTATGCCACCTGATAGAAAATATTTGAAGGCTCATTTCAAAATGACTAAAAGCTGCAAGAAATGCCAGCGGAGATGATCTGACACAGCAGACTGGGCACTCTCACAGCTACCCCAGGAATGGGCACACCCCAGCCCCTGCCAAGGTCGGAACCATTTGCCAAATTTCCTCTCATTTCTGAAGGCAGGTCAGGGAAGGATGGCAGTATTGTCAACATCACCCTCAAAAAATAAAAGGTTAACTCTTCCCACCTAGAATGCCGTTAAAAATGAGAAGTGTCGAGATATATTTTAAATTTTTACCTTTTGTTCGGATTCTGAATCATTCAATTTATAATTTACCATCTGGAATCACACCAGCCAGCACCTTTATATCAGTGGGCAAAAAGACTTCCTGCTGGGTTTATAACTACTGCTTCAGTTGTGGAATTATCCAATGCCTGTAATTTTGAGGACTCCTCCGTGTTTTGTTAGGCAGTGCAAGTTTCCAGAAATTCACAAAAATCACTCAGCTGAAGCTGCCAAATGTTCAAGAACATCTGATGTTTTGTATCATTGGCAGCTCAAAGTTTTAAATAAATGTGACAACTGCAAGCAAACAATACACAGACTCACAATTCAGGTTGAAAGGGACTAGCTGGTCTCCAGTCCAACCTCCTGCTCAAATCACCGTCAAATATTGATTTCAGACCAGGTTACTCAGAGTTCTGCCTGGTCAGGTTTCAAAAACTTCCAAGGATGGAGACTCCATGGGCCCTTGGAGAACCTTGCTCATATACTGGACTGCCCTACACCAGATAGTTTCACAGTTCGAAACCGATCCTGTAAGTGATTTGGGGTTTAAGTCACTACATGTCACGATAACAACACTGAGGCAGATCTACCCTGAAGGTACATCCAAATTGCGTGGTCAGACAGAAATTCATCTGCGACCACAGTCCCTTTATCTACTCATCCCCTTCACAAAACATTGTGGTAGGAAACTATGTGAATTGCAAAAGATTAATGTCAGGGAAACAAGAAAATGACGCAGATAACTGTCTGTGGAGCCACACTCCCACCAGGCAGATACAATATTTTATTTAAGATGTTTTCTTTGGAGGAAGAACATGAAAGAGCAGCAAATTTTACCATTTCCCTCAACCATCCCTCTTAACTTACATTCTAGAAATCAAGTAACTTGTTTGCCCTCTGTGCACCCTTTTTAAAGAAACAGCATTCCTGGGATATTGCTACTAAAACAGAAGGCTGGCAGGTTTAACAAGTTAGTGCTTGTATACACATCTTGGGAGATACCCACACCCAGGTAGCCCCAACCTGCTCACTAGGGTGATAAATACCTGTTACAACCCACACTTGAGTTTTAAAGAAGTACAATCGCCTTGCTACCCAATTGTGAAATTTTCCCTGTGTTTTAAAAATGTAAGTTTTTTTATTCTTCCATCTTTTGCTGACTCCAGTTTTAATTTTTCCAAATATAGATCCTTGCCTCCCTTTTCCTCTGCTGCCTGTTTCCTCTTACTGTCAACCCATGTGAAAGCTTTCTTTCAGGCTGGTTTCCTAAGGAAATAAGGTATGTGTGATCACACTGTTGGGCAGTCTGAGGCCATTCCTCCCTTTTGATCCCAGTGAGCACCCTTCATATCCACTTTATCAAATTTCACTGAAGTTGTCTGAAGATACAAAGTTGCTACGAGTTTTATTACAAAAATGGCGGTGACTAGAAGACACCCACAGTATCACCTCCACTAAGGGAAAGGCTGAATCAGGAATACAGCAGTCCCCTGGCAGCTAGAACACACCAAGGCGCAAAGCATCCATGGTCATGCAGGGACAGAGGAGCAATACTACACAGAAGAGGGAAGAAAGGAAGAGTGCAGCAGAAAAGGGAAGGTAGTACAGTGGGAAGGGCAGGGGGTTATTCCACTGAACCTAGTAAAGCAGGTAATCTCTACGGGAAAACAAACTTCACCAAAGTTCTGCTGTTTACAAGATAAAGGTGACACATTCTGTGTTCTCTGACACATTTTCTGCTTGCCCTCCCTCCTGTTATTATGACATACATACACAGGCTTCCCTTACTCTGTCTGCCTCTTGCTCAGTGATCTGAGTCGTTGTCATTCATCAACATCGATTAGACCAGTGCAGTGGTGCAAGACTTTGGTTATCACCACAATGACACAAACTCACAACCCGGTTACCTCTCACAAAGTGCCTACAGCCCTTGCAGAACAGCCTCATCCTGCACACACTGTCAGAGTCCTCTTTATTCCCCGAGCAAGGGGCCATCCAGTTTTACAGTGCCTGGATACTCTGTATTTCCTAATTTTAAGATGTTCTTTTCTGACAGCATTTATCGGAACTAAAATGACAGTAGAAACAGACAATAACACAAGAAAATCTGTGTCTTCTTGAGGCTGATTTTTCAAGACAGTAAGTGGTAACTAATTATTAGATGTCATATTGTTATTATTTGGTGTACAAATATTTAAAAAACCCTCAAGCTCTTCTGAAGAACTATTGCACCAAGGTGTCCATTTGCAGCCATGATTATAGATTTGGTTATTTTATAATAGCTTTCTGGCATATGTAAAAGAGTGTCCAACTTCTTTCAATCAGATACCTTGCTGACACTTAACAGAACTATGAATTAGGATAAGATTTGGATTAGATAATTACATGCAAAACCCTCAAAATTTTAAAAGGATAAAAAGATAATTAGTTTTAGGCATAAACCAAGACTCAGTGCTCATACCTTCTGCATTTTGCTCTGTAAGTGGCTTTATCAATTACAGAGGAACTGATTGTGGTATTTAGAATTTGTACACTAGTCTGTGATAACTGCATGAAAAATTTGTCACCAAGCTAAAGGGTAATGGCACTGGGAAATGCTTTGAAGAAAAATATTGAGTAGTAGTTCTGATGTTGATCCTATTAGTGCTGCTAAATTTGCCAGCAGAAGAGCAAGGCATTTACCTTGGAACATCATCTGTGTTCACTGTTACTCTTTTTGTGTGACAAGCCCCAAGTGCAAGAGCCACACAGAAGGACTCAATCAGCAGCAACATGCCAGCTTGCTGATGAATGTTACCACAAACACTGAATAGCTGGCTATCTGCCTGACTGGCCCATTCACTGCTTTTCATGCTTACAATGAAAGGACATCAAAGATAATATGCAAGGTTTGAACAGATTAGAAGAGAGGAACACACAGATGGTCCCCCCAATAGTCCAAGCGACCAAAACAGGTTGCCAGTTTAACTCTCATCAAAGCCACCGCATGTGTCTTTGAGAACTAAACAGCGACAGTGTTCTAGCAGGTGAGAGGAAGTAAGTGCTGGCTTACACATCCCAAAAAAACCACCAAATGACTATTTGCTGTACTCATATATATGCAAGACCTCAGTTTACCAAAAGGGCAGGTAAAATTAAAACCACATGCCAATCAGACCTAAAGGTAATGGCATATGCTAATGCTACAAGGGATGCAAATACAAGGAGAAGCAGCTCACTGCCCAATTTCTCATCTTACTGTTGTGTTACTGTCATGGAATGATCCAAATTTAGAGAAGTATAACTTGGTCTCTAGAACCAATTCAGGCAGAATTTGTATTTTCTTCTCTTTTTTCCCCCCCCCAAATATTAGAGTTGCTCTTGGAAGATGGGACTATTAGTACTGACACTGAAGAAAAACATGACTGTGAATAGCATTTTGTTTGGGAAAGCCAGAAGCGACTTATTATCCACACAAACCCGGTGAAGCTTCACAATATGTAACATTTAAGATACAGCAGGAAAAAAGACTGAACACTGAACAAGAAAACCTGCACCTTTGGGAGTGCTCATCAGGGCATTTCAGAAAACACTCAGCAGCTTGAAATGAAGTTCTAGCCCAACTTTCATGGGAGAATGAAGAAAGCTCCCAGAGAAATTGACTGCACTTTGTAGCCCAGTTTTTCGTACCTCTTTCCAACTTCTCACATTTTTTTGGGAGAGGGAAAGCTGATATGCCTCTCTAACCTTTCCCTAAGGTTTCCAGCTCCTTCAGCAGACTGTGCACCAGCCCGGTGATGAGCCTCTTCAGCCTCAGAGCCTTTCACTGACTAATCTACTGGGCACAAACCCAGCCTCCGCAGTTGTCACTTTCTGAAGAGACTGAACAAACGTATCTTGCTTCTACTCAAATTCTGTACAATTTACAAAAGTGGTACTTTCCTTCCTCTTAAGCCTTGCTAAAATATGCAAACAAAAAAATTACTATTCCATAATAAAGAAACTTCTCCACTCTTATGTAACTGTTGATACCCAATGCCTTCATAGGCTTCATCTTCAGTCCTTCTGTTTTCCTCAAGACAATCATACCCAGTCCAGAAGACACATGTACAGCAAGCCTTAACAGGCTCTTTTGAATTATAGATTTTCCTTGGAACTGTCTGACATCCCAGACATGTAAGATAACTGAATAGGGAGCTACATGACCACTTTAATTCATAAAGGAAATTCATTCTGCTGCCGAAAGTTTTTCTTTGTTCCTTCCCACCACACTCCACTCTATTGTTTGGATCAACATTAGCGTTCACGTGTATGTCAAACCAGGAAACATTTCCAGGCGAAAGCTGTCATGTCTGTCCCATTCCACCCCATCCCACCATTCACCCACTGTGACTCAGATACAGCTGCAACGCTGGCGCCCCAGCCCAAGGCAGGGAGAAGCACAAGACTGTAGAAGGGCAAAATGGCTTTTGGAATTGAAGTAAATCTGACTTGGACTGAGGAGAGCATGGAAGTGCTACACCAGAGCCCGCTTCTAGTCAACTTGTACCAAATCAGCACAGGATCTTCCAAGATACATGTTAAAACACTGTAAGAAAGAGAGGTGACACACCACAGAATGCAATCTCTGTTTAATATAGCTTTATTCGTGCCTCAGTTTTTCTGTACTCCTAGTTCAGGGCCAGATTTTGCAGGTGTCGGAGAGGCCATTTAAACCACAGCAAATGGCAACCGCATATTGAAGCGCATCAGTAATGGAAAAATTGTTTCAGGGTTTTACATGAATCACTAGATCCAAACAGTAAAATTTCAATTATTCCATTTCTTTTATTCCATAACAACATTGTAAATATTGCTAAAATCCACTTATTTTACTGCATGATGAATAATCTTAAAAACATAGTTAATTATTTTTTTATAGAATAGTTTGAGAATTATGACTGCTCAGAAAAAGAACTTTGATATCGTCACTTATTTTTCAGATGGTTTCAAAGTGGAGATTAAGAAAATCTCAAATTTGAGCTCACCCAAATTTCAACAACATAGGATGAAACTAAATTTCATCAGACCCAGCACCTCTTGCACACCCTGCTAAGAAATAAAAAAATTCCAATCTGATGACCACACTGCTGATATAAGCTTACATACACTTACATTAATTAAGCCACCACTTACATCATCAATGTATGAGCATAGTTCTAGTTCCTGACTGCACACTTTATTTCACCTTAGAAGTAAAACTTAGCAAGAAAGCAGCATCAATTACTTACAGTGAATGCACAACTTTTTTTTTTTTTGCTCCAGATATATGCAAGATGTTCTCTCAAGTTACTATAAACTTAGTGCATGCCTAGTGTATACTTTACACTGGTGCTGTATTTACCACACGCCACCTCCTTTACTTTAGAGGTTAGAGGTTTCTATTAAGTTCTTCTAGCCAAAGTACCCTACACAAATGCACTTAGAGTGACAGGAGTGAAATCCACATAATGAGGTATCCCTTTTAATGACACAACTGTAGAGGATCATTGCAACCAGAGGGGCAGTTCCAGAGATTGCTCTCTTCCTTGTATCAGCTCCAGCAAATCCAACTGGTCTCGCCTCACTGACCTGATCCTACTCACTGAACCAGAGGGATCCTGAGACACAGAACACAACTATCATCCTGTAGTTTAACAGACTGAATCATCATCGCTGAAGGGTCGGGAGAGGCTGCTGTGCCAGCACAAACAAGAAGGGTAAAGGAGCGCAGCTGTTCTTCAGAGGCCACTGTCCCAAGTGGCACAGGGTGTGATGAAGTGCTCACACATCAGCCTTCGCTGCTGTCCAGTTGCTGCAGAAGTGTCCTGCCTGGATGCTAACACCCATGGAAAGCTGGATTAGGGAGCAGAGACAAACAACAATTACCTTTTTCCTGATACTTCAGTTCCCAACCAGATCAACACCATAAGCTAGGAAACACAAGTCTAAGGATCAGCTTACAGTACTACAGAACTGCACCTGATTTTTATTTTTTTGATGGCTCAAGGCTGCAACACTACACATATAAACACCCTGAGCTGTTTTTCAATTTCAAGAGTTCAAGTAGCAGAAGCTACTGTAAGTACAGGTGTGGCACATCTTTCTCTTCACTTCCTTCTAAATGGCAGCGTATAGGAGGACATTTTCTCAGACATTACTCACCCTGTTTCAAAACTTGCCTGGAGCTTGAGATCTAATTAAAAGGTCACTGAAAGTCATATTTTTGCCATCGGAAAAGGCCACAAAGACATGCAACAACAATTACTGTAACCGGGCATAAGAATATTTGGAGTAGCTCAAGTTACTCAGAAGGAGAGAAGAGGGGGATTGTCTTTAAATCTGGAGAGAATACTAACAAGTCCCATACTACAATCTGCTACACATTGTAGTGGATGGCTCAGAGTGGCTTTTTATTATTATAAATACTCTCACACTCAGTTCCCTCTCTAAACCAGGAAATTTAGAGCCAAGGCCATTCTGTCTTGGTCTGCTAAATCCAATGTCACCAGCTGGGAGCAAGGAAGTGGAAGACCATTTACAGAAGCACTATTTTCAGAGTCCAGGTGCTAAAGGTCACTACCAACAAAACATAGGGCAAACATTAGGAGCATGGCCAGCCACCTGTAACAGCAAAATCACTGGGTTTCGGGTCATTCAGAAGGTAAGCGCATCTCCAGAGGGCATGTCAGGATGTTTCCTAACACTTACTTGCTCAGAAGATGTAAAAAGTGTAGAAAGGAAAGAGAAATACATCTCTCAGCCTTCCGAGATGTGATGAAAACTTTACCCAGATAAGGCAACATGCTTCTAATTTCACTTTGCAACTCTTCCCTAATGCCTGACACTGACACAGTGTATTTCACAATTTGTCTATATCTATTCCCACAGCATTTTAAAATTTAAAATGGATAAGGAAGGCTTAAATCTTCACTGGGGGCAGGAAGGGGAGAATCTACTTGAAAACTGTGAGGACATCCTAAACTTGGCCTTAGATACAGCTTTCTAAAAATGGAGTCAAATTGTAAGGTACATGGATCATCAGCTGTACAGAATTTTTTATAAGTGGTCATGGCTCAAAAAACCCCAACAAACCCCACACCAAAAAAACTCCCCAAAAAACTGACACCACCCCCAAATAAAAAATTCCCCAAATGTCATTATTAGGAAATAGACCAAGAAGCCTGCAGAATGGTATTTTAAAATATTGCCCATTCCAACTAACAGTTTGCTAGCATCAACTAATTAGTCTGAAGTTTCAGACTGACCAAGATCATAACGCCTGCTTTTAAATACAGAAAAGAAAGCCCTTTAAATCTTGCCTGGAAGCAGGATTTGGTTTTTTAACACACATTGAATACCACTGAAAGAAAACATTTTTGATAAATGATAATTTAGAATATTAGATACATGACAGTTTATACATGTTTGAATTTTTAAACTGTCCTTTAAATCAAAAAGTCATCCTTAGGGAAGTCAAATCTTGGAACAGTTAGGAGTGAATTTCTAAAATCTAACTGATTTACAGCATGACTAAAGAGCTTTAACATCACATATATATGCAAAGCATACGGAACAAGAATCTAAAAATAGAACACCATGCCTTTTCCTAGAGACATTTCCAAGTCTCCAAGCATTATAAATTCAGCTTTCTCTAGTACAGGCAGGATGAAGTTCTTCCTTCTTCTCTCCCCCTCATTCTGCATTTTTATCATGCTTTCCTATCCAAATTTTTGCTAATTTATGTACAGTACATTGAATAAGCTCTTTTCCCTTATCTCAGTATTTTGCGTATCAAAGAACAGTTTTGGGTTTGATTTTGTTTAGTATTTATAGCCCATCTTTTTCTAACATCTTTGCTGTGATATCTTTTAAATTCTCAAATCCAGTTTCTGGATGGTGGTTTTAGAAAAGCTCTCAACAGACTGCCAGCCCACGTGACAAACTGTTTAATGGACATGCTTCTAGGCATTCCCAAACCTCTTGTAGGCTCCCAGAAGCTTGTATCCTCCACACTAACATTCCAGTGCAGAACGTACGTCCCATTACTGCACGCTGCAGCACGATCAGCAGCAGTCCAAGATCCCTGGGTTCCAGCTTCTCCCTCCTTCTTGTGCATTCTTAAAGCCAGTAAAAAACAAAACTCTGTTCAATCACTACCCTCACAGTTGTAGATGTCATGTCTGACCTTTACGTCTTGCTCCTCAGCTTTTCAAGGTAAGCATATCTAGTGAGGATCATCCCAACAAGTTTTTATATCAGATGCAGTATCAGATAGAACATTCTGCTTTTAAGCTTGTCATTTTAAACCCAACTTTTCAGTTTTGTACACTCCTCTTTACTTAAATTTAGGTGTAAGATTATCCACATGCCATCTGTGTTTAATAAGCACCACATCCATAATCCCTTTGCCCTAAGATTTATTTCCACACATTTAGGCGGAGAGTTTCTTTTCTTTACTCATCTACAGCCCATCTTAGACAGGTGTGTTGATTTCAAAACAGAAATTCAATTCCTAGGACATTCAGAACAAGCTTGTAGTAACCTGGCAATCTCAAATCTTCATCTGTACCTCAGGCTCCATTCTCTTGGCTTCCAACCTTTTTCCTTACTCATACTTGGAAATAACAACCAAACTTTTGGAAGCTCCAGTGCGACACCAGGGTGAGCAGCTGCATGCCAGCACAGATGCAGCTGGAAAACCCTACCAGTATAGGTGTGCTTTTACAGCTTTTCATTTCCAGAGTAGGAACCACTGAAGATGCATTAACTTCCTTCCAAAAATCTTCTGACATAGTACTCGGCCTCTGAGGAGACCATGAGAAGAAGAGGTGACCACAAGCAGAAGAACAAGGAATTTCAGTCAATCCTCAAAATACTTTAACCTACTTCAATGCAACTTCAAACTCCGCAAACTGGTATAGACAATGAGTCAATATTTACACAGAGAAAAGCCAAATAGTTGCCCTTCTACTTCCTTATGCATCATTTTAGCTATACCCCATTCCCTTCTTTCACCCCCCCGTCTCCCAGAATTTAATATTTTCCTTTACTAAGTTGTCTCCAGTGTCATCTAAGTAAACCTTGGCTACTTTGCCCATTCTGTGATTCTTTTAGCTCTTAAGTAATATTTTCCAATTGCATAGACTCAGTTTAAAAAAAAAAACAACACTCAGTCCCAAACCACAATTTACAAAGACTGTCAAACTTTTCATCCTTGATAATGTAGTTCAGACAAGCTAGTTTCTTTTTTGATGCTAGTATTGTTGAGCTGAGGCTATGTAATCCTTTTCTTCCATAAACTTCTTTGGAACTCTCTGATGGAAAAGTCTGGAAGAGATGTAATCTTTAATTTTTTACTTTACTTTATAATCCCTTAAGATACTCAGCATATATGCCACTCAGGTCATCTTTTTTTTTTTAAACATCATGAAAAGGGTGCTCAGGACTGCTTGTTAAATAACACATCATTCCACCTTCTGCTTGCCACTGTGAATCCAGCAAGGACATGAATATTACCAAAAATGTTTTTAATCTCTTTGTAGTTTCATGGTCTTTGAAGTAACATACAAGTTTCAATCTGGTTCTAATGGGCAGGTAGACACACAACACAAGTTTGTGGCAATGGTCTGCAAGGCAGAGATACCATGCACCACTGAGGGGAAAGAAGGCTGTGCTTATAAACTTGCATTTTTGTTGATCAAATTGTCTGTAAAGGAGTTTAAGTCTTGAAGACTGTTCTTCTGACAACTGTCCTAATGTTTATACCTTAGCAGCAACAAAATTTCACTTTCATAACAATTTCAGGAAGCTTAACTCTTGTTTCCTATGTAATTTGAACTTTAAAACCAAGTCCATAGCGGCATAATTAAAAAAAAAAATCTAGGACCCTAAAATCTTTAAAAAGAAGTAGCAGGAACAGTCATGTGTTAAACTATTCCACTTTATTATCTGCATGAGCAGCAAGTGTCACTTTGTCACTGTTTCTATTACTGTGCTCGGGCTGCACCAGGAGATACTCTTACACAGGAACAAAAATGCACCTAATTATTGTAAGAAATTTTACAATAGCAAAGTAGTTTGTGCAACTGCTGGCAAAGGTTCGCCCCTGACTGATTGTTCAGCTGCATTTTAAAGGAAGGAAAGAAGCCAGATCCATTCACAATTGTATTATATGAAACCAAAATTTAAGAAATTATTCTTTTCTAAAGACCCACTCTATGAGAAAGACATTTTCAAAGAACCAAAAGTCAACCCGGATCTCATCTTTCTTACATGAACATATTTGAACAGATCAAAACACCCAAGTCTAGTAAGAATCTTCGTTATCTCATATGAAAAGGGTTTTTTTGGGTGCAATCAGTTCCATCGCTCTTTCAAAATCTTCCTTTACACACATTTTAGTAAATAAGCTCAACTTAAAAGTTTTCCTTAAAGTACAAGAACTTCTGGAAGCACAGGTAAAGACATCTGGCCTGACCAATGTTTGTAGTGTGTTGATCAATATTTAGGACTTTAAATGATATTTTTCCCACTCCTTTCTAATTCATGTACCTGCTTCTTTTTTATTCCAATACTACAAACTTTAAAACAAGTACTATGACTCCTCAACAATCTATTTCTGGGTAAGTGTTAAAAGATTACAAGCTGACAGTGTTGATTTCCTCTTCCACAAATTGTTATGCGCACCTAAAATTATTTCCTTGCCAATTAATTTTTTTTATTTTATTTTTTTAAACACAAAAGTGATAACTAGCAGTCTCCACCCAAGTCTCTCAGAAAATGGAGAGGACAGGTTCTTAAGTGTTATATGGGACATGAAGGGGGAGGAAGAGATGAGGGCAAGGAGATTGAAGTAAGAAGTAGGTCTTGCCCATGCTTTCCTCTTGCAGAAAGATAATCCATTATCTTTCACCAGCTGTCACCCATTTCAGAGCTCCCCACAGAGCTCTGAAGGTAAATTACTGGAGCACATTTTCCAGTAAAGTCTCTCTATCATTTATTCTGTAGCTATCAAGCATACACTTGAAGAAAGAGCTATCATTACCAATGTGCACAACGACATATTACAGCCACTGACACAAAGGATCATTGCTGCAATGTGTGCACAAGAGTGCACTGCTGTTTTAAAGGCATCACTGCAAAGTGCCTTCTCTAAATACAAATAGGAAATGAGAAGTGAAGAGTCTAAACTAAATGAAAGAGGAAATTAAGGACATGAGAGCAGGGGAATGATATTTCTCAGTGATTTTAACCAGCAAGAGTCAGTCCACAAAAAGAAGTTATAGCCATTATTTTACTATCTGCTTTTTCTTCCAATACGCCTTCAAGTGTACATGTACCAGGACATCTGAAACAACTACAAAACACTTTGAAAAAAAGTTTCTTCTGAAAAACTAACACACATTATAAACTGCTCACAGACACAGTCCTTGCCCCAGAAGGGCAGTGGACCATTACATTATATAGTCCTGTCAATTAATGCCTTCATGACATAGCTGACAGTATATGTTCTCTGAGAAGGATTTCTACTGGACTTCCAGGCATTTAAGAATGTAAGAATTTTGAAGAATCTCATTATTTTCCAAGGAGTTTGCTGGAAGCAACATACTCAAAGACATAGACATAAATTCATCGTATGGAAAGACAACTGGCACTTAGGATACCCCATAGGCACAACACACCACTAAGAAAGAATTTACTTCTTGGGGTTTGCCCCATTTATACACTGTTATCCTCATCACTGATAGCACTTCCTGTGCTATTTTTCATATATCAGTATGATTTTGAAACACTGAATTTGTTGTGCGCTTTGGTTAGCTGAGTGTACTATCATTAGTAAAGACCATCAGCATTAAAACCGTGTTGCAAGTCCAACTTCATGGAGGTCATAAAGCTCTTATTCTACAGAGGAAGCAAAAAACCCCAGCTACTATCTCCCATTAGATCTTTAGAACTATGAGGAAGATTTGTTTCACCCTGTTGTTAGCAACCACTTAGCCAGACTCCTTATAATGTCAGATATAAGGATATTAGGAACCCTACTAGATAGAGATCCCTTTGTGATATGAGAACATATATCTAGCAGAACAGCTAAACCTGTATTTTTCATAAAGGATGATTCAGGCTCGCAGTCATGCAGGGATTTCAGGCTCTTCTGACACCCCCATGGAACAATGCTTTAAAATACTTCAACTGCTATCAAGGCTAACAACCAGACATAAGGAAACCACACTTGAGAAAAAGCACTAGACATAAAACATAGGTTCAAAGTTCTTAAAACCTGTTCTGGCAATTCTCTGCCAGGAACAAGGAAACTGGTGCTTTCTTTAAATACATGGCAAAACAACGTGAAAAAAAATTAGTTTCCCTTCATTTACAAGCCCAGTTACAAGTTTGTCGATACTTACATTCAGACTGTGGTAACCACCCAAGATTATCAAAAATTAATAGTAAATTTACACAAGTTGTGTGAACTTCTTTATCTACTACAAGAAGAAGATTCTATTTCACATATTTCTTTCCATTCTGAGAAGTATGAAGACCAACTGTTTTCTGTTAGAGCAGCCATGATGTAAAATGCATTTGTGAACACAGAAAAAATTTTATACTGAACCACAGAGTAAATTTAGGTTGGAAGGGACCTCTGGAGACTGGAGTCCACCCTCCTGCTCAAAGCTGAGATAGCATCAAAATTCAATCAGGTGACGCAAGGCCTGTCCAGCTGAGGTTTGTCCCATAGGATGGAGAGACTATCACCTTTCTGGGAGACTCTTCCAGTGCCAGACCACCCTCACTGTTTTAATAGTCAGAATCCTCCTTGCCATAGCCTGTGTCCACTGTATCTCCTTTTTGGCAGTGCACCCAGGAAGCATCTGCCTGTGTGTCCTCCCTAACCACACATCTGGCAGTTGAGGATCATGACCAGCCCCCCTTCTCCAGGCTGACCAACCCCAGATATCTCAGGCCTTTCTTGCGTATCTTGTACTTCAGGCCTCCAACCACATCAGTGGTTTACTGCCAGACTTGCTTCAATTTCCCAGTGGTTTTTCTCTACTGGGAAGCCCAGAAGTAGACAAAGTACCCCAGAAATGGCCTCAGAAGTGGTGCAAAGAGACAAATAACCACTTCCCTCAGCCTGCTGGCTACAGTCTCGCAGATGCAGCCCTCTACACAGGCAGCTTCTATTTCTACAATGGTGCACCCCTGACTTGTCCAACTGTTTACCAGGATTCCCAAATCTTTTTCGGCAAGGCTGTTTTCTAGTTGGTCATTCCCCAGCTTTTACAGCAAGACTTCACACCTGTCATGGTGAACTCTCTGAGGTTTCACAGTGTGAAGGAAGTATAATGCTGGTATGCAAAAGGTGCAGGACAGAATGTAAGGTCTGCTATCCCCACCCTCAACAAGTGCCCAAAACTATAAACACAATCTTTACGATGTTTAATACTACCCACAAGAACAGGAAGGTTATACCTAGACAATCTACACCTCTGATTCTTTTGTAATCAACCAGGGCACTTCTACTTGTGGTCTGAGCCACTCAAATCCATGCATACCTTTAATGTTGAGGAAAATTACTGAAAGCCCTTTCCTAAGGGCAGCAAAAGCTATTCCATTGCTGAATTTTAATTTTTTTCAATTAAATTTCTCCCCCTTCCCTCCTTCTCAAAATGTCAGGTCTTTTATCCTTACAATTCACATCAGACAGTCACCTTCAGAATTCGTAAGGATTGATTATTTCTAGCCACAGATGTAGGCCTGGGTCAAGCCCAACCAGTATAGCCCTACTTGTAGAGCACTATATCCAATCCAGTAAATCCTGCTGGCCCACAATTACAAACACGGTGATAACCACAGTTCAGCTGCCTGAATAACCAGTAAATATTTTTAAGGGTAAGATAAAGACAGTGCATGGGCCTGATACAGCCTCCAGTTAGGCATCCCCACTGTATGTTGTCCTGTGTTATCTGGAGTACCAGGCCAGCAGGACCACAGTTTAAAAACAACTGTGTGTATATTGTCATTATTCCCAATGTAAATATAAACTGTTCAGGAAACCAAAGGCTGAACTTACTGGTAATGGAAATCTTCAGTTACATAACAGATATGCATAACAGTTTAACACAGTCAAACTTAACTCCTCTCTGCACCAATATGTTGCCACATGACTAAGGCATTTTACTACAACTAGTTAAAGCTGGTCTGGAAAGAAAATGTTTGTGCTTCTTCCCTGTGACACAACTAATCTGCAAAGTCTGCTCTGAAAGATGAAGCATTGTGAGTTTAGGAAAAATACCGTATTACCCTTAAAAGGCAGAAAGATTAAATACCACAGACTCCAGCCTTCACTCTACACTATAACCCAGCATGTAGCAATTACCAGCTCCATTAGGACATTTAGATCACTTTTAGCCTCTTGCACATGTAAAACTTTTCTTCTCACAGCCTCCTGTAGGAAGTCACATAGGGTGAGGTTCTGAATCATAAAAATGTAGTTTCCTTTAGGGTGAGTAACTTGAGAGCATTGCAGGGCAACAAAGCCACCCCAAAAGGAACCACTGATAGCAAGAGCACAGTGAGATTACCTCCTTTGCTTAAAGAACACACCAACTGAAAAGAAAGAAAATGTGGCCAGATATTACATTGCCATTTCTCAGACATAATGCAAACCCTCAGACACAGAAACCTAATTTAAAATTTGTAATTTATTAATATCATTAACATTAATAATATGATATAATTATAAATTGATATTATTATTATTTAAAAATTCAACTCCTTAATTTAAAATTTTCAGTGGAAACTTCTTACTTAAGTACACCTATAGCTATAGGAAAAACACACTTGCTACTCTCCTTTGGATCCAGAGTTCAAGAACGGAGAGAAGCCTGCAGAACAAAGCCTGCAGTGCCTGCACACTGGGCATCCATCTCTCAGGGCTAACAAGAGACAAGGAGAGCCCAGCCATGCAGACATTATACACAGAAATGGGGGTGGAGGGAACAACACAGGATGACCTAACTAAACCTATCAGAAAAAAGAGCTGAATTTAAAGACTAAACATGCATCTTAAAAAGCAAACCTTGGGGAGCATATTTCAGAATGATATAATAGGATCTTCATCCCTGAAGTCACCCTCCTGCTGTTTCTACTCTGCCTTAATTACAGTAAAATAGAAAGACACTCAGAACACTCACAGCTTTCCTCATTGATAATCCAAGTCACACGGGCAGCAATAAAGCCAACAGCGTTATTTAAAAGCTCCATGAAGAAGCCAACTTTTGAGGAAGGATGTGCAAAATGAAGATCACAGAAGTCATGTAACTGCAGCAGAAATCCAAAGGTGTGCAAGGCAATGGAAACAACCCCCATCCACCTCCAAGGTACACACAGATCTCTGGAAGAGGCAGAGGGGGAACCAGGGACAGAGGAATTCCTTAAGAGTGGGATAAAGGTTTCAGATGCCTAGAAATCTTGTCCTTCGTCAGGTGAGGACAGATATTTCATCTATCCAGGGAAGGCACACAGTTTAACTCTTCGGCCAAGGCATCATTACTAGCAGGGAAATCATAATGTACAAGCCCCTCCTACTTCTATAGTGGTTGCTATGTTTTGGGTAAAGTTATACCACTTGTAAAAAGAATTAATCCACATCCCACAAACTACATAGTCCCAAATAAAAGTACAATACTGCCAGAAAAAGCGTGGTTTAAGACTCCTTTCAGACCGACTTCCACATATCTACCTACATGAGTTTAAAACATGTCATCTTACTTGTAACTTTATCTTTCACCTAATTGTTTAATGACAATTGGAACAATATAACCCAGGTTTAAGATGAATTAAAAATCCAGACAGAATTTCGTACAGACTTTTCTAAAACCCTAAACATGCAAATCTTGCTAAACTGGCACACATTTCAAGCAGGACTTCAGAAAGCAATTATCCATGTTCATTTTTATGTTGGAGAACAATTAAAAATGGTGAAAAGAATTTGGAATTAGCGCTGCTTCTGATCTTTTCTCTTGGCCTTTTGTGGAAAGGCAGCTATACATATTCAGCCCTCAATGGCACTGCACTTAAGCAAATTAAGAACTGTATCTCAGCCTTCATTAATGCACATCTGATTAATAAATTCCATTAATTTTCAATGATTCAGTACTTGGTGAAGATATCCCACCAGTTTCCAAAGCTCAGACTCCTTTATAGAGGTCTCAGGTTGGGTGTCCAAAGATACTAATCACATTTGAAGCTTTAGGCCATGGTTAAGTAATAATAAGTTTCAATGTTAAGACCCTGATGACATGAATGATAGAAATTAAGATCTCTGGCACTTCAGGATGCCTAAGGCCTCAGCTGGAAATGATGGATGCACACACTTAATCTGAATGCACTCTAAGTATATCTACAGACATGATTACTGAGGCCTATGCAAAATCAGGGCTTAAGAAAACAGTGTGTAGTTTCCTATTGAAGAAAGCTACATTCATTACAGTGAACAAGATCTTTATAAATGGAAGCTTGCATTCTGGCAATCTGCATACACTGATGAGAAATATAGGGTGGAAGATTTTAGTGTTAGGAGATAGCTAAAATGAACAGACCACAGTGAACCACAGAGCAAATGTACATAAAAATTCTTAGACCTGGAGAAACTTTTTAAAATTAAATCCCTTTTCTTAAAAAAAAAAGTAAAAATTAAAAAAAACCCAAAACAAAACACCAGAAAACCTAGAGCATCACTGAGATATATTATTGAGCATGATACAAGCCCTTTCATAACAACACTGAGAATTCTTTGAAATTCTCAAGTTTACTTTATGAAAGACCTAGGAAATTAATCTCAGTTCTGTTTAAAGCATTATCAAAGGCAACAATACAGCAAAAAGCTTTAACAAGCCCCTTCTATTTTTCTAAAAAGTTGGTTTATGGTCCATCATCCTACTAATCTTTTCAGACTTGGGTAATGAAAAAGATGAACCCATAAAACTTTTCCTAATCCTACTCTGCTAACGGCTCAGATAAATTTGCAATTGTTAAGGTAAGTATTATAATTCTTCCTTTTTGTAATACCCATCTAAAAACAGCTTGCATGAATTGCTTCAAATTACATGCAAGGGATAAGATACAATTTTTATAAATGCAAAAAACATGTAGTTTAATGTTCCCAACTAATCTCAACTACAGATAAACATTTTTAAAATCTGAAACATTAATACAGAACCATAAAGTAAAAGCAACTTGGAAAAACAGCTAACGAAACAAGTCTCCTCAGTTCTGATTCATGCGGTTAAAATCATTTGTTCTAGTAGGTGTGGAAGAAACTGACTCACTCCCACATGTGAATTGTTTGCAAAAATATGTTAGTTCAGTTTAATTTGATTTTAAAAGTTCATTGTACTGGATCTGTTGACTAAACTGACTTCCAAAACATTTCACTGATAATGCATAACTCTGCCGACCATGGAAGTTTTAAGGATGTAAATTAAGTAAATTTTTTTGCAAAATATTATATCTTAATATACGTGAAAAATCATCATGAAAATAATTTAGATTTACAAGTGAAACAAGTCAGAAAAATCATTAGATTTATGGATGCTTATGAAACCTTATTTCTGCATTCTATACATTATCATGTACCATCACTGAGAAACTCCTAGCTGCACACATTTTTTCCGATATGAAGACAAATTTATCCATGACTTACTTATCATTTTTTGCGCTTTCATAGATAAACAAAATTAAAATGCAAAATATAGATCACAGCCTTTAACATACCACATAATTCCTCGAGCCCTCACTAAAGACTTGTGCTATTTATTAGCACCTTTATCCCCAGAAAAGTGATACAGACTTCCTTCTATGGGACAAAAGACAAGCTTCACCCAGGAGCCTGTCACTTTAACAGCACATGCCTATGGATCTCTCATCTTCCAGACCACATTGCCTTCCCGCTACTAAAACATGACTGCACCATTCAGTGCAGTGTTTCACTGCATAAAGTTTTACAGAAAAAGTCATTAAAAGATATTGCTTCATTCTAAAAATAACAGATTAAAACAGATGTCCTGTAAAGAGTCCGTCATCACACAGCAGCAGGGTTTGAACCTCATGCCCTCAGGTCACTAGCCCAGCCTACAATGCTGCCAAAGATAACATGGCAGATTGGGCTACTTCAACATGAATTAATCCTAACATACATTTTTGAAAAGAACAAAACCAGTTTAAAAAGCAGAGAACACGGGCAACTGGGATTTGGCGGCCCTGCTCACACTAAGACTTCATCAGCAAAGGGTTCATTCCAAGCTCTGGTGCACCATATCTGACCACAGGAAAGCCTTCAGGAACTGGAAAGGGTTCCAGCTGCATCCACACTGCACAAATAAACTGTAGTGATCACCACTACTTGCCTTCCCAGAACCTCTGAAAGGCACCTGTAGCTGTACACTGTCCCAGTGGGCCCTCAGTCCACACTCTCCTGCTGTTAGCCCTCGTAAAAGAGATCATAACAGGCTTTGGTAGAGAGAGGATGGAAGTAGAGAAAATTTAGCCAAAATCTGAAATTCAGTTGTCTTGTTCATCAGCTGTCTTCATTATCTAACCACAGTCATTTCACACTCATGCCCAACAGGCTTATCACTCACTGCACAGCTTTTCCCTGCACAGAAAAGGACATTATACAAGCTGGCAGAGCCTGAGGTCCCTTCCTGGCTTTTTATGTGTAATTCTGCAAGCAGGAGATGGGGGGAGGAGTGCCAAAGGGAAAGAAGAGAGGAATTTAAGCCCTCAAGTCAAGAGATATAACATGTTATCAAGTGACAGTTTTTCCTGGTGTAACCCCAAAAGGCCAAAAAAAAAAAAGATCCTCATAAGCAACGCTCAAAGTCCGACAACTCCAAGGTCATCTCCAAAATACTTAAGGCTAGTTTCTAAGGCTAAGTCTCCTACATCAGCAGCACATTCCTTCACACATCATGACCCCACCCTTACCTACCACTTTTTCTAGTACATCAGTAACTGTGGCAGTCAGAGGACTAGTTCTACTCTGCAGATCATTTTGAAGATGCTCTAATGCAGGCTGGGAAGATCTTTTCTCAAGTCCACATCTACACTTCTAAACATAACTTCTTTTAGGCTGAGAGCAGGATCTATACTATTCTGACAGAAAGACCATCCTGCAAGATTCTCCCTTCCCTCATTAGGTATTCTTTTATTTGAAGGGTTAAGGTGCATCTTTAAGCAGAACTGGGAGGAGGAGAAAGAAGGCCTGCAAATCAACTTGCAGAGTTCACAAAGCCCCTCCAAGCAGCAAGATCCAAACTTGAAGCACCAGTCCTGACAGCGACCCAAAGCTGTGAAGCACTGCACCAGCACAACAGCAGCCCTTCCTGGTAAACGTTCTGTGCATGACTTTTTCCATCTATGGTCCAGCCTCAAGTGTAACAGATATATACCCAAAAGTGGAAGCTCAGGGCTAGGCTAGAGGTTGCTTTGAGCACTGTGCATGTACATTTTTCTCTCCTCTAGTCCACATTGGGAGCACATTGCTGTTACTACAACAGCATCTACTGTCTATTATGCCACACTGTCTTCAGGAGGTCAGCAGCAGGTGCCCAGCTGGCCTGCTTGTGCTAATCATCTTCCTTTTCCCCACAGCTTCAGCCCCCTTAAAGTTCCTCTCAGGAAAATACAAAAACACACAGACAAAAAAACCCATCGCCCCCTTCCAAAAGCAGAACACCGCTCCAGCTGAGTAGCAGACCTTGCACAAACTGAGAACACAGAAGTCAGCATACAAACAGGCAGCTCATAGCACATCAGGAGAAAGAGTCCACAGAAGTATCTCATGCACCTGCTTCATGCAAAAAACCAAACACATTTCAGATCAGTCTAAACCACTTTGACATTGTTTTTGAGGTGTTCCCACAGAGAAAATCAGCCAGTACATAGTCCAGGAGAGAGACAACACCAAATGAAGTGTATGGGGACATGTGCCACCTTGCCCTCTACAGCAGGCCAGCAGTAGGACACAGGGTCAGAGGAAACAGAGGCTGAAGCAAAAGAGGCTGTGCAGCACCAAGATCATTTTGAATACAAATAAAGCCCATTCCTGTGAGACTTTCCTCTGAACATGCTTGCCTACTGGCTGCAAACTGTGCCAAGTAGCTGTCCAAAAATGGAGCAGCCGGTTGCACCAGTCTCTGCTGACTGGAAGTAAGGAAGGGGCAATGAGCACCAGCCACAGCCAACTAAGATAACTCCTGAAAAACAAGGTGATGTCAGACCAGCACAAAACTGATGCCAGCCAGCAAGGTGCCCTGGCAGCAGCCACTCTAGCACAGGATTATGCAAGACTCAGATGCCTCAGTATGACAGAACAGGAGGCTCCATAGGGAGGAACACGCTGTACCTGAAAGCTAAAGGACAGGTGGTGCTCGGACACCTGAGCTGCAGCAGTGCTGCTCCAGCACTCCTGTACTTCTCTCCTTGTCAGGTTAAACAGGGGACAGCACACATTTTTTGCAGGAAGAGTCTCTTAGGAGGTCTCTCTGCAGTGCATGGACAATACCACCCCACAGCACCACGGCACTGGTGTGCACCACAGTCCATCAGATAAGTCCAAAGGACATGCAGCCTCCTCTGTGCTTGCTGATAGCTTTAGGTAGTCTCACTTTCAGAGAAGAATGAGCAAAACCAACTAGAATAAAGAGGACTCCTCACTGTTAGGATTCCTCTCTACTTCTCACTCTAGGAGCAGCAGATGCAGCAACGGTTCAAAAGACATTAAGCATAGATTTGGGAAATTCTTTCTGAACATGCAGACATGGGTCTGCATCTAGCAGATCTGGAGTCAATTCCCACTGAGAATACTGAGCATTATTTCAGTATCTATTGTATAAACAATATATTGATAATCAACTGGGTGGGATCTTATTCAACATAAGTTATAAATAAAAATAACTAGAAGAAAAGGCCTTTGGACTCCTCACTTGCAGCGCAGCTAGCTCTTCTCCAAAGACATCTGGCATAAAGATATGTGTATTATACATCCACTATAGGGAAAAAACCAGTCTGAAAGCTCCATTCACCATGGGAAAGCTGTAATTGCCAAGGTTAAAATGGCAGATTCTTACAACATTCGCAAAGCAATGGAAGCCACAAGCTGCCTCAAGGCAAATGGCCACACCCTACACTCTTCTATGGTTAGCAAATAGGAAGAAGATTTTGAAGAAATAAGCCTGTGGCAGGTCTGCTAGGAAGCAGCAGTGGGATTTACAGGACAGAAGCAATGGGATCCACCATTTGAAGCTCAGCAGCTTCTGCAGGTAAGGTGTGAGGCTTCCACAAATGTTGAGTAGGGACAAGTTGGTCCAAGTATCACAGGTTAAACATGAGGCTTAATTTTTTGAACTCCCCATTTCTCTTCTCCAGCAACCAAGTGCCAGCTCCAGAATATGAGCAGTATCATGATGCTGTCAGAGAGCAGGGATATCCACATCCAGACACTACACCACACAACTCTTCATCTCCTCTGCACCACACAGCCAGAAAAAGCCCTGCCTCAACTACCACGCCTGAACTCTCTTTTCTCTTGGCAATTAAGAATGAGAGCAAGTCCATTACCCATGCTGAATCATTTCAAGGGAATTTTACATGTGTGATATCTCACTCCCAGTTTTAAATCCAAAATTTTAAAGAAATGCTTGTTACATAGCTCAGTTTAATTCAAACTTAGAACCTATGCAGCTTATTTCCATCGTCAGTGACAAATCTCCATTTTGTCAAAAGGAAATTCTGTCTGCAGTTGATAAAGAAACACTGCTCTTCAAAGTATATCCCAAATATTTAACTATACTCTCATGCTTCCACAGACACATAACAGCACAGAAAACTTGTGCACATCAGTCCAGAATATCTTCTAACAGAGAATCAGGCTGTAATTAAGACATATCATGACATAAGGAAGATTAGCATGTTTGGCATGATATTTTCCTTATTAGCTGGAGGCAGAAACAAGTTCCTTGTCAGTGGAAACATACTGTGAGGGCATTAGGACACAGATAAAAGGTGTCTCGTTGCTGGCATTTATTTGTTTTTAACAGCTTGAAGGAAAGGGAGGAGCACAGGGTATCAACTGTAATTGGTTTTAAGGGTATCCCTTGTTGATGGAACACAAATATACAGCAGTCCAGATTTAGGCCCACCCCTTTACCATCAAGAGCCTGGATTACAAACTTTTATCCCTACTCTGCAGCACCAGATGGTAGCTCACATACATTTCAATTATTTATTGAATAGGCACTTTGTTATACCAGGGTAATCCCACACTGCAGTAAGAACTACACACTGTTTTTATTGCGAGCTATACTTTTCATCAAGTCAGTAACCTTTTCACATTCAGTGAACACAATAAATAGAATTAAAAGAAGCGATTTTATAAACAATTGGATAATCGGCCTCTCCATCACACAGAAAATGACAACGCAGGGATCAATCGGTGAGACACAACCACCAGCAGTGCTATAGAAAAAGCACATCATTCTCTGGCCTGCCCCAAATCCTTTCCTCAACTTCAGTGCTCAGAGTACCTTTGCAGTCTGATCTATCACACTTAACAGTTTGCTGGTGCTCACCCGTTCAAGCCATCAGCTTGAAAACAAAACACCCTCAACGCACTTCGCAGAAGATGGACAAAGCTCCCACGACAAAACAAATAATCAATGTTCCCCGGGCTGCAGCCTTGCGGGGCAGATGTGATAAAGTGGTTAATTATTCAGTTGGCAATCGCATTACTGACGTCAATAGAAGAGTCCAGGAAGTGAATCCTCTTAGTTTGTTAGTGTATGACAAAGAGTGGTGGTCCCCACAGAAATTAAGGAGAACCAGCTGTCCCTTCATGGTAGTGCTCTGGTCTGTAGTGCTGAAGACACACATTTGCATTTATACCGAAGTAAATCTGCCCCTCCCTCTCCCTTAGGAAATCCTTTGTTTTGTTAGTTGTTTTTTGTTGTTTTGTGTTTTGTTGTTTTTTTTTTTTTTTAAAGAGTGCTCTTTTAAAGCCTAATTAACTGTACATGCATGAAACAGCTGATAAACGGGACAATGTACTCGTGAGCAATGATCTCTTCTCCCTCCCCTTCAATTCTCATTTCCATGGAGAAGTTAAGTCACCTTCATCATGCATTATTATTCATAACTTACTCAGCTGAATAAACCAGTCAGCCACCATGGCCGTTTTAACATAAATTCATTTATGCAGCAGGGAAGGATCTCTACTGTCCGTATACCTGTAGTCAATAGCCTTTAACTAAACAACACTGGGTAGGAAACTTTTATCCTAAGTGTTACCAAAAGTATCCACATTTTCTTTTTGTCAGCACTCTCCGGGACTACTGGAGGTCTCTCATTATCAGTCTGGTTAGGAGTAGGAAACCATTAAACAAAGGTCTTATAAAGGCCGCCTAGAAACACTCTGTCCTTCGGGGGCATATCCAAATTACAAAAAAGACTGAATGATGAACGGGAGCTGTTGTTTCTTCAAGACACACACACACACACGCCTTCTCCAAAGCAACGACCAGGCACCAGAGCAGCATTTCAAAGCTTGAGCCTGCAGCTCTCCCCTTCCTCCCCTCCCCCAGGTAGGAAACCCTCCGAGGAGCGCCGGATTAGCCTGACATTTCGGGCTAAGCCGAGCAGGGTTTCAGGCCAAGGACACTCCGGTGCTCTTCCTGCCGCCGGCTGCCAAGCGGTTCGCCTGGGACCGAGGGAGGAGACCCGCGGGGTCAAGGCCCGGCTGGCGGCGGGGGTGTTCCCCAGGGAGGCGCCGCATCCAGGGGCGGCGTCTCCGGCCGCTGCCGGCAGCGGGGAGCACCGTGCGGGGCCGAGCCGCCCCCGGCCCCTCGCCCACCGGCCCTCGCAGCCCCCG
>VZRE01001186.1:268730-282270 GCA_013396775.1 Cephalopterus ornatus
CGGCGCCCGCGCGCTCCGACGTGGGCAGGGCCGCGCGGGAAGGTTGGGCCGAGCGGGGAGCCGTAGCGGCAGATTCGCCGCGGAGCGGGCGGGAGGAGCGTCGGCGGCAGCACTTTCGTGTGTGGGTGTGAGTGAGTGAGTGAGAGCGTGAGATCTCCTTCGGGAGGGCCTCCGATGCGAGACGTTGGTGTGCTTTCGAGCCTGAGTAAAGGAGACCTGATCAGTGGAACAGCATCCCTTACTCAAGGACATGGGTGGAGCTCACAAGCTTTAAGGATGCAGTAAAGCGAGATGTTGGCGTGCGTCTATGTTTACGGAATCAGGGAATGGGTCAGGTTGGAAGGGACCGCAGTGCGTCATCTGCTCCAACCTTCCTTGTTCAAGCAGGGTCATCCCAGAGAATACGGCACAGGGTTGCGTCCAGATGGTTCTTGAGTATCTCCAGTGAGGGAGAGTCCACACCCTCTGTGGTCAACCTGTCCCAGTGCTCGGTCACTGCACAGTAAAGAAGTTCTTCCTCGCGTTCAGGTGGAACTTCCTGTGCATCAGTTTCTGCCCACTGCCTCTTGTGCTGTTGCTCGGCACCGCCAAGCAGAGCCCAGCTGCATCCTCTTGGCACCCACTCTCCAAATACTTATAGGCATCGACCAGGTCCCCTCTCAGCTGTCTCTGCTCTAGGCTAAACAGCCCCAGCTCCCTGAGCCTTTCTCGTAAGAGATGCACCAGCCCCTCAGTAATCTTTGTTGCCCTCCACTGGACCCACTCTGGGAGCTCCATGTCTCTCTATACATTGCTAACTTGGCAAAATACTCAAGGTCCATGTATCCTACAGCTGAACTATCTTAAGTATAATACTAAAAATCACACCTACATGTCAAAAAGACCCCTGCCCAGGTGAAGACCCTTCCTCTGAACATGCACAGAAGTTAGCTGGGCTTACTTAACTTGTATGGAAATTACTAACCAATCCTTAACAGAGGGGTTGTATTTGCAAAATTACTAACTCTGAATTTCTGTGTATAAATAATAGGCGGACAGTCTGGTCGCAGGTGCCTGATTTGTGGAATACCACTGACCCCCTGGGCTTGTGCAACTCTGAAATAATCAATGTCTCTCCTGAATGTGCAATTACTGGCTTGCTGCACACCAGGTGATGAATCCCATTTTCTGGACAATGTGTGTGCCCCAGCCTGGCTCTGTGTGTGTGTGTGCCCCAGCCTGTGCCATCCTGACAGGGCTCCAGGGCAAAGTCCCCTCTACCTAGATCCACACCTGGCTTCTCAAAAAGGATGAGACTGACCCCGGAGGCCACTATCCCCACAGGTCTTCGCTGGGCACTGTGGGCGTTGGGAGACTTCTCTGGCCGTGGCTGGAGTGAGACGTTCCCTTTCCCAGCCTTGTTCTGTGGCCGGGCTTGCCTTGGTGGCAACAGGCACAGGGCTGGCTGGGTAGGCATGGCCTCACAGCAGGATGTGGTGTCTGGAAGCTGTGGCTTCCTATGCCTTTCAGAACCTCCCTGTTGTGATCGGACTTTATTTCCCAGCAGCAGCAGCTTGCCTGGGCGAAGAGAGCCCTGTGTAGTAACAGCTGCTGTCCTTGTTCCCTTGAAGAGAAGGGACCTGGGTGTAAGGCACACAAAACTTTCGGCAGTGCTGCTTTTTTTCTTTCTCATCACAACTTATTCTGAGAACTGTTCCCTGTGGAGGCTGCAGCACCTCAAGGCAAGATGCTGAGTAGCTTGGGATGGGAGTTTACTTCTGTAGGAATGCAGCCAGTCAGGTCCTGATGCAAAGCTGAACTGGCAAGGATGCGGTTTCCTTGCTTGTCTCCCCCCTGGCAAGTAGTTAGAGTGCAGTGTGCTGAAAACCATCACACTGGAAAGAGAGGCAGCCAAGTGCCGGTTCTCTCAGGGCTGGGAACCCCCTGCCTCTGGCAGCAGGAGGTGGATGGGGGTTTGTACTGTGGTGGCTGCAGTTGCCGGGGCTCCTTCATGGTCAGATGTGACATGTCAGTCGCTGATGAAAGACCCGAACGTTCTCACCCATCACCTTTGGCGAGGCCAAACCCAACCAGCACTGCGCACAGGGAGCTGCCCTTTTCAAAGGGTCAGGAGCATAACCAGGCAGAGCTAGATGGATTATTGTTTAGCAGAAAGTATTGCTTCCAATGTGACAGAGAGGTCCACCTGATGATTACAGAAATACTTGTTATCAGGCGTGTTTGATAGCTCTTTGACACCAAACACCTGAGAGCTATTCAGTTCATAATAATACTGTGCTGTGCATTTGGACCCAGTACCTGGGTCAAGAAGATACAGGCATGTTGGGTCCTGGTAATTCTAAAAAATGCAAGTCTATAGAAGATCCTGAAAACGTGTAATTTTAAAACAAAGAAAACCCACAGTGGACTAAAATAGTTTTGTTTTTCCTGAATAACTTTTATCTCTTTGTACTTCCTTCTGAAAACATCCACTTGAAAAAAAAACCCAAAACAACATTTCACAGCAGATCTCAAAGTTTTCGTTGTTCTCTCGCTGTGTTCCTACTTGGTTACAATTGTTTCACCTGACCTCAAACTGTGTCATATCACAGATACATTCATTTACAGGATCCTTAGCATTTTAACAGTCAGTGCTGTTCCTTTATTTAAAAGGAGATCTTAACATTTTCTGCTTATTACCACTTGGGAGACTCATTTTCCGGCAGTTGATCAGAGTAATGGCTGTGGAGAACAGAGTTTTAAAGATCCTGTTACAATATTTATCTTTCTCCTCCTTATCTGTTCCTGCAGGTGTTGATTATCATCACCTCCCTCCACAAGGAAGAGATAAAGGAGGCGGCAGCTGGGTGAAGAAATGGCCATTCCTGCCCACCAATTGCTCTATTGTTTCCAGTCTCCTCCTTACATTACTAGAATTTGGGGGTTTTCAGGAGCTGTTCCTGACTTACAGCAATCCCAGGGAAGAGCCAGGTCCAGTGCTGGGAAAACGACAGATGGGTGACAGATGATATTGAAGCCGGCTTTAACAGCTATGGAAGGTTTAGTACATCAGACCAGCACGTGCAGGATTATTTATGAGCAAAACTGTAGGTATTCCAGAATGAGTTGAAATTTCATTAAAAAAACCCTTGCAAAGGGTTAAAAGCCTTGTGTGTTGTAAATAATGCCGGGTGTTCACAGCAAGGGTTTCAACTACAAAAAAACCTACCGACCTGAAAAGTGACATTCGGTATTTCTACTAAGAAATATTTGCAAGCTTGGAAATGTAGCTGAAGGTATTCTGCTTCTGTTACTCATCTGTGCCAATTCCATAAGCTAAAAATAAATGTGATCTGGCTAAAATGAACTAAATTATCCATCTTACCAGTTCCTTTTTTCCTGTGGCATAGTGGAAAATTATTTTTTTTAAATTCTCTCTTTTTTTTTTTTTTTAAATTTTTTAATGCGTGAATGGGTTCTCACTTATCTCACTTATCTGGAGTTATTATAGACCTGCAGAAGTCCATATGGCTACTGAAAAGTTATTTTGGATCCAATCAACTTAGGTCTCTTTATTATTTATTTCTTTTTGTTGTTGTTTTGGCTGTACTCCAAGTAACTTAGTAACTAGAAGAGGGAGAAATTCTGTTACAGAATTTTGATGGCAACAGGAAATAGCTGTGTCACCACTTTATGACTTCAGGAAAATCCACCCACAGATCATTTTGGAATTGAGGAGAATGAAGAAGTATAAAGAGTATGGGCAGAAATTGCAAACACAGCGCATTAGCAAGGAAGACCCCATGCTAAAAATAAAAAGAAAAAAATTAGTATGTTGCAAATATCTCCTTTGTCCCATTCAGACAGGTAATTGTAGAAAAAGAGAAAAAAACCCCATAAAGTTGCAATATTTTATTTGCTTTTTGTTTTAATTGTTTTTACATTAGTGAGCAAAGGGGAGATTCTAAAAAGCTGGAAAACCTAGCTAGAAGACCTAAATATATTCTACTAATTAACAAAATGAGATGGAAATTTTAACTGAGAGAGAAGATGACTAATGTGCAGCAAGGGAGGAGTTTTTCAAGGATCCAGAATGCAAAATATAATTAAATTGAAATCAGAGAAAGCTCATGGTAATAAGTTCCAAAGGTAGTAGATAATGAAGAGTTAAATGTGCCTGAAAACAACATGACTGTTTTGTTATCAAGGACTTTCCTTCCTGGAATTATTTTTTAGGAAACTGTCACCTTTGCAGCTCTGTTTGTATTTGGCAATATTCTAAAAACCCTTTCTTGCCAAAAGCAGTGTAAATCTACAGCTGTCATCCATACTGGGAGCCAAAAATAATCCATCAGTGGGGGCTGTCTTTGATGACATTGCATCATGTAAGCCTGAGCATTGAGCTAATGTACCCAATATTAAAAACAACAGCTAAGTCACCACTGGTATGATATTAGCCGTGGTGGGAAGTACATAGAAAATTTCTCAAAGAAGTCAAAGTCTCTGCTCTTTTGGTGATGAATGCTGGAATTTTACTTCAGCGTCCACAGAGCTCTGTCTGCTCCAGCTCGCTGGTAATGCACTAGCTGAGCAAGGGAGTTTCACAAATGCTCTTGTCTTTGCACATGATGATGAGTGAAGTCGGAGAAAAGAAAGTGCAGTTGTTCACGGGAAAGTGCTTGGAAGGGCTAAGAGTCTGGTCATGTCCAATTTTCAGTAAAATGCTTTCTCATAACAATAATTAAAAAAAAAAAAAAAAGAGCAGCAAAGCCATTTGGCAGGCTACCTCCTGTTAAGTGCATTCTGCCATTACGTGCATTTGTCAGCAGTGCTTCTGTTTTGCTCTTGTAAACATCTAGATTTTAGTGATGGTATATAACCCAACATTTTGAACTGAAGGTGAAGCAAACTGGGATATGAAAAGTGTTTTACTTTGTGCATGCTTTCTTAAAGAGAACAAAAAATAAAGAAGCAAAATATCATTAGGTGTATTAGTAGAGGCTTTTAGGAATCCTATCACTTCTGACTGGTTTGCTTTGCAGGATTTAGGGAACAGAGTGCCATAATAGGCAAAGAAACCATGCTAATACCTTACTTCTTCCAGTCTAGATACAGCAGGTTCCCAAAAACATAATTTTATCCCTCAGTACTTCTTCTTGCTCATACAGTTGTATTATTCGAAAATTTCTGCCTATATCTCTACCTGAAAGAAGGGAACTTGCCTCCCTGCTGCTGTTTCAGGAAACCATCAGTCTTATTGATCCATATGTTTCCTGATTACAGGCAGTTTAATATAAGGACCCTGAAATGGATCCCATCCAATTAACAGGCTTCCCATTCCATTCACGCTTTAGGAGCAGCATTAACTGAAGTGGGCAGCTGCTTTCATCAAAATCATTATGAGATCACTTGTGCTTGTCTTTCTTCTTTTTTTCTTTTTCTTCTCCCCTCACCCCCACCCCGGGATTTGTCTGAAAACAACTGAAGTGTAGGGAACTAGGGGTTTAGATGAGGTCATTGTTATGGACATCTGGAAGAGAATGTCATCACCACGTTTAGACAAGACAACAGCTCGTTTTTATTTCAGTTCTGATTTCAAGTCCACAGTATCCTAAGAAAAACATTGACTCAATGATCATGTCTGTTTACGCACGTGGCAGTATTGAAAAACTGGCAAAACAAAACATAAAACCCTCCTTAGAGTTCAGATCCCTGCTTCTTTAGGGATCTTACAAGAACATGGAAGAAGTGGTACAGAAATGATGTTAAAAACCCAAATATTCATCGCCAGTTATGACACCTTGCAAGTCACAGCACCATGTCTTGCCCTCTGTACAGCTGCCATTTTGTCATTCAATAGTGTTGTGTTACTGCAACTTCACATCTGCCAGACTCAGTCAGATCAATCTCTGTACAAAGTGTGAAAAGCATGGTGTTGCTAGAGGCGATTTTTTGCACCCGGGTTGATGCTAGACTAAGATTATCTGATTTTGTCTTGTGGGCTTTTTTATTTTTTGCTAGATACTCTGGCACTGTGGTTCAGCCAAGCTGACCGTCGCACTGCTCGTTGCAGAGAATAAGAGGAGTTTTAGGTGATACATGCAAAAAATAGGTAGGAAATGTAGGCTTATCTGTAGGATTAGTTCTCCTGGGTTGCTGACAGTAGCAGTGTTGTTCATATTGCATTTTAAATTAATACTAATTAATACATTTTATTTTTTTATGCCTTGAGAGGAATGACTGAAAAATAAAACTTCTCCAGTCTTCTCTCTTGAACCTTTAAAAATCTGTCACTGACTTTAATAGTAGTGTTCCCATGGAGATAAGCACAACTAAGTCTATCTAAAAGGAAAAGAAGTAATCTGCTTTGAATGAAATATTTTTGCATTTTAAGTAATGTTACTTTAATACACGCTTCTTTCTTCTCTAACAAAGTGCTCTTTGATTTTTCAGAAAATGTGTAATCAAAATAAAGAGCAAGTTCTATTGTATTCTCTTCCCTGGTTCTCTCTCCACAATGGACAATCCATAGATAATAATTTTGTGGTAATGAGAAGTTGAAATCAGAAAATATTCCAATCTCTTTCTAAGATACAGGCAGAGCATAAATAGCATTCAGGTAAAATGCAGTTGTACACTGCCTTAAAAGCAGCAGGAGACATTGTACAGAAAAATGCTTTTACTTCTTCAGTAATGATGACCTGGCAAACCATTCCCAGCTGATGGTTCCTTATAAATTTCTGAGCACTATTCAGAAAGGCAGAGGTGGGACCAGTATGGCTTCAATTCACAGTATCCTGGGACAGTGAAAAAATAACTGTACCAGCTTCAGCATCAAATATCCTGAAAGGCTGCTCCTGATAATTCTCACTTTTCTTTCCTATAAAACCTCTTTCAAAAAACAAAGTGATTTTTTCTGACAGTGTGCAAAAAAGACATTTTGCTGCTATTCATTTGCTCTGAACAAAGATTTCAGCCAACCTTCAGGCTGATCTTGACTGCACCATTACACATCCAGAGCTGCTCAGTCTGGATTTACAGACTTACCCCGCCTCAGCACAGAGAGCTGCGCCAAAGCCCTCGTCTCACACATTAACAATTACAAAGATGTGTAACAACACTGACAGCAATTCAGAAGAGACCTGAACTTCACAGCACTGCAGGGAAGTGTGAATGATACCCCTACCTGACCCCCCTTCTCAAAGCCACCGCCAGTCCCCGTGTCCCCCCCGGAAATATTTGATCCCCTGCTTCCCACCTCCCTGCTGGGGGCTGGCTCCTTGTCATCCCCATGTCAATCCCTTCCTGTTCTGGACTAGCAATGAGCTACTCATCCTCCAGCAGCAGATGCTGCAGGAGTGGGTGGTGGTACATAATTGGACTTTTCAGAGGTCATGCTTTTCGGAGGTCAGACAGCAGGTCATGCTGTCTGCAGGAATCAAGGCGAAGGACAGACAAAAAGCCAGAAAGGATCCTGAAGAGCTGGACAGGCACCTGCTAATTTGGGGATGGGGACTGTATGGTGGCTGGCAATGCCCCTGCTAGTGGATTAACCTCCCTTGGAAGGAGTAGCAGCAAGGCTTGCTCTCCAGCTTCAGTCAAGAAGGAAAGGATAACGGCTAGTTCCACACAGGTCTCCAGCTGGCTCTATGGTTGCTAGCCCTCAACTACTCCTGGCATATAAAATTATCTGCAGCCCCTACTCTTTTATCTTGTTTTCTTTTTAGCTTTGTATAGTTGTCTCCATATTATGTTGAAATCATGCATGCATTTTAGAGCAAATTGAGGTTCTGAAAATTGAATCTGTGATGAGCTGCCTTAGTTGGGTTTTCAACTTCAGAGGCAAGACCAAACATTGTGTGTGCAATTCCTAATACCATGGGGGTAGAGACTGCATCTGCTAGTGTGTGTGACAGTGTCAAACATACATTTTTATGGCATCACGTATGTCCTCTATCACACTGTGCTCTATGGTGAATTTGCCACTGGCTGCCACAAGAGAGGAGCCCCAAAGAGGAGATATAAGGACTCCCTGAAACAACATCTCAGCCTTGGTCATATTGATCACCATCACTGGTCTGCTCTGGCCTCCAGTCGGGAGGCCTGGAGACACACTATCCACAACACTGCTGCTTCTTTTGAAAATACACGCAGGATCACTCTCGAGGAGAAAAGGCAACGCAGAAAGAACCGTGTCCTTTCAGTACCACCTGGGGAGTCATTCTGCTGTGCCTTTTGCAACCAGATGTGTCTAATCTCGCCTTGGCCTTTTTAGTCATCAGCGCACTTGTAGCAAGCGTGGGTAGAGTCCTTCCCAAATCTTCGTTCGCGAAGCCTAGCCATGATGATGATGATGACATATGTCCTATCAAAGCTCTGTTTTCAGAGACAAAAACCAGGCAATGATCACCACATGTGCTAAGATCCCATAGTCCCAGGCAAGGAGGTCTTGCAAGCAGCAAGCACCATGAGAGGAGCAGCAAGGAAGGAATCCCCAAGAAACCTTTTGTGTGTGAGAGTTGCTTCCCTGCTGGGAAATGTAAGAGCAGATGTATAGTGTACGAGGAGGAAGCTGCTGTGGTTATCACTTGTTCTGAGTCTGTTAGCTGTGGTGGGGAAATGGGAACTTTCCTGAATGCAAAACTGAAGACTCTGCAGTGATTATTGTCACAGGCCGAGGGCTTGGGATGGACAAACCAGGAGAGCATGAAGCTGTGATTGCCCTTTCTGAGAGGATCTTCTCGAATACTGCTGTTCTGGTCCCCGCCATTTAAGAAGGATGTGAGGTCCTTGAATGCATCTGGAGGTGGGCAACAAAGCTGGAAAAAGGGCTGGATGGAATGGCCTGTGAGGAGGAGCTACTCTAGTGGGCTTGTCTAGTTTGGATAAAAGTAGGCTGAGGCATGACCTCATTGCCTCCCACAGCTTCCTGAGAAGGGGAGGTGGAGAGGCATGTGCTGGTCTCTTCTCCCTGGGATCCAGTGACAGAACACATGGGAATGGTTCAAAGCTACATGAGGGAGGTTTCAACTGCACATTAGGAAGCATTTCTTTACTGAGAGGGTGATCAAACACTGGAACAGCTTCCTTGAAAGATTACTCATGCCTCAAACCTGTCACAGTTTAGTTGGACTGGATGATCACTGTAGGTCCCTTCCTAATAGACTGAAATAGTTTATGCTATTCTATTCTATTCCATTCTATTCCAAATGGATATTGCTCCTGTTCCTGATATTAAGTGGGGGCTGGGGAGTAGGTCCTCAGCTACAGTAAATTGCCATGACTTCATTTGAGTCAATAGCAAATTGCAGAGTCTCACTATGTCAATAACTAAACTCCCCAGGGCTGATAGAATCGGTCATAACTTCATTGAAATCCACTGATGTCCATCTGACTCTGAGGTTTTGCTATTGATTATGCTGGGAGTAGGACAAGACCTAAATTGAATTTTGTGATGGTCCAGGAACAGGATTCATTGTTTCAAAGCATTCGTCATTACTGCAGTTAATTGAGGCCTGTGCTGGACAAGGCTGCCTCTTTCAGTCATTAAAATGCTGCTTGCCAATCTATGATTTGCCCTGCAGATGTGAAAATCTGCACTGACATATGTAAAGCAGAAGGGGTTTGACTATTTCAGGTTTCATTTAGGTGTGTAGCCTATAGTTGCCTCAGGTAACACTGAGGTACTACTTAATCATGATAACATGATTAAGATGCAAATCCACATGCCTAATTTAAATACATTTGTGCTCTGAACCATCCACCTGGGTGTAGTTTCTAAGAGTAAATGCACAGCAGGCTTCAACTCAAGCAGAATCTCAGGGACAGCTTCCAAGTGTCATCACTCATTGTCATGGTAGAAAGTTGAGGTCACCTTTTTTAAAAGTCCAGGTGTTACACGTGATCCTCACTGTATTACAGAATAACAGATCACAGAGTGCATGGAGTTGGAAGGAACCTCTGGAGGTCACCTGGTCCCACTCCCCATGCTCAAGCAGGGCCATCTAGAGCCAGTTGCCCAGGGCTGTGGGCAGTATCTATAGGGATGAGAGAATATTTCTAGGAGTGGAGATTTCATGACCTGCCTGGGCAACCTGTGCTGGTGCTTGGTCACCCTCAGAGAGGAAAAGTGCTTCTTCATGTTCAGGTGGAAACTCCCAGGTTTCCACTGGTGCCCCCTGCTTCTTGTCCTGTCACTGGGCACCACTGAGCCTGATTCTATTCTCTTTACACTCTCCCTTCAGGTATTTATCCACATTCAGGAGATGCCCTCAAGCATTCTCTCTTCCAGGCTGAACAGGCCCAGCTCTCTAAGCCTTTCATCATAAGAGAGATGATCCAGTTCCTTAATCACCTTAGTGTCCCTTCACTGGACTCTCTCCATGTCCACATCTGCCTTGTACTAAGGAGCCCAGAACTGATCACAGTGCTCCAGACAGGGCCTCACTAGGGCTGAGTAGAGAGGAAGGATAACCTTCCTCAACCTGCCGGCAACATTCCTTCTAACATAGCCCAGAAACCTTTGGCTTTCTTTGTCACAAGGACACATTGCTGATTCATGTAACTGCCATTTCTTTTCTGGGGGAAATGGGCTTTGTGCAGGCGTGAGAGGATATCACCCCTGGAACCAAGCCTCACACTTACAGAACCTTCAGGGACACTGCTCAGCAGGGCTGACGTGGTCTATCCTCTGAACATAACAAAGAGAGCCCTAAGCTAACCAATGGATCTACCTCTTCCAGTCTTCCCTAGTCATGTCCACCCAGCTGTCTTGCCCCAAAACTATCTAGTGTGTTATTACTGAGAAAGCCTCCTCAAGGAGCAGCCACCACTGAGCACGCTGATGTGCAGTTCCCATTGTGGATCCTGCTGGACCCCTAGAAAAGCATGAAGTGGCATTGGCTGCAGATACATACAGGAATATGGGGCAACAACCTAAGGTCCATGCCTGGCTGGACACCTATCCCAGGATTTTGTCCCTGAAGACTTGTAGGCAGCCTCATGTATCTAAGGTGCCTGTAGCAGCCCCTGAGTGGTGAGACACAGCCTGGTCAGTGGCCGTCTCCCCTCCGGCTGTGAGTAGCTGTCTTGTCTGTGTGGAACAGGCCGTGATATTGGTGGTGGATTTGGCAGTGTCAGCTTTACAGTTGGACTTGATCTGAAAGATCTTTTCCAGCCTAAATCCTTCTATGATTTTAGTGGAGTTGTCATGCAGTCTCTGGTTTGCAGCTCAGCTTAAACCCGGATGTGCTGCAAGTTTATAGCTTGTCCTGTTCTGCCTGCACTGCCTCCTGCCTGCTGCATTTCCCCTTGAGAATAACTCCTGAGGCTCCAGTGAAGGTTTGCTTCATTTTCGCTACCCTGAGGCAGGGCTACGGGCCTCACTCACATGAAGTATGAGCTCTAATAGTGTTTTAATGGCCCTTTCTAGCTAGTGTATGGCCCTGCAGAAGGGCATTAGTATTCCCGTGGGCATGCAGCTAATCCTCCAGTAGTTTTGCTTGCAGGCTCCTTCCTCCATCATGCTGAAGGAGAGTGTCCAGGTGAAGAAGCCCGGTCCTTTGGACTGCAGGCTGGGCACATGTTGAACATTTCTCCTATAAAAGCTCTGATTTATATGAAACTCAAATACATTTTAGGAAATCACCAAGAATAATGTGTGCAAGTGAAACTTGGAATGTGAGATGTTTTGATCCTATGCAGTTCAGGCCACCCCCAAAACATGACATTGCAACCAGAGGAATATCACAGCCATGTAGAAGTTGAGAGAGCTGGAATACTCTCATTTAAAAATGCATAAACCCACTGTTTTGTAGCAGAAGCAAGCCTGCCAGATATGCAGCGTGAGCAGGTATTATGATGAGCTTGGGTTATTAGCAGTCACCACTTCGGAAGCCCTCAGTGAATAAATTTGCTGTTTCAGGATAAAAAAGGGAGCACGGTATCTGCTTCGTCAGTAATCACTGCAGAAGTGAATAATGAAATAACAGGAACAGTCCATGAAGAACTGTACAGATACATGTTGGGTTTCTCCAGTTTATCATAAGAAACTGGCAAGAGAACTACAGTGCTAAGACAGAGGAAGAAATTAATCGCATGTTAAAAGAGTCCTTGGGATGTGAACAGTTACAAGGGAATGAGATCAGACACACTTAAAGATATGATGCAGAGATCAGGTCACTGTTAATCAGGTCTCTGTTAATCATGTCAATCAGTTTGTCGGTAGTGATCCAAGTTGGAGAGTGTTCGTGAGCTGCAGAACTAAGAAAACTTTCCACTGGATCTGTGCCCTTATGAACTCTACTCATCCTCTCTGTCATTTACACATCAGCATCCTCAGAACCGCTCTACATCCAGCACTCCAGTTCCGTACCTGCCTTTCCCACCCCTGCTTCCTGTGCCTCCTTCGTCCAGCCCTCCAAAGCATTTACCACTTTCTTCTGGCTAGTGTCAGTGTTTCCAGTTCCCTTCTTGTTTCCCACTACCTCTTGTAGGCTCTCAACTGAGTGCCACAAGCACCCTGACCGTGCTTATTGCCAGACCTGGTAGATGAGGGCTGGAGACAGTCTTGCCTTTCTCTCTGGGAGGGTAAAACCACAAGTTCTCTCTCTTCAATTAAATCTCCCATTTGCACAGAACATGCAGGAAGAGAACATCTTCGCTATTTCTGTGCTTTTGACAAATTTGGTAGAAATCAAGTTCCATAGGTACTGGTGCAGGGAGAACAGCAGGCACATAACCAGAAGACAGTTGCTAAGGAAATCAGAAACGCAAAGCACGAGGCTCCTGAGGAGCTCTGACTGTGGCTTGTAAGAATGCTGATAGCAGAAATAGCTGCATGATGAAGAAGTAGGTGAAGAACAGCCATAGAAATACCCCAGAGGCTTTGAGAAACCAAAGTCTAGAAAGGGACATTAGAGAAATGCTGAGTTTGAGGTTTTTGACTGAGTATTGTATGAGAGTTGTGAAAGGTGTTAGTACCTCCAAGATACACCCAGCACAGGAAGGATGACACAAAAGCAGCTGAGGATTAATGTGCAGTGTGACTGATTGTTTGCATTCAAAATCCAACTCAGTCTCTTGTGGAGGCATATGATATTGCTGCAAGTGGGTACAAAAAGCTGACAGAATGAAGCAAAAGATATTTCTTTTGTGACTTTCCAGACATGATGGGTCAGAGTAGGAGTCCTAACAGCATGTGAGCATTTTACAAAAGTGGCAGTGGAGGGAAGATAGCAAGTGGGAGTGAATCCTATAAAGGAGAAAAATGGAAGCTTTTAGTTCTAAAGAATTCAACTGCAGAAAGGCAGAGGAACACTTTAATGAGGTCCTTAACAGAGAGGTGGGTAAAGGTGAAGAGTAAGTGGCCATTTTCCACACAGCTGAGCTGTTCGCTGAAAGATTTTTGGGGAAAAAAAAAAAAGATGCAAAAGATGCTTTGGAGGCTCAGGACCAACAGTGGAGCAGAGCACAAAGTGTTCCTGCTGATTTACTAAAAAATGGGTGGTAGAGATAACATGAAAGCATTTAAAAGCTCAGAAAGTGCATTGCCGTATCTGAC
>VZRE01001187.1:0-114150 GCA_013396775.1 Cephalopterus ornatus
GACAGACTGGATAAATGGGCTGAATCCAACGGTGCGATGTTTTTTAACAAGGCCAAGTGCCGTGTCCTGCACTTTGGCCCCAACAACCCCCTGCAGCGCTACAGGCTGGGCACAGAGTGGCTGGAGAGCAGCCAGGCAGAAAGGGACCTGGGAGTTTGGATCGACCGGAAGCTGAACATNGCCAGCAGTGTGCCCAGCTGACCAAGAAGGCCAAAGGCATCCTGGCCTATATCAGGAACAGTGTGGCCAGCAGGACCAGGGAAGTGATTCTTCCCCTGTACTCAGTGCTGGTGAGGCCACACCTGGAGTACTGTGTCCAGTTCTGGGCCCTTCAGTTCAGGAAGGATATTGAGGTCCTAGAGAGTGTCCAAAGAAAGGCAATGAAGCTGGTGAACGGGCTGGAACACAGGCCCTATGATGAGTGGCTGAGGGAGCTGGGGTTGTTTAGCCTGGAGAGGAGGAGGCTCAGGGGAGACCACATCACCCTCTACAGCTACCTGAAAGGAGGTTATAGCCAGGTGGGGGTTGGTCTCTTCTCCCAGGCTACCAACAGTAGAACAAGAGGGCACAGTCTTAAGCTCTGCCAGGGGAGGTTTAGGTTAGACATTAGAAAGAAATTCTTTACAGAGGGAGTTATCAGGCATTGGAATGGGCTGCCCAGGGAGGTGGTAGAGTCACCATCCCTGGAGGTGTTTAAGAAGAAAGTGGATGTGGCACTTAGTGCCGTGATCTGGTTGACAGGGTGGTGTTCGGTCATGGGTTGGACTCAGTGATCTCTGAGGTCTTTTCCAACCTGGCTGATTATGTGTGTGTGATTCTGTGTGTGTAAAATATCCTGTATGAGATCAGAAACAGTTGCAAGTGTGTCTCATCATCACATTAAACTGTTGTTTTGTCATTATTTTATTTCAGGGAAAAGTCTAATATTTTTAATTCTCTGATTTGTCTCCGCATTGACTTTTGGCTTCCACCTGAGCTCTGTTCTGAATAGCTGTAAGTTGGAGGATGATGTTTTAGGGCCTTAAACATGGCGCTCGCTGGATCTAAACAGGACTCTTGCAAATTCTGCTGGCAGATGCTTGTAGCAGTCTTTCAAAGGAGAAATACTGGGGTTTTTGCACTTGAGTCACTAAGCAAAATAATTAGCTAGGCATTGGATGATTGGGAAAACAAAGCTTATCTCAAAGTTGCTTTGAAAAGTGAGCAGCTAAACATTTGGCACCTTTAACATCCTTTTTCTTTTTTAAATATTGTCATTGGTTTTAATAGTGTAAGGGTTGTGCTTAAAGCATGATTTCTGTGCTCTTCTACCTCATACACAAAAGGTTTCTCCATTTAGTATCTTTCTATGTCTGATGTAGCATTGACATGGATTTATTTGTCACTAACCCATTAGGAGTACACAGGAGTAGTAACCCTACTTTTTAAGGATGCAGAGATCTGACTAGAAGGCACATCAGCCTTCCTTTCTCATGCAAGGCCAAGGATTCCTATTGTCAGATGCACTGGGCATGAAAGCAGCAATTTTACAGCACAAAAACTCCAATAACATTTACTTCGGTTGGCTGAGATTGCAATGCACACAGCCACTGCTCAGTCTTGGTTGCTTAAGCACCAGCTTCCCTTGGCTTTTTGCCAGCCTGCACGCTCCAAAGAGACAAGTCCTTTAAGGGGAAAGAGTTTTCTTTGTAACTTGCTGTAGGGTAAACAGACCATTCAGGCATAGTTTATTGCATTACATACTTGACTATGCATACTGGAATTCAGGAAAGTAATTGGTAGAATTATTTTAATTGTTAGAATTCATAGGTATGAGGTATGTTCTCTGAACCAGGAGGGGGGGAAAAAAAAATAAGGATGTTTCTATCTGCTAAGTTACTAATTGTTTATTACAAAAGACTAAAAATATTCTCTCCATGGGAATTCTGTATGTTTATATTTGGATGCCTGCTACGATTACAGAAAATGGAATTAATTTGCGTCTTTATTGCTAGTCTTCTGTTAAAAATAAATCCCCTAACAGTTAGCAGCAAGATACAGTGTCAAAGAAGAGTTCTGTTTATGTAACAGGATACTTTGTTGTCATTAAAAAAAAAACCCCACAGCCCTCATTTTGGAAATACTGTAAGTGCAGGGTACTTGCAAATTAAAAGGAAGTCCCTTACTGTAAATTTTGCCATCAATCCAATTCATCTTTGCATTGGTAGGTACTCTTTTGCAGTAATCAGCAGTAAACTTATCCCATCATTGCCATAATCTGGAGAGTCCACAAGAAATAGTCGCTTAAATATTATTTTGTGTGCATTTCTTGAAGCTTCAGATTAACAGTGCAGTAGCTATTCAAACAACATATAATGGAAATTATTTGTAATAAAGCATGTTATGATAGCTAGAGATGCAGAAGGCTGACTTGGCTGTCACCGAGTACAAAATATCAGCTCTTGCTGGTTGAGTCTTTAAGTTCCTTCAGAAAGCTTTAAAGAAGAGTAAAGCTTTCCCTTGATTTTGTTGCTAGTAGTGGGTGTACAGGGGCTTGTTTTTCTGTTCATTCTTAAATGCAAAGACCACAAGGTGTTTTTGTCGAATGCTCCCTTCTTTCTCCTCAGTGGTGTCCTACATTGTATTTAGGAAAGCTTTAAAATACTGTCTGTGGTATTTCTTGAGTCTTTCTGGGTTACTCTGGTAGCTTGTCCTCTGCTGAGCAGAGAAAAAGCAAGGATAGGGGTGACCTTGCACACCTTTCTCTGTGCACACCAGCATAGAAAACGCTTCAGAAAGCAAGTGAAGCACTTCTAATGAATTGCGCTTTTGATTCTTTGAATCCGCACAGCGTCTCCCATCAGCTTTTTACAGCTGGACTCTTGCTGTAATTGCTGCTGGGATGAGATGCGCAACATGGTGTTTTGGAGCTAAGTGCTTACATTGTTTTACTGGCCAAAAGTATATAGCATGGAGGGAGCAACAGACTTCATGAAATTCACACTTATACATCTTCATGTTCCTCAACCCTTTCTAACATGCTGATGATTTGCCAGCAGGCAGTCTAGATGGGGATGATTAAAATGGAAAAGCTGAAAGGCACAGTTTCTTAAAGCAGCAGTATATTAGTAAAGAAGTTGCTTGTTATTATGAATGTGTGATACATGTCCAAAAATCTGTTTATTTTTACTGATAAATTAGAAAGAAGCACTTCACCATTTTAATGTTCTTGACATCAGAATATAAAATAACACTCAGATATAAAGTACCCACTAGTAAATAAATGCTACCTTATAATTTTCAATTTCCAAGTACTTTAGATCTTAACGTGTCTCCAGGTATGCAGCATTTTTGGCATATTTACCTGGCTAATTCAAAGCTAACATTTATTTTCAAATCTTTATTGTGCGTTTTTCAGGCGATACAATATAAAGTTGTTACTTATGCCTTGTAATGTACAGTTGTCAAAATTCACTCCAGTATTTTTCTTCAGATGTCCTTCCTGATCTATTTCCTCAGGGCCTTTAATCAGTTGTTTGTAATGTGGAATGTTCTTCTGTTTGTTTACAGTTTTCTATGAATAACTCAAAATAATTGGCATCAGAATGCTCCACAGCATCGTGTATGAATCTCTTCCTCGCTCAAGTTGGATTATTTCTTAATCTAGGCTCTCATTTAAAAGTCTTTGTTGTCTCACTAATTGTAGTGAATTCTGGCTACTATGTACCTAAGCCAGTAAACCTGAAGGCAGAGATGGAGGATGGGTTAGTTATTTTTAAAACTCCTTTCTAGCTTCCAGAAAGCCCTCCAGAATAAACTGGTTTGCAAGCCTTCTGGGACAGGAGGCCCTGAGGGACATTCCTAGGCAGGGTGGAGGAATCAGCCAGTGTACTTGCACTGTTTTGAGCCTGAAAGGGAAATTCTTCCTTTCCCTATTACAGGGATTTATACTGTTAGCTAGACGTTTAAAATGTCTAGTGTTGTAGAGAAAGACCAGTGAATAACAGCCAAGTAAAACAGTACTATCTGCCCTGGTTTATCCAGTTACTTTATCATTAGTAATACTCAGATTAACATTTCTGATAAATAAATTTATCTGGAAGTTCTTTTGAGTCAGTTTTCAACTTTGGGTGCAGCTTTCCTTCATTAGTAAATTGTCATTATCATTATCACTTTCCATAATCATGACCACAACAGACCAGGGGTTTTTTTTCCCTTTGTATGTATAAAATTACTTGAGAGAGAGTTAAAATTCAAGCTAGTAAAGAATAAAATGCTTATACTTAAGCATTTAAACCACATATCTCTAGAAGTAAGTAACCTGTAGTACCAGTTCTGTGTTAGGGAAGTTGGGGAAACTTCCAAATCCTTCATGCATGCTTTAGCAGTGTTGATGTTCTTGTAAGGTGTGCTGCCCCAGATCTAATCTGTTCTGTCATTTCTTAAAGGAACAGACACTGACTATGAATTTTGCACCTGGAATTTTAAACTACCAGATATTTATATATTTTTTGAGTGATGGATACTGCTTCCCCGAAAAGTTCAAGAAATTTGAAGGCAGGAAAAAAAAACCCAAGAGAATGGCTAAAGATTGTCAGGCTTTTTTTTGTGTATGGTTAGTAGTACAGAATTTTTCTGTGACGGTGATCTTGAAATAATCAAATGTGAATACTAAGTAGTCTATAAACAATGCACTAACTTTTCATCTTGGTGATGATGATCAGTGACTCTCAATTTACAGAAGTGCAAATAATGGCTTATATCCTGGCAGAATTAAGTTGTAGTTAATATATGTGTATGTTTCTATGTCTTGTTACTGTACTCCCATGATTACAAAAAACCTGAAAATATATTTAAAGAAACGTGAAAAGTGTACTCCTGTGGTTACAAAGACTTGGACGATTCAGTGGCATTTGCAAGATGGCCTTTGGGAAAAGCTCTTAAGAGGTATGAGGTACGGGAACCTCAAGATTCAGTGCTCTTCTGCTGCTGCGTCAGTGCTGCTCAAGTTCTGTTTGGTTCTTTGGGAGATGTTGAGTAGCAAAGGAAAAAGATGGTAGCAGATCCAGTATTTCCACCACGCAAAACTATGCTCTCTGCTGACATAGGTACGAGACAGCTCCTTTGTCATATCTGCCTCCAAGTGCAAAGTAGGTTAATAGTCCTAAAAAGGCATGCTGTTTCCATTACTTTATCTGAATCTCTGAAGAGAAAGAAGTTGCCCCTTGCCATAATGTCTGTTAATACAAGATATGAGCAGAGAGAAGTGGTGATGTATCAAAGCCTCTAATTTTGAATCTGCAGAACACACTGGAAAACTGGATCCCTCTTTCTTTGTGTATTCATTGCTTACCACAGAATGAATAATGGTTTCCATTGCTGCTGTGAAGTGTCAGCAGGCATCATAAGCACAATTCCCTCATGTGGAAAAGTAAATGAATGAATGAATGATGGAGACTGCTCATCTGCACCCCGTATCAATTTCTGATGTTGTTCAGACGTCTTATTGAGGAGCAGGCATGAATCCCCTGTTCCACTAGGAGCATATGAAAGTATTAGGGGACAATTTTATCTGATACCACCCATCATTTTGGAAAAGCAGTTTGTTCAGGCTGTTTCTGAGCCTAGCTGCTGGTAGCCACCTTGAGGCAAAGCAGAAAAGAGGTGACTGTTGATGAGAAAGTAAAGATTGTCCTGGACTTGTCTGCCTTTTTTTCCTTCATCCTTGATGATTCATCTGTTTAATGCTCCTTAAGCAGTCAGAAGTGCTGAGGAATGCCATATAGTCAAATGTACAATACGATACATGAAAACAAGCTTGAGCCTTTTGCTCCCTGAAGTGATCCACATGGATGTGATTTTTTTTTTGCCTTTTTCTTCCCATTCTTTGGAGAGGTTGGCTGTTGTTTTTTAGCTCTAGTTCCATCTTAGTTCTAATCCTTCTTATCCTTTAAGTGTGCTCTTTTAATTTCCTCCTTTCCCTTTTTTTGCCCTTCTCCTTTGAAGGCATCTTTTTCTTATTGATTAAGTCATTTAACCTTTATTAGACCATACCATGCCACTCCATCCTACTTACTACTTTCTCTTTTATCCTTTTTTTTCTCTTTTTTTTTTTTAATGGACTCTTTTCATATCATTCTCTCCTTGTTCAGGCTTTCTACCTCCCCTTCCTCATTCCCTTTGTTGTTCTCTCCATGGGACAGGTATATCTCATGAAAAGGTGCTTTGTTCAGAATGTATCTGCCTTGGGCAGCTATTTAATGAAAAAATCAGCTTTCCATTCCATGCTTCTATCCCTCTGAAGCCCGACGCAATAAATGCCAATTACAGTTCTACATAATTAAAATAACCATGTCGTATTTCTTTTTTAATAGTAGTATCTTCACATTAAAGGAATGGAATGCTATGCAGCGTGTATGTTTTTCAAAACAAAAACCTCAGAATTATGCTTCTAATCCATATTACAGCCCTCATTATCCAGAGTTTTCTTTAACCCCTCTTTTCTGTTCTGAGAATATTCTAGCCATCTGTAGAAGGGTCAGCAAAAACACAAACATGAATACTTATAAGAAGTTTAGTTCCTTTATAATTGGGGATGAAAACTAATATCCTGCCAGCTTCTGATCATTCTTACCCTCTTGTGGCAGGAAAGCTGTTAGAAGAGATGAAAATTGATCAAAAAAACCCACAGTCTTTTCTTTTGATGGCAGGCATGGCTATTGGTAGAATTTTCAGTCATAGAGAGGACTGAAGATATACAGAAAAGTATCAACCTCATGTGATTTTAACAGTGCAGAATAATCTTAACGTTTTGGGTGCTGGGCTACTTGTCTTGCCCTAGGGAACTGAGATGTTCTTGCATACTTTAATAGCCTTACAAAAATACTAAAAGCAGAAATGAAGGAAATGTTGGTACTGGTAATGGCACTAATTTCTCCAAATGTGACCACTTTTTCTATAGAGAGTAGCTGTTTTAAGACTTCTCAGTGAGATGTCCCACTTAACCTGAACGCCAGTGTTTAATGTGTAGTTTTGATATCAAGTGGCTCTTTACACTCATTGTATGAAAGTTAACATCTGGATTTGTGCTTTTCCCCAATCATTTTCTCCCTCCTTCTTATTTTCACTTTATACAGTTTCATATTCCTGCTCATAATGCACAACATTGTGCAGATGAATAGATTTTAATAGCTGAAGCTAATGATTGCTACAGAAATTAATCTGTTTTAGAAGTAAGGATCTTGCTCCCCCCTGAATGTTGTTAATATTATTAGATTATATTTTAAAAGTCATATTTTTAACAGACAAATGTCGAGTTTGGAATTTCAGATTTCTCTGAAGAAATTAATTACATAAATGAATTACTGAAAGCAGTATTAGGAACTGTGTTCTCTGTAGTGTTTCATGCTCAGTTCATCCCATTAGAGAAAGTCTTTTTGTTCAAGAGATGACAGGCAGTCAGCAAGTAGGACTTCAGCAGCAGCACTGTATATAAGAATGCTTTTTGCATAAGTGGAAGAATCATAATATTGGAGTGGCATCAGGATACGATTGCAGTGGCGGTGACACGTTTGTGTCTGCGTGTGAGATGAATGATTACCTGGTGGACAAAGGATAAAAAAGAGTTTAAAAGTGCTAGGGAAAACAGTCAGTATTTTATCTACAGCATGGAAGCTTTTACAAAAAAATTATTCCGCATGACACACATCCCTGCCTTGGTGATTCTCACATTGCACACAAGTGAGATCACAGCTGAGAGTGTTTTCCACCCCTGACGGAATATGTCTCCACTGTGAAAGCTCAGTAGTTAACTTTGACCAGCAATTAATTCACTAGTTGTGCTCCCAGCACCCTAGCAAGTCATCCAGCAGCATCTGAGTGGGCCTGACATGCCTTCCCATTTGCTCCAGGGCGCACAGCGCCCTCAGCCATATACGCTCCAAGCATGAGTATGGCAGCCCTGCAAAGCAGCCCTCTGGTGGTGCTGGTGGTTTCCAGAGGGCTCAAGTGGTCGGAGGGAATTGACTGACGTTGTAATGCAGAGTGGGTGAAGTCTGTGTGATAGATAAGTGATCCCAGGATTTCTTCCAGTGTTCTAGTGGTGTGGTTGGGACCAATCTGCTTTAAAGGAAAGAAAATGTGGGCTGTACAGTTCTGAGGCACCCTGTGGAACATGGTCAGAAAAAAAAACCAACAGAATTGTTCTTAGAAGAAAATTGCACAAACAGGATAGCTGCTGCTTTTATGTCCTAGGACAGAAGTTCCTCTTGGGTGCCTTCATCCTTCCCTTGTCAGTCTTTTTTCTCCTTTTTTTTTTTTTTTAAAACATCGTTCACCATTCTTTCTTTAGTGTGTTTTAATTCTCTTGTATGCTAGTAGAAACATCTTTGACATGTCTGAGTGGTTGTCTCTACATATTTGCCATTGTGCTTTGTTTTTTCCTGTACCAGATGTTTACATTTTTGAGGGATTTCATTGCCTAGAGGCTATTATTTCTTAAAAAAAAAAAAAAATGGAGGGGAAAGTAATTTAAATTTTTTTTCATCTCCTGTCATATTTTAGAAACTCATGAGAATTTCACTTGTGATTATATTATTAGTTTATCAGTCTAGGAATTTCTCCATCATATTTCTCAACCACATCTTCATTATGTCATTATTACATGTATTGTGCAGTAAAATACTGTGTAACAGAACAATGTGAATTACCCCAGCTGTATTAAGATTTACAAGCAATCACATGAAGAACTGGAGGGAAAAAAGATAAAAAAATAACAACTCAACAGAGTAGGTTTCACATTATCGTTCACACAATCCCTCAAATATTATGCGCTCTTATTTTTTTTTAATTATAGATATTTTCTTTTGTATTTTCTTAGTATGTAGAAAGAAAGCACAGTGACTCTACAAAAGAAACTACCTTGTAAAAGAAACACCTTACAAGGGTGTAATTTCCGTTTGTTAATACAACGTTTTGAAGTGATTAAAGAGACCAATATAATTTTGTATCTCAGAAGAAATAGCTTGAGTTATTTTTTTCCAGATTGTTCACATTTTATTGGCTGTTTATTTTCTATTACACTGCTTTTCAGATTTATGGAAAGTACTTGTAATTATCATATCCTTCATTTGATGCAATGAATATATTTTAGTGGACAGCTTTATGCATTCAGTGTTACACTTTTTGTTTTGCAGCTGAAGACCAATTTCCTAATTGCGCTTATGCACGTAGATGTGAATCTTGCATTTATATGTTAGGCATGTGCAGTGCAGGACTAAGTAAAGGATTTTACAAGTTATGAGTCTCAAAGTCTCATTAACTGCTCTTGTAGTTTTCAAGATTGCAACTTATCATTGCACCATGTATTTGCAGTTGAATTTTAAATAATAGTTTCCAGATCAGTGCCCAGTAGTGGTTGGTACAGAAGCAAAATGTTTGTGGAAACTTTTCCAAACTGTTAATTGAAATTTCCATGGTATGTCTGTCCTGCTAAGAGCAAGAGCAAGAAAGGAATACTTGTCTGCCTGGGGCTTTTGTGCTTACATACGATGGAGATAGGAGCTATATACAAATTTAACTTTGTCTTTTATAGACAGCACTTTGAGTTTTGCCTGAACCCATTTTTTTTAAAACATCATTGCAGGAGTCATTTTTCTCTTGCAAGTAATAAAGATGCTACATCCTTAAAAGACAAAGTGTGAGACATAGCTGTAATTGCTCGGTTTTGGTACCAAGAATAAGTTGTTAAAAGAAAGCTTAGCACCTTATACCTAGGGAGATGTAAATCATCACAGGCAATGCCAGACACAGTAACTTCTCACTTGAGTTCTAGTAAACAGCAAGGACACATCACAAGTATAATAGATATTCATAAAATAATATTAAAAGGTATTTCTGACACATATTTATATTTTTATTAACAGTAATTTTGTATGCATATGCACAAATCCCTCTAGTACAAAATATTCATATTCCAAGAGCTGTAACAGTGCTGCAAATAACAAAGACAGTATGATTTATTCTTTATTCTGTAACAGTAGATGTCTTTCCTAGAGCTGTGTGTTCCTCAGTGTGTTGCTATGTGAGGACAAAAAGAACTGTGAGTGAAGAGGGACTTTATTACTGTCGTAGCAGCGAGACTGAACCCATTAGCTTTCTTGAATGTTCTTTCTTTAGGTTTACTTTTCAAATAAGTTTTTATTTGCTCAGTAACGATTCTTGTGTGTAAATTTCCTTGTCCCCATCAAAAAGGTAAGTAGATACAGTAGAAGAATGGTGGATATGGTTAAGCCCATTAGCTCCTTAATGAAATGACTTAATTGATAGACACTGAGGATACTTTAAATGGGGAGAAACCCATCTGCATAGAAACTAGTCTGCTACTCTCTCTTGTTCTGTGTGCACAAACTAAAAGACTCAAAATGCATCTCTGTTCAGTGAACGTTTTTTCTGATGTAAAAGAGGCACATACCAACTAGGGTTGACCTTTATGGCACAAGTGCCAGTAACCAGAAATACTCTGGTTTTGTCAGGAAGAGGAAACTGTAATAAAGCTGTTTGAGACTACTGGTATTAGCAAAAACCCTCGCCATTAAACAAACAACTGAGCACTAACTCTAGGGGGAGTAAATCTGGCATCTTTGCCTATGTTCAGCAAAGATCTGTACCAAGTACGATGCAGCTTGGAGCATCTCAAGAGTTTATCATGTAGGAGGGGTTCACCCATCATGCTGTACGCAAACCTGATGAATTGACCAAGTGGGACTGTGAAAACTGACGTGAGACTAGCTGGTCATGTAGCTGTTACAGAAAACCATTCTGGCATGAGCAGCAGCACGCCAGCCATCAAATTTCTTCCTTGGGATTTGCTAAAAAAGTGGTAGCATAATTTCTCATTTCAGCATATGAGTCATTTATTTTGATGGCCCAAATGATTTTCATCTGTATTCTCACAGTGTGAGGAATATTCAGTAGTGCCCCCTTGCCCTACATTTGGATGAGGATTGAGTATAACGGTCATAAAGCAGGAATCATGCCTCTGGCAGATGTGATGTTTTTCTGCAATTTCATGTTTTGGGGATATGATAAACAATAACCAACTGGCATTTACTTAAGCTACAAGGCTCCTACTGGAAAGAAACAATGAACAAGATTTATGTCAGGTCTCTGAGCTTGAATGAAGCATGGGCCCAGGAGCATTTGCAAGTGCCTTCATTTTATATACTTTCCTACTAGTTTGACAGATCCCCAGGTTATTGTCAGAGCTAGTCAAAACCAGGGCATGCTCATCCATGTAGTGTCTGTTTGGCCAAGGGTAGACTTTTTGCATGGCAACAACAACAGCCAGCTGGGTTCTAGAAAAAGTGAAAAATCCATTGTGATTCATGGCATGAGGGTATGAGTTTCTTCTTGTGTCTAGACTTCCATCATGATGAGGTCTGGCTGGTAGCTGCATGTCATGGTGTAACCCCAGCCAGCAACTAAGCATCACACAGCCACTTGCTTACTTCCCTGCCTCAGCAGGATGGAGGAAAGAGGAACAGTAAAAGGGAGAAAACTTGTGGGCTGAGATAAGTACAGTTTAATAGTTGAAATAAAATATTATAAGAAAAATAAATTGTAATGAAACAGAAAATAACAAATATAAAGATAAAGCCCAGGAAAGACAAGTGATGCAAATGAAAAGAATTACTCATCACCAAATGACTGCTGCCAGTCCCCAAGCAGCAGCTCCTCAGCCAACCTTGCCTCCAGCTTATATGGTGTGGAATATCCCTTTGGTCAGTTGTGGGCAGCTGTCCTGGCTGTGTCCCCTCCCACCTTCTTGTGCACCCCCAGCTTCCTCAGTGGTGGGGTGTAGTGAGGAGCAGAAAAGGCCTTGTCACTGTGTAAGTACTGCTCAGTAATAATAAAACATTGCTGATGTATCAGCATTGTTTCCAGCACAAATCCAAAGCATAGTCCCATACTAGCTACTTTGAAGAAAACTAACTCTACCCCAGCCAAGACCAATACATTCTCAACTCCTTCTTGCATTCCATTTAAGTCATGCTCAGGTTTCACACTATTCAATACATCTTCATTATCTACAATCCCTGTTAATCATCGTAGAATTTTAAGGGGTTGGAATGGACCTTAAAGATCATCTAGTCCCAATCCCCCATGCCGCTGGCAGGGACAACTCCCACTAGACCCAGTTGCTCAAGGCCTTATTCAACCTGGCCTCAAACATCGTCAGGGTTGGGGCATCCACAGCCTCCCTGAGAAACCTATTCCAGTGACTCACCACCCTCACAATAAAAAATTCTTTCTGATATCTAACCTAGACTTCCCCTCTTTCAATTTGTACCCATTACTCCTTGTCCTGTCACTACAGTTCCTGATGAAGAGTCCCTTTCTAGTGTCCCTGTAGGCCCCCTTCAGATACTGGAAGGTTGATATGAGGTCTCCACACAACCTTCTCTTCTCCAGGCTGAGTAGCCTCAACTTTCTCAGCCTGTGTTCATAAGGTAGGTGCTTCAGTCCTCTTATCAAGCTCGTGGCCCTCGTCTGGACTTGCTCCAACGATTTTATGTCCTTATGTTGGGGCACCAAAACCATATGCAGTATTGCAGGTGAGGTCCCACTTCAGTTCCAGCAGCCTGGTCCACCTACTCATTGTTTCAATGTTCTTCGGCACCCCAGCTCTTGGGTATAGGAGTGTCTTGTGATGTACTTTTACAACCAGATTCTCTACCTGAGCAGCAATATCTTGCAGCCCGGATGGGTTTGTCTTTGTGCTGTCAGTTGGCCTGCTTCCACCGCTGTAGCCACCACCACTGAGAATTTGCCATTTGCCACCATCCGTACAGAGAGAGAGTACTGGTCACTTTTCTTGTTCAGCAATGTCTAAAGCCAGCTGGATGTCTTTCACCTCTGCGAACTGACTTGAATCACCTTGCCCTTCAGTACTTTCTGTGTCTTGTCATGTAGGACTTGGCCAAAACCAGCATACTGTAGGTATTTTGAAGATAAATTATTGTTTGCCTTTTTAAGAAGTTCTGTATAGTTAGAAAAGATTCTGAATAGAGGTCACTAAGCATGAAGATTCTTGAAATTTTCCAGTTGTCTTTAAAACATAGCGTTTAATACATGTAACATGCCATGAAGAAGTCTGTACTTACCAAAATTCATTAAATCTTCACCCAAACTTTACTGAGAGCTATAAAATAATTTGGAATCTGCACTTGAAGTTTGTGCTGTTACAGAAGAATATTGCAATGCAAGCATCTTATTTTGTAACTGTTACAGGAAACTCTAAAATAGCTCTTAATCTCTGCTGGTATTTCAGTGGTATTCAGAAATTTGAAAAGTCTTGATGAGGCTATCTACAACATCAGGTTTGACTTCTACACGTTTTAAAAAATTAAAAGAGCAATTTGATTCAATTATTATTATTAAATGGTAACCACCAAAAGAGGAAAACTTGGAACTGAAACATACCCATTTAAAAATAAATATTCACACAATCAGAGCTTTACTCTCTTTTCCTTGCCAGTTGAGGCTATACAATTAATCAGTGCTTCTGTTATCTTGATAATCTGTCTGCTTGCTGTTGTAAGTAACTTACACATGCTGGTGGAGTTGCTGACAGCTATTTAGGCTTTCAGCTTTCAAAAATGCTTTTAATTTTTTGCAGCTAATGTACCTCAAAGTCTTTACTGTTTGTTTGTATTTATTTTCTTTAGATTTGTATTTCCAAACTGTGAATCTCGCTAATAGAGAGATTAATTCACCTGAGATCAAGGCCACATGTAACCTGTGAAATATTGCACCTTGGGCATGGATATGCACATGGAATTTTCACACTTACACCTGCATGGAACCAGGAAAACTGGGCTGCAAGGAATTCTGCAGGGAGCAGGTGGGATGGGTTACATGTGCTTCCCTACCCACAGGTGGTAGAAATTTGACCTGTATCAGAAAAAATCTGGTATTCTGAGTATCTCCTCCCATTCCCCAAGTTGGCAACACTGTGGAGTCACCCCTCATCAGAACACAAAGCATACTTTTCCTCCACCTCTCTGGAAACACATTAATCTGTGCACTTGTCATCATAAATTTGGTCTGAGTGCCTTGGACCTATACCCACCTCTGCTCTATCTGTTCGAGTTTCACCCATAGAGCATCATTCATTTCAAGAGCAGCAAAGAGCTGTTGGGCACATAATTGATTCCTGCAGCCTCGTGCGCCTTGGCAGGTGTTGTTAACCAGCTTCGGCGGCAAGACCGCTGGACATGCAAAGGCTTGTGATCACGCCGTGAGCCACTGGCTATGCCAGGAATAAAAAAAGAGATTTCCTGACATGCTCTACTGCAATCTTACCATGATAAAATTCTTCCTCCTGAAATGTTTGGTTTTAGCCCCTGGTGGTAGTTATAAAAGCATGTTAAATACCAGACTTCTCAGCTTGAGACCATCTGTTTCCCTTGCAATCACGTACCACCCCCACACATGGGTTCCTTGTCACCAGTGTTATGGTTTCAGCGGAAGACAAAAAGAAATTTTCCTGTATGATAGTTTAGGCAGAAAAGGGGCCAGGGAAACGTGTTCTGGTGGAGGGGGTGTGATTATGCTAGAAATAGAGGAGTGTTTCCCCAGGAGTGGAAGGCAGCAGGCTTCCAGGGACTCCAGTCATTCAAATCTCCTCTAGCTCTATGTTTTGTGAAGTTTTGTCCCCTTTGACTGGGGCATAGCTTGCTTTATAAATCAGCAGTGTTACATGGTGAACAAGCTGTCTTTGCAAGTGCTCTCCCAGCATACCTAGAAATGCTTTTGCCAAATTTGTTACTCGTGAAATGACAGCTGTTGGGTATAAAGGGAGTTTACACTCTTTCTGCACATTTAAGTAATTTGAAACTCAGATTCTGTTTATGTAGAAGTTAGATTACTATTACCTTTCAGTTCAATTTTTTTTTTTTTTTAAGAACAAGATAAAGTGCAAAATCTGTAATTCTGCCGGGACATTGTAATGAATCATTTTATTTAGCCTTTGCTTACTCCAGAAGAAGCAGCAACATCTCTTTTGCTGCTGCAGTTGCTTTGAAGACAGGAACATAATGGAATTAATTCAACTTGCATTTGCTAACGGTGTATGGGAGATTTTACCACTTTCCACTGCACCATGGTGGTGATTTACTTTGTGCTTATTTGTGTTTTTTGGCAATTGTTTCAAAACCTTTACTTTTAAGCAATTTCTTTTAGCTGGCTCTTTTGTGGTCTTTCTGTGTATACTATCTAGTTGGCTACGTAAATCAAAGGGTGTAGTTGTGAGCTGTGATTTCTCTACCTTTTATCTGTTCTGTCAGTGTCTGTCTGAGAACTACAGCAGTGTTATTAAAAGGAAGAGCTTACTATGACATGAATCAGCCATGTTTTTTTAAGGAGGTTGGTTCAGGCAAGAAGCTGTAAAGTTCGGCTGGAAACTGATGTGAAAGATCAGCTGCTGGAAACAGCTTTGTAGCAACAACACAGCTAGGACATATTGAAAATATGTACAGAAGGCAAAACCTACAGTCATTTATGAAAATATATATGGAATTTAAGTGTGAGAAAGACTGATTTTCTCAATTTTCTGTATTTTACCATTTTTTTTTAATTATGGAATTTCCCCCATAAGCTTTTGTTTACTATTGGACATAATTGCTTATCATTAATTACAGTACAGTCTGTTCAAGTTGTTCAGCATACTGCTGTCCTTCACAGCATTGACAAAATAAATAGTGACCACATACAAATGTCTAATTAAATCACCGTCCATGTCAACCAATACCTCTGAATTTGCTTAAAATGCCTTGCTAGATATGGGAGAGTTTTGTTGATAAGTTACATGAGTTGAGAGAGATTGAAAGGTAGTTTTTGTTTCAATTCTTAGCATTCAAAGTTTAGGTTTGATTTGAGGGTTAAGGAGTTAGTGAATTGATCTTCATTCTGAAAAGGGAAACAGCTGTACTGGAAGCCCAGAATATCTTTAAGAAATCTCTTGCAGTGGATTTGCTCTTTTGATTGATACCTAACTAGATTTGATTGTCAGTAGAGTAGAATAATATCTTACTAAAATCAAGAGTGGTTCTGTTGTGTGGGGTTTTTTTCATAAGGAGGAAGAGCAAAATTCTAATTCACATGTAAGACTAAAAAGCTTATTTTAAGTCATTAGAGAACAATAGTTCCTCAGTTCGCTCTTGTAGAGGCCTCACCCTATTATGCGTTTTTCTTCCCTGAGACAGGAGGAAAGTATTTAAAAGCTGTTTTGGGAGCTTAGTTCCCTATTCTTTTCCTGACTTTCATAATCTTATTTCTTATACTTGATAACAGATCAGTTAAATGATATGGAGACAAAAATTCATCTGGTGACCTATTGCTTTATTTCCCTGTTGCTCTAAGGCCCAAGCTGCAGTCTGTAAGAATTTTTTTACCTTAACTCTGGAGGCCAGGATTAAACTCCTTTTTTTAAAAGTCAAGCTTGTACAGTAAGCATGCCACTTCCATGTTTTCCATAGAAGTTTGATTATTATGATTTGCTAATAAAATTGTGTATTCCTTCTCATTTTTCTTAGCATTTTTCTCTCACTCGGTCACTTTTCTGAGGTCTCTTCCGTGTGTTATTCATTCAACCTCTTTTCTGTGAAATTCTACCGTTTTCCCCCCATGTTTTTCTTTTCATGTCACTACCCCTGTTCCTTTTTCATTTCCTCCAAAGCAAGGTGTCTTATCAGAGTTCTTTCAAATCTGATGAGACAAACTCACCTATTTGTGCTTAGAAGTTTTACATTGTGTTTTCCCGTTCCTAGCTTATCTTGGACAGATTTTATTAATGTGGCCTTGTGTTCTCAGACAAGGTTGAGCATGAAGAAGTTGGTCAAGAATTGAATTGCTTATAGTGAACTAGTTTTGGGGGCCTTTCAAACTGCTTTTGGATTTGTAAATTTGCAAAATGTTCAAGGGATGCCATTAACCTTTGCAAGTCCATGACAGAAAAATTCAGTTGACTTATTTAGTGCAGAATTTTTCCCCTGGCTCTTGGAATTGCGGAATTCTAGTGGTTTGCTGCTCCTTTTATGAATGTCAGCCATATGTCAGTAAAAGTCAGGTTTAGTAGTAAAACAGCCTTTAGATGCTCTTTTATTTATCCGGCAGAAAGGCAGGTTTTTGCAGCAGTGGTTGTCAACTGTAAGCATTACATAATCATGACTTGAGTGTATTTTTTCAGGTTAAAGGTTTTGAAAGTTTAGATTTTCTTAACCTACGCAGTAGTAACTGTGCTTCTAAAATAAATAGCTTTGGGAAATTGTTTTTCTTGGAAGTGTTAAGAAATAAAATCAGAAGACAAAGAAAAACATACACATAGCTCACTTTGGATTAATGATTTTGGATAGGAATCAAAATTATCTAACCCCTGAAAATGCTAGGAAATCTATTAGGAAGTTGTACATCAGACTCTGCAATGCATACTACACTCCAGTTAAATGTGCGATATGAGTACATACATTAACACACTGTCATTCTGACTGAATTGGAATTATAGAACTTAACTTACAGCTGAAGCATGGCTCTTCTTTTTCACAACATTTATTTATAAATCACAATTTTTTCGGTCAAAATTAAGTGGCTGTCTGTATCTGGTATGAACATAAGGTGCTGGATGAGCAAAGCAGGAAATGGCATACTCTGCATCCTTTTACCTGCGTTTTACAGGCAGGTTTTGGCTATGTACTCAAAGATTTTTCAGATTAATTCCAGTTCTCTCTCAGCATTTTGAAAAGCTGATTTTTTTTTTTTTTCTCTCTGTAAAAACTCTTTTGGCTGGACTTCTCCATGTTTGCTTCATGTTTTGTTTTCTTTCCGTGAAAACCTGAATTCTCTGTATAAAGAGCTAGCCTTCAATTTGTGATCTGAAAACACACTTCTCCACTGATATTCATGAGATTGTCTGAAGCTAGGAATAATTTCTCACTTCTGGCTCTAAATGAGGAGGAAAGATGATTCCATTTATGAAGATGCAGAACATCTATTCTGAATAGAAGCAACTGTGACTTTAAGTGAAGCCTGTGGTCTTGGTGATCCCCAGCCTCAGGGAGTCTCCCATCTCTCTGGGAGACTGCTATCCCCCAGTGGGGAAAAAAAAACACAGTCCTGCAAAACATCTGAATCCCACTGTGGAGAAGCCAGGCCAGGAGCACACAAACAAAGGCTGCATTATTATATTTCAAATCTCTGCAAAATGTAAGCTGAGTGTCATTTTTGTGTCTCAAGTGAGCAAGCTTTTGTCATTTCTCGCAGTGTGATAGCAACTTTTCCCAGTTTGATCTCCAGGTAAATTGTTGGAAATAAGTCAGTGACATTTTACCAATGAAGGATTTTGTTTGGTTTCATAGACCTCAGGTCCTAAAAAGAGAATATAAATAATATCTAGTAGTATCCTTGCTAACTACTGTGTGGCTTAGGCTTGGGTGGAAGGATATGGCATTTGCGTAACACCAGGATTTTAAGTACACTATTGCTTCTCATTCTTTCTGTGTGCATAGTTACCATAATGCGTTTTATGTTATCTTTTTTATTTCTTTCTCTTCTAAAGCAGAATCGTAAGTTTCAGGTTAAATTCCAATTTACTTTAGCAGTATTTCTGTATTTTTCTCTTTTCTTATTTCTTCTTAAATCTCTCTGGGGATAAAGAGGCCACTGTTAGGAAGGTTGTTTGGTGAACTAGTTCCACTATAGCTTTTTTCACTGAGGCTGAAATACCTATCTCAGGCTCAGCTTCCCCAGCTCAGTTGAAAAGCAGCAAAGTGCAGCTTACTTCATTACTTATAATGTCTGCCTTATGGATGGCAGCATCATCATTGGTTTTCCTTGATACAGGTGATTTAGTTTTCCCAACCTGAGCTCTATCACTCCGTGTGCTTTTGTAACTACCGTCGTTAGCTGGGCCCTTATATAGCACTGGACAAGAAGACATAATCACTATATGGTATTTAAATTAAACAGATTCTGCCTGCCATAATATTGACCACATGTTACATATGTACTGAAGGGGTTAATGGAGTGGTTGCAGGCTGGAGGTGTCTGTGTTAGAATACTTTGACAATCAATTCCATCTAATGGAAAAAATGCTTTAAAAGTGAGCAGGTTCAGTTCCCACAGTGAACAACAGAGAGTGGAAACAACATTTAATAAACCTTTCAGAAGTAAATCCTGCAATTTTTCCTTTTACCATTGTTTGAGGAAGAAATGTCCGCTTTCTTCTCAATGGGCAGTATTTATTCCTGCAGTGTATTTGCCTTACTCTCTTAGGTATCAAGAGAAAGCTCTTTATGTCTTTGGACCAAAAAAAAATTTGAAAAATATATTCTCTTCATGTGTACTCTAAGACTTAAGTTTTTTTGACTTTACACTTTCTTTTTTAAACAGCAGGTTGACCAAAAATAGCCAACCGTAAGATTCCTTCTCAGCTGCCCCTAACTATTTGGTTCCAAGAAAACTGAAAAGGTTTTAACTATCTTATTTTACGAAGATGGATGCTGCAAATTAAGATCTTTGTTGTACTTGGATCACAGGGGAATGTTGCATTTTCTGGTGTAGCTGTGTGCCACCTTGATTGTAAAAATTAGGGTACTTAGAAGATTTGGCAAACATTACCTTTTACTTGTGAAAATAATATATTTGTTTTGTTGTGTTTGGAATTTTGGGGTTTTTTACTGCAGAGTTCTCAGGCAGAGTTGAGGGCTTGCAGTAATATTTTTGCTTTGCTAATTAAGATGATTATATACAGATTTAAATTAAGGAAAAGGGGTTTTTTCTATTGATAAACCTTGCTGAAAAATCCAAGATTCATTTTTCATTTGAGAATTGGCATAATTTTAAATGCAAGGTGTATTTGTTGTGAACCATGAACAGTCTTTATGAAACCTGAAGAAGATTTGTGAAAACAGCCTGTGATAAAAATCACACATGCTTCATAAAACACTACTTGATAGATATCACTTGCACCATTAAGAACTAAACGACAAAGGATGTAATTTCAGTTCTGGCATGCAATATTAATCGAAAGGCTTTAAAGCATCTTGCTGATAGGAACTATGACAAAATGATGTTGAAGAATTACAAACTAGAGACATCTATCTTAATCAGATTTTCAAAGTAAATGCCATAAAATAGAAAGTTATGTTATCTATCTTCACAGGGTCACATATCATATAGGGTATAGCTTTTTAGCTTGTTTATTCTAAAAATATCAGGGAGAAAAAATTCTGCCTTTGAAGTAAGTTTGAAGCTCAGTTTATATACTTTTACTAAGTTTTTTGTGACTAGATTAGTAACTGGTGGTTTCTGTTTCTGCAGTAAGATTTCTAAAACATTATGGAGAACTGAATTATAAAACAGAGCTGAGAATGCTCAGGTATTATCAGTATGACATTGTTGAGGGGAAATACTATGCTGAGTGGATGTGAAATAGAAAGGCAAAGTTACAAGTGTACCTTTAACGGGAAATAGAACACTCCTGTAGACAGCATAGCTGAAAAACATGGGTAAACATATTTTTTCTTCAGTTCCTAAGCTTGCATTTTTTGTGCATGACTTGTTTCTTTGTCTTCATGTGTATATTTAACTGGTAAAGAACAGCATCCTTATAGGGTACGGGAAATTGTCAACATGTACTTTGTGGTTTAAAATACCAATGTTGCATGTTAGGGACTATCCTACTGCCCTCCAGGGAGCTCCAAATACTTCTCTCATCATCTGGTCTTAGGCAGATAACTTGCCACATGTGAGCAATGGCATCATTTTCAGTTTCTCCGCAATCAAATAAGTGTTTCTTCCCTTTCTGAGCAGGAGTCTTTATTTCTCTTTAAAAAGTAAAATGATGTTGATATTTAAAGGAAAATATGTGATGATAATAATAATATTTAGGTTTTCTTCATTATTTCTCCAAAACTTAGGATCATAAGCAAGGCAATGCAATCTTTCAGAGCATATCCTGCATTAAATTCACTGGTAGTTTCTCACTCCTGGGTAGTTTGACAGGTTGTCAGACCCTACATAGTGTACTGGTGGGGAGACAAACATTGGCCCACTTTGATCAAGCTACTTGTATGACTTTTTCCCAGTTTATATTGTATTAATATACTCATATGCAAGATGCGTATCTTGATCAAAGTGTCCTTGTCACTTCTCCTCGCTCTTGTCAATACGTATCTAGCGCAGAAGCGCAGAGTGCTTCAAGAGGAAGTCAGTAGCCATGGCTGCGAGTTAATTCTGTTTCCATCTGTATGTCCATTAATTGTAAACCAAGCACAACAGAATGGGTGCAAGCTGACAACAAATCATAGTGAAAGGACTCTCCTGTGGTGGTAGGCACTGTGTCACCTCATTCCTTGAGTTGAGTGTGTGGTTTGGATTGTTAAAGCAGTTAGCAGAGCAAAACCAATTTGGACATGGATAAGATTAAGTAAATATTTGGGATTAACCACAAAATGGGCACATACAGCAAGTTATCTTGGATTACCACTATAGCTTGTAGTAAACGATCAGAAAGGAAGCTTTGAGTCTTGCATGCCTTGGCAGAAATAACTGAAGTGAAGCGGTGCTTCATTCAAAAGACAGATCTGCCTATTTATAAATTAACACATAAATACACGGGAGTTTTTCTAGACCCATAAGCTTCTTTATGTTTTCATTAATTCAAGACAACTTCTCGTGAAAGGTGTTCCTGGAACAGAGACTTCTGGAGTGATTGGTTTTACTTGCCCACAGAATTGGTGAAGCCCTGGCCATAGTAGTCCAAGTAGCCTGTCTTACCCCTCTGTAAGCAGGCATTTAAATAAAGAGCTCTTTTGGGAGCTCTAGGTATAGTTATGCCATAATAACAACTCTTTTCAATTTGCAGGGATTTCCAAGGTAAATCCCACTTCTGCTTACAGTACTTTTGGAGATATGACCATGTGTCAATTAGGTAAAATTTCAAGTCAATCAAAGTGTTTTATTGAGGAAATCAGACCAGTTCTTATGGAAATTCTTTTGACTGCAAGCAATCAAGGGCTAGCAGAGCAGGGAGAAGTGACCTGGAAACAAAAAGTTATCTCTTTTGTTACCAGTTTTCTAAAACATTCAATCCACTCCAGACGCTTACTTATGGTATATATTATGGGTATTTCCTTTACCATGGCAGAGACTCTTCTGAAGAGAGAAAAAAAGAAGCAGTCTGACTAGAATGAGTTAACACTCTCACAGACATGGATATTGAATTACATTTTGTTCACATTTGAAATGTTTATATTAAAATGGAAGACCGCTTTTGTCATGGAAACTCTAAAGTTCACATTAATTATACACTATTAAAAAGCCTAATCCTTATCAGATGGAAATCACCTCTTTTCCCTAGATGAGTAGCGAGTTGACAGGTCTCAGTGATTTGTCTGTTATAGAAAGGCTATCATGCAAAATATAAAATGAATTACCTTTTTTCATAGATACTTGGTCTGCTTTTCTCCTGAATTAACCCTTTTCCCCCACATGACCGTACTTATCATAACTGTCTCTCCTTTTCACTCTCACATACACATTTTTTCTGTATTCTTTCATATGCTGTTCAAATTCTTTAACAATTAAATGATAATTAAATGTAAATTACTTTTTGAAAAATAAAAGAGAAAAGGGTTTTGTGAAAGACTGTGGAGTTGTACATAATTCACCTCTGCAATTAAAATGGCTGCTTTGCTTCAGCGTGGTTCCCTAGGGTAAATAACAATTTCAAAATGTTTTGAAAAAATTATGTAACTGTAGTAAGACAGCTTTCTACCCAATTTCTTGTGACTTTTCCAAGTTCTGTACATATGTTCACATGCATAATTGTCTAGTGCTGACGTATGCAGCACATGCCTCAAAAATGTGCGATTTGTTTGTTGCACCTGAAGAACTTGAATGCACAGGCTAGTTGCTGGGCCAATTTACATTTGCTTCTTGCTGCAGAAGTCGTTTCTTTAAGATGAATGGGATTGCTCTACAGTCATTAAGGTCTAGACCGAACAAGAATGTTTTAATTAAAACTTGCCATTTTTAGAGATAAACCCACCTGTACCCATACCTTATTTTTAGTGTAAATTAGACATTCCCATTTAGATTAAATCAATTACAATGGCATTTAAAATCCAATTTAGAGCAAAGCAACTGTACCTTTCTGCAATAGTTTTTAAGTATTTCAACACAATTGCACTTTATCACATTTGAATGCTCTTTCTTCTCGTAAGTGGTTTGTTGTGAGGGCCCTGGCCAAGTACCAGGGCTGCTGATCTTTTCACTAACCAAGGGAAGAACTGTTTCCTGTAGGATTCCTATTTTCCAACAACTTGGTTGATAGAGAGGAAGGAGGAGTTACAGGCTCTTGAGAAGGACACTACAGGAGTAGTGTCCAGTGCTGCAGAGCTCACGAAGTATCTATCTGTGTTATGAAACTCCTACTGTCCTTATCAACTGAAGTATGAAAAGCAAAAAAAACAGTACTTTTCTGGCTGTGATGCTGATTTCTCAGGAGAACTGTGTGAATCACTTAACATATATGCCTCAGTTTCCCTGCATGTGCAGTGAGAATGGTTTCAGTGTCACGGGGATGTTGAGAGTGCTCTTATACTGTAAAACCAACAGCTTTGTGTGAAAGTTGCAGTGATACTGAAAGCTGTTCTTTAGCTATTAACTCCTTAAAAGAGGAGTGAAAAAAGGGAATCTGGCTCCGGCTTAAGAACAGCATTCAAAACATGACTATTATGATGATTTTATCTTCCTCACAAATCAGTGGTGCAACATTGAAGTTTCTGTTAGAAATTGTGTGGCAATCAGAAAAACTGTGGAGTGGAAAAATCTGGCAGGTTGAAGGAAAGATTGGAAGAGCAGTCCTCAGCTATGTCACATTCAAAATGACAGTGTAGGACTGAGGAAGTGTAGAGAAATGTAGATTTTAGTTCTTTTGATGTATGGAAGATCTAACTTTGCTAAGCGCAGTTCTACCTGTAGCTCTTGCACAATTAGAAAAGAAATAAATCATTCCGGATTTTTCAGGCTTTTTTGATTTTGTGGAAGCTGTAGGTTCCCTGCCAGTTGAAGCCGCCCTCAGACACTAGAAAATATCACCTGGCAGCATCCTGTGGAGAAAGACAGTGGACTTAGGGGACGTGATTTTTGCCAAATTGCACTTGCTATGGTCTTCTAGCTCCCTTCTAGCCTCTCTTGATTTGTTTTATATGTTCCTCTGTATCTTCAGTGTCAGTAATGTTAGAGCGGAAGGGCCTTGTGGCTTCATAGTAAATTTCTGTGGGAATAATCTAAATCCCCAGTAGTGGCCTGAGTAGCTGGCTTATGGTCTGAGTAATACAGTTTCACTCTTCCAGCATATTATCAGTGCATTTACTAGATCTATGCATTTACTCGGGCACTGCATAAATATCCTTCACAGTAGGATATCCATCTTCCTCACTGGTAGGTGGGAAGGTCTGCTCTCTACCTGAGGCAAGCCTGCACACCTGACATAGTCGCCCTCGTTACTTACACCCTCGTTTGGGCAAGAGAACAATGTTAACTAATCCTCTACTTGTTCTTTATCAGAGGATAGTGCAAGATCTTTAGTACTGAAAATGATAGACTGAAAGATTGATTTTCAGCTGAGATTGTAAATGAGAAGTTAATGAAGAAGCAGGATGTGAGAATGGTTTCAACCGGTAGAAGTTGCAGAGGAGAAGGATTTTGCACTGATCTCGGCAACACTGTCCAACCAGGCTAGGCACATGGGAGAGTCATAAGGGGGAATAACAAAGAAAATTCAGATCCTGAGAACAATTTAGATTAATTTATCTGCTTAAAAATAATGTGAATTATTTAATTCAACTTGTATTTTTTCTTTTGTGTGGTTAATCATTTATACAGATATATTTACATATTTACATATACACATGTGTAAATATTTGCACAGACACATGTGCACATATTTTTATACACATGTGCACATATTTTTATATACACATGCACCTATATTTTATAAAATATAAGGCCACTTTTCATTCTGCACCAGCAGATAAATAGTTTGTAATCTAAATCAGGTAAAATTTTAAGTAGACACAGGGAAAATCCTTTGCTAATGTTGCTCTGTTAACTTTCCTTTAGCTGGCTTGTTGAAATTTGGATTAAAGCCCTTGATAGTGATCGTAATCACTTGCAGGGACACCCTTTTGTGTGGTCTTGGTAAAGATAAAGTTGATCAGTTGTATCCCACCTGGAAGGTAATTTTTCCTTAACATATTAGGGATTTGATGTTAATGGCAATGTAAATGCAGTCATTCTTTTTGTAAGAGATTTGGCATTGCCGTTCTTTGTGACAAAAGTCATGTTGACCATGCAAGAGCACTGGAAAAGAGAATGGCGTTCTCAGAAAGAAAATTCTTTCAAAGACTGTTTTTTTATTTGAGCTTAGCATGTCTATTCCTTAACATTCTCAATTTGTCTTATGTTCACAACCTGGGCAATTACTCACAGTTAAGTGTATTTTATATTAGTCACCTGTAAGTTATTGGAAACATCTGTTTCAGCAGAAATACTTTTCCTGTGTTCTGTGTACCAAGGTATTATTATTGAGTTTGTAACAATTTGCAGTTATAACCAGTTCCAAACAGGGAATTGCTTATGAAAATCAAACAACTAATTTGAAGACTACCTGAAAGCATCTACACTGTGAGCAAAGTGCACTTTCTGCTTTGCATAACACTTGCATTTATTTTATTAAGTATGTTCTGCTACATTAGTTCAGGAAATAGGTTGCAATTTGAATTACATATTGTTAAGTGTTACATGTTTAAGTGTCATCAGTCATTGCTAAATCACGATAAATTAAGTATCTAGAGGTTTCCTTAATTTTGTGTGCATTGTGTTGTATGGCAAGGTTTGTCTTCTATTTATCACTTATTTGCCACTGATTTTACAGAACAGATTGTTAAAACCTAACATTGATGGAGGTATTTGATTGCAGGTTTTGAGATTTTGATTTTAGGCTTTATGGGCTTTGTGTGCTTTGGTTAAGTCAAATAATATTTCCTTTTGTTTTGGTGGCCTGACTCTCTTATCACCTGTGACTTCCTCCAAACTGTAGTTATATTGCATAGTGTGAAATTGGAAAATCTGTTCTGTGTGTGTTCTAATGGATGTGACGGTCATTAAGTATATGAGTCTTCTGACATTGTAATCAGATGTGAATCAGTCTGTTAAATATCCATGAAGCAACATCTGCTTCGCAGAGTGACCTTCTGCTAAAGAATATTTAGCATCTATTAGCAGATCATAGTGCAGCTCTGTCTTATTTGAAATGCACTAAACTAGAGTAGTCTACTGCTGTTTAGCAACTAGCTTGTAATAATTTATTGCAGTTAAATAAAGCTTAAAAAACTCCATTAAATAATTATAGGGATTATATGCATCTTGAAAACCTTTGTGTTCTACTGAAATTGCCCATTTAATTTCAGGGTTGGTTTGTTAAAAAAAGCTGAAGTCTAAAGGCACATTAGGGGATCTGTCAGATGCTGTTTTCTGTAGGTGTTAATAAAACCAGATTAAAAAAAAAACCTGAAACAAATTAAAACCAAAAGCAATTTTACCATCTGTTGTATATTAATTAGAACTTGGTGTATCAAGGGTAAACTTGCTCTTGGAGAATGTCACCGAATGTCTGCTAATAGAATAATATGCAAATATATTAGATGATAGGATTATATTGAATTTCTCATTCTGTTTGGTTGTAGCAAATGCTGAGATGTTGTATAACGAACTTTCATTTTCTTTCTTCTTAGAACAACCTCCAAATAACCAAGGCCAGTCGACCCTGCAGCCTTTGCCACCTTCTCACAAGCAACATTCAGCACAGCACCACCCATCCATCACCTCACTTAACAGAAACTCACTGACGAATAGGAGGAATCAGAGTCCGGCCCCGCCGGCTGCTTTGCCCGCCGAGCTGCAAACCACACCTGAGTCAGTCCAGCTGCAGGACAGCTGGGTCCTTGGCAGTAATGCACCCCTGGAAAGCAGGTAATTGCTTGGGTACTACTACAGACTGTGGCACTTCTAAAGAAAACATCTAACTTAATGAAAGTTGACCAGCAGCTAGGCTTCCCTTCATTCAGCAAACAAAACTGAAAACTTTTCAGCACTAAAAAATCTATCCTCCCTCTAAAATCCTCAGTGACTTTCTTCTCCCTTACCATGCCTAGTGCAGAGCAATTGGACTCAGAGAGTGTATTAATTTTTCCAGGCATGCATTTTCCTTCCTGTTCATAGTCTGTGACTTTTGACTGTTGAAAGAAATTTCTTGTCTTGCTTGCCAGATATGTTATGTGTCAAATATATACTGTCATATAGATGGAATGTCAAGGAACTTTCAGTAATACTTTTTAAGTCCTGTAGTTGGTACCTTTAAAGAAATACTTACGTGAGGCTAGGTGTTTTTTAAAGGTGCCTAGGAGATGGTGAGGCAAAAGAACTCAGTTCTGGTGTCATGATAAATTTGTCCTCCTTCTTGATAACTGGCTTCTAGGAAAGAAGCAGCTAATGTGAAGGGTGACACTAGCTTCTTTAGATGCAGAATGATGTATGATGCAGAATGATCTATAGAAAAATGTATAGGACTTACTGGCACAGAGCTGAATTTACCTACAGTGATTAATTAGTACTCACGTAACACTCAGCACTAATTTTTTGTTAACGAAAGCCATAATATTCCAATTTAGTCATCAAACTGAGCATTTATTACTATATTGAAGTTGACAGTAATTCTTGAAAACACTTGTGAAATCTGTTCATTCTTTGAATCCCCTTAAATTATGTTTTGTCAATTTTTATTAATTTAAAACATACACAACCTTAAGATTCTCTTTTAGATATTTTTTTGTCCCCATGAGTGTTTCAGGCAACTCCGCTGTCAGGCTGTTGGGAGTGGCTGTTCCTTTTCTTAGTTTTCTTGGGCCCTCCTGTATTTGTTATGAGACATAGGCACAACGGAGTAGCATTCCGCTGAAGAGATTTCATCATCATACTCAAACAATTTAGTACATTAAGAATTTTCTTATAGAACAAGTAAGTTTGTAGTTTGATGTTTTCTTTATACTAGTTAATCTTAGATAGACTGGTGATGTCTTCAGTGTTTGCTTCTAATGCAGTGTGTGTTTATTGTGTTTATAAAGACATAGGACTTGAATGAGAATGCTACTTCCAACCTAGAGCAAATATTTTTTGTGGAGTAAAGTCTTTTCATCTTTTAAATGTTCCTGATGAAAAGCTAAGCATATTTGAGTGTTCAAGTTTTTAACACTTGTGAATGAACTGAAATGTAAAAATTTCACATAAAAACTGATAGAACCCTACTGCTAGTGTTTCTAATAGTCTCAATTGGTTGGAACTCTGGAGGTGAAGAACCCATCTTATTTGTCATTGATTTTACCTTTTTTGGTTAAGGTTCCCTACTGAGTGTGATTTTTAGGCTGAGTTTCAACTACACGAACACCTTTGTGATAGGTCTCTTCCTTCATCCTTTTCTTAGCCTACACATTTATTTACTCTTTGGCTATGTTTTAGTTTATGCTCATAGTCAGCTTTTTGGTTTTTTCCTCCCCTCTTTTTTTTATCCATCTTATATGATGGCCATTTGGAGATGCAGAATATGAATGTCAGCATATACACACAGCACAGTTTTCCTTCTGGCTCTATAGGCTCACACTGGTGATGGGTGGCGTAAAAATGGCATACAGCTCTCCGTCATGTATAGCTGGGTAGGGAACTGGCTGGCTTTGTGTATGTGCATGAAGGTGAGAGGGATGTATTTGCAAAGCCTGAGGACAGTTTTAGTCCCTGTCATTCTGCAGTAGTAATCAAAGTCACTTTGAAATACATATTTCATAATATTGGATTCAGTTGTGTATTTAATTGAATATACTCCAGTTTGGCTCTATTAACGAGAGTTAGTGCTTTTGTGTAAAGCATTGCTGTTACTGGCTAAATAGATGAACTGTGAGGTAACAGATCAATGATGTCCAACAGAAATTTCAATTTATAATTTATTAAATATAAGAAGACTCTTTGTTTAAAATTTTATGAGGCCCTAAAACTGTAACGTGGATTATGTGAGCGCTTCTTTCATCTTTGATACTATCTTTAAATGACAGTGATGTTACTGAGCAGTGGCAGAAATTATCTTCCCTCTATTTGGGCTCAGTAACATCTACATTAAAAAGCAAGCAAGACAGTAAGAAAGTATCTTCTGCAGACTGCAGGACCTTTTTATTGGACATTTAATGATCTTTACTATTTGACTGTTCCCGAACCTTCTGTAAGTTAGATTCAGCTATAGAAGCAATATATCTGTTATAGAAGCCAGCACTAGAGAACAATATGAACTTTTGAAGAAATCAAAAAACTTTCCATTTTGTTCCTTGAATTACTGATTGGACAGCCGAAGTCATGCAAATATGTGACTACTTGTCTGGTGTCTGAGTATGATAAGTTATGGTTTAGTAATTAAATATTAGGAGGTTTTTATTGTCATTGATCTTTACGTTTTTATTCACCTACTTGTTTTAGTAATGATTTCTTGAACTTTAGTTACATTCTCGTGGCTTTGAGTTCTAGTAGGATCTGAATTACTGATATTTAAAAATACTTAGGAAATCACTTCTTGAAATGCTTTCTCTTAAGTATTTGAATGTGCATAATTTTTCTACTGCACAATCAGTTATGAATGTTAGAGGTGCACAGAGGAAAACTATGCTAGAATTCGTAAATTTTTAGATGAAAATAAGCTGGAAGCATCTCTTAGAGCATTTCTTGGGCAATATCTCATTAATTTTAGACGCTGAGCATCTAAGGTCAACTTGTTGGCAAGGGGAAATTTACGTGTTCCAATCAAGGAGTAAATCTCTGAGAATATCATATAACTTTATTCAGAATCTGTGCTAAGATGTCAGTGAATCAAAGAAGAGCTTTGCTTTTCCTTACTTGATTTGCTGTATAGAGTACCTCCTGTTTTAAAAGATGGCTGCATTTTGTATGATGGACTGTGAATTTTTTGTAGAAATTAGCCAAGAAACTAAAATGTTTTTCCTAGTTTGTGCTGGTACTACTTAGTCTTCTCTTACCACTTAAAGTAGAGTGGGTAGGAACATTACTGTATTCAGTTACTTATCTACTAATTTTACTGAGAAGAAAGAGGGGATTGGTTGAAGAAATACTTAAAGGCTGGAAAATATTGTAGCATTTTGAGGGATTTAATTAAACTACTAGAATGCCTCAAAATGGTACAGACAAAACAATTCCTGGAATTGTGTTACTTTAAAACTGTTTTGCAAGCTTGAGTCAAACTTCATTTTAGGATGTGAACATTTTAGAAACTCCCTAAAGTGTGATGAACATACCCATATGTCTTTATTGGGGTGGATTGCCAATGAAGCTAGTGCCTTCAATATTGATTAAGGTGTGAAAGGGGTGTTGATAGTTTCCAGGAAAGTTTTAAATCAGTTTGGGTCGAGGCTGATTGATTGTGTGCAAAAGCACAGGGTTGCTGGAGGTTAAAGTCTGCTCAAAGCAGCTATTTTACACATTCCACCCACTAAAACAGTGCCTGGTTTAATCAAATTCAAAATTGTTCAGTTTTGTAAGTCTTCCAGGTTTTCACACATGGACTTGATTAGACATGTTACTTCTATTGAGAAGGTGCATGGTACAAAATGAAGGAGAAACTGTGGTTGGAATTCAAGTCCTGCTCTTCTGAAGACCCTGTTTGTCATTGTGGGCATGTCACATTGCTGGTCTGCAAGTTGAGGAAACAGGACTCTTCTTAGATTGCTGACAGCATGAATGCATTTTTAAAGATTGACGTGCCATAATTATGGGATCAGTATACACACATGTTAGACACATTCATTAAATCAAAGAACCAATAGTGTTTTCAAAGAGTAAAGTCGAATAAAAAAGTTCTGTTTTCTTCTGACATTCTCTTACAGTCGGGTTCTCACTGAGCATCTGTTTGAATCCTAAAACACTGGGCCCATATGCTTATAAGCTTCCTTTGGTGTCAATAGTGTCTTACTTTAGATTTTTGCTTGATCTCTCTGGCATCTTTCCTGCTCAAATATCTCTTGCTGTCACCATGAGTACTTGCAATTTGATCATGCTGTGTGTTTTGTGCCCTGGCTCTTAGGCAAACACTGATAGTCCAGAATTCAGTAGTATTTGCTCAATATTCCTTGAGTTTATCCTGACCCTCTTCAGAGATACACAGTCATTGAAGTAAGAATGGATGCAAATTTTTTTTCCCATGTTAATCATTCACTGTTTTAAATAGGAAAAGAGAAATATGCAGTTTTAAACAAAATGATAGTTCATATCCTTGTTTCTCCCCCCTCTTTTTCTCACCGTTCTGCGAGACAACAAGAGTCTCTGGTCGTATCTTTCCCTCCCCTGCTGCTGTGCATTGCTGTCTGTGGAACGTGAGATCTCCATTCACTCTGGTAGCCAGCCCTCTGCCCATTTTCTGGCTGTGCCAGGTAGCCAGCAAGAGAATGACTTTTTAGTCTCAGTTAATTTTTATTCTTTGATCTCTGGTCCAGCCTCATCAAGTGAACAACATCCCCCACTATGCACTGTTCAGTCCTTAAGACTGTCTTGCCACAGGCAGCAGCCAGGAATTTTATCCAAGGACTTGCACATAAATAAGGGGTCACCAAAGGGTAATGACCACCCAATGGTAGTCTTGTGACACTGTGTCTTCAGGTTACAATCCAGCGTGTAGTTCAGAGGACAGCCTGGAGGGCACATTATGTTTTGCACATCCATGGAAAAAGAAAGTTATGCAACAGAACTAGTATATTCTTTTTTGTGGGATCATCCCATTCTTTAATTTGAAATTGCATCTCTAATTTCATCTTTTTGTATCTTTGTGTATAGAGAATTAGAAAATCAAGCAGTCCTTGCAAATGGTCATGACAGCCTTATAGAGATGGATGTATTTTCTCCAACATATCACGATAGCAGTTATGGGTATGTGACTCTGAGTGTTTGCATGATGCTAACTGTTGACACGGAAGACAAACTGTGATTCTAAAAAAAATTTTTGCAGTAGTGAAAAACATCAGGGACAGACTTCCTCGTCTTTATGTTTGATTTTTAAAAATCAGGCTTTAAATAATTTGTCTTACTGATTCATGGTAGATAAAAAATGGTAAACTTTGCTGAATCTTGTTTGCTTTCACTTAAGACAGTAAGACTGCAATTGATGGTATTAATTCTCTATGGCCTGATTCTGCAAGCTGTTGCAAACTATTTGTATGACTACACATTTGCCAGATCTGATTCTTAATTTGTAATATATTTACTACTTAGCAAATGTTTCTTTTAGAAATATTATAACATTAATATGGCATAGGGAATGACCAATCAAAGAAGTTAAGAAGAATTATATACCTAATCTGTAATATTTTTTACCAGTTAATTTGAAATTGCAACTGCTGATAAATGTGTAACCGTAAATAGAGAATTCCATACAAATTAATATTTCAATTTCTTTAAATAAAGTTTATGTTTTAGAGCTTTACCATAACTACTTAACTTGGCATTCTTATGCCAAGTCAGTATAATTCATTTCTGATCCACACACATTAAAAACCCTGAAAAATGATGGTACCCTAAAGCAGTACTATTTCTATAACGAGTTTCAGCCTATTAATCAGCACACTATGCTAAATTTTAATAAAAATCTATTAATCATAAATTTACCTTTGTTTGTTTGTACAACGATAAAAATCAGATCTTTAGGTCCAAATTCTGTTTTGCTAATGGTAACTCTTAACGTTATAAAAGGGATAAGGTGCTATTTGATTAAATGAGATCTGCATCTTCCCATTAGTAAGTGCTTAATCTGTAAGATATATTGGTACTGTACATTGATCTGCTGCTTATTCCAAAAACTCATAAACTTTCACTTAGTCGCAATTTACAATCAACAGCAGGAGGAACATGGTATGTTAAATTCAATTAGTCAGTCATTATCAACAAATTCAAAGATATTGCAGATATTTACCACAAGACCCTAATATATTGTTTTCTTCCAAAATGTAAGCATGTTGTATTAAAAAAGAACAAAGCCAAATATTATTGTTCCCTGTAGACTAATTGCCATATAATACTGATTCAGATGCATAATTGCTGGCATTAATAGAACCATGCCTTGTTTATGCTTTGTATGTTTGTAATGGGACCACCAAATGCAAGTATTTTAGCAAATGGACTGTATTATATGAACTTCCTGTTAGTTGATACCGATTTAGGTAACAATACAGTGAAATTTATCTTGTTTGTAATCCCTTCATTTTTAAAATTATGGTAGCAGGGATCATCTCCTGGTGTGAAAGTTGTCCAGAAATAATAACGCATCAGTTCCAAAGCATAATAGATTTGAGACTACAACATGCTATCAGCATGAAGATTCAGTTTATCAACCTCACTAACATACTGTGTCACAGCAAGAATCATTATATATTTGTTTCTTTGTTTTCATGTCATGCATGTGTTACATTATGATAAACTGTTCCTTCATTTATATGGCTTACAGAGAGAATATTAATCTAATGAATCTGACAATTTTAGTTTTAAGAATGGTAATAAAAATAGACATTTTACATAGAAATTCTAATGATTCATAGGCCTAGACCTAAAAAGTAGTTGTTTATAGCTTTGAGAGATTTGTGCACAGTGCATTAATTATCATAAGACAGCTGGAAATCTCAAAGTATTTTATTGATATGTATTGTTATCTTTATTCTTTTCTCTAATGTGTAAACATATATTAGTATATCTGTTGACAAATCAGCTTAGTTTGAAGTAAGAAGTCTGTTAAACCCAACCTGATAGTTGTCAAGTTATTCAGATATCAAAATCTGCGAATATGTAAGATTCACTATCATTGAATGACTGTATTTATATTACTTATAGATAAAGCTTACTAGCATCTTCTACTTCTATAGGCTCCTTATTTTCTGAAAATTTCATATTTTTGCAGGATTGGGGTTTTAAAACTTCCTGTTGTATTTGAGTAGGAATTCTTTGCAGTTCGTTGGGGATTTTTGTTACCCATTCCTGGAAAAGTTTGGGAGAGCTGAGTTTAAAGGAGGTCAAGTTGTTATAAGGGCATACTGAATTAAACTTTATAGTGGAAGAAGTCAGGAATGCAGAATGGAGAGGAGAAAACTCAAAAAAACTGGGCACAAAGGGGGTAGGAGTGGGTGTCCAAATGGGTAGAGGCAGTAGTCCATAAGGAGGAGGTGGAATTGAGACTGGTTGATTATGCAAGGTAGTGCATAGATAAAATGCTAGAGGACTGAAGGCTGAATATCTAGGATGAAAACTGAGATAATTTCTTGTCCTTTACTGATTGTAATTACTTCTGAAGCCCTTTTGAATTGCATGCACCTCATCACCTATAGGATTGACTCAAGATGGTGAGAGACCTTGGCTGCTGGCATATGCTCTACTAGTGACAGAATCCAGAAATAATCAAACTAAATTTTCTATCTGTGATGGGCTATGCAGATAGGAAACCTTTCAATATGATTTCTGAAGTTGCTTCATACTCTCTTAAAAAATTCACAAGTTGAACAAAAGAACACTTTACTAAGAAATTGTCATCAACATCATAAAGTTAAGCACACAAAATTTACAAAATTAAAAGTAACCTCTTTCTACAGTTGCATGGCTGTAGTTGAGTTTGCCATCCCAGTAAGTGTGGCTCAAGTTGAACCAGAAAGGAATTTTAACAGATTCTGGAGTTTCTTTCTGTCACATTCAAACAGGTGAGGAAACAATACCAAATGTAATGGCAAAACAAAGACCTGGATGACTGTACAGTGTCTGCATGCAGCATCTCTCATAATACTGATTGCACAAAGAGAAGTCCAGCTCCAAAAAGGCATGTGTGGAAACGAGTACCATTAAAGATAAAGTTCTGGGCACAAGATGTAATCCTCTGCCTGGTTGAATCCCTAAAGGGTGATGTCTTGGTTCTATGAAACTTGGTATATTGCATATGAGAGACTATGCAAGCATAGTACTCAAGTTTTCACCAAGGAACAAAAAGGAATGGAAAAAAGGAATAGCAGTTGCATCACATGTGTGTGCACATTTGCCAAGTTGGTGGTAGTGGCTGTAACTCAGAGGTTATGACAGTGCTGTTGCTGTGGTGACACGAGTCTGGCTGTGTGATTGACTGCTGATAGCACAGTAGTGGCAGCACAGAGTTCATCACGGGTTATCATGGACTCCAAATAGCAAGAGAAGCACAGCTATGGTCTTCAGCAAGTGAGCTAAGGTTCACAGATCCATTATGATGGAATCTTCAGCCTGCTTGCAGCTTGAGGCAGAATCAGATCCTATCAGTCACTGAGAGAATAATAGTCCACTTCTTTAACTTCCCACTGCTTTTTATTTTAAAATCCAGTAGCTCAGTCAAGCCTTTCAGAGGCGGACAAAATTTCAGCCTTTGTTCCAACTTCTGAATTAATCGTTGTGTAAATAATGCAGCTCTGAGTCTCTCTTAAACAATATTTCTTTTTGAAATAGTTCCCATGTGCCTTTTGAGATGTTTAGAGCAATTGTTCTCTTTCAACTCTATGAGGATGGCAAGGCTAGTAAAAAGATTGGAGGAGTAGCTATGCCCTACCTTTCTTTGATTTTCTACCTGGAAAGCTTAACTTACTCAATATTCAAGACAGGAGCTGGCCAAGGTTAGAACACCTCATCTCACAGACAACTTTTCCTGTCTCTATCTTGGTAGGGATATGATTCCAGAAGAGCAGAGAACAAAATAAGGAGATGTAATATAAATTCTTACTGCTCACATGAGCATTTCAGGTCCTTACTGCAAAATACAAATGCATTCCTCTGCTGTCTCTTCCTTTGGAGAGAGAAGAACTGCAATAACATGAATATTGTGAATATCAGAAAGTGCAGTAAGGGGCTGTCAGGTTCACTCCGACTGCTGCCTGCTTCAGAAGTGAACATCACCAACAATATCAAGAGCCAAGTCACTTACTGTCATCATCATCATCATCATGGCTAGGCTTCATGAATGAAGATTTGTGAAGGACTCTACCCACGCTTGCTACAAGCGCGCTGATGGCTAAAAAGGCCAATGCGAGATAGACACGTCCGGTTGCAAAAGGCACAGCAGAACGGCTCCCCAGGTGGTACCAACAGGACACGGTTCTTTCTGCGTTGTCTTTTCTCCTCGAGAGTGATCCTGTGTGTATTCTCAGAAGAAGCAGCAGTGTTGTGGATAGGATGGAACTCTCTGTAAGAACTAGTCCTCTGAGAGACCCAGATGAAACCTGTAAGGAGAACAGCCACTTGATAGTTTTTCAGCAATACATATGTCTAGTTTCACTCTCATCTGGAGAGTAGGTAATGGGACGATGCTGCAGTAAGCAGTATGAGTAACTAAAACTGGGCCAGGTTTCTTTGCTTCCCAGCATGAGTCTTTCTTTTCATCGGACTCTCCTGTGCACTTCTGCAAGGTGTGGCTTAGCATTGTTTGTTCCCCTGGTTCATCTTCACAGAGTACAGCATAGCCAAGAGGAGCACAAAGGAATGGGACTGGCAAAACCCCCTGATCGTACTGGTTCTTTTGATCCTTTCCTGTGTGTGATACATATCACAGAAGAGAACTCCTCCTTCTCTGGGATAGAGAACTAGCAGCCTGAATCTGAATTTGGAGGAACAAATAATAGAACAGGTGCCCTCTGCTTGCTGTAACACTATATTTTTTCTGGCACCACCAAAAAGGTAGGGGCAATGCAGAGGAAGATTTACTCTTGCACACCAAAGAAGAGGAAGTTTAGGGCTTTTTTCAGTAATCAGTCCTTCAAGTCACCGTGTCTTGGTGTCTTTCACAGCAGATTGGGATACTGTCTTGTCTGAATTGCTCTTTGAAGCTTCAGCTGCAGGTTGCCATGCCTGAGTTCTCCAGTCTTTTTCCATCAGCAGCCAGAAGTGGAGTGGTAGCCTGTCAGGGGCCAGATGTGAAAGAACACACAGGCAATAAGGAAGACACTTACAGCCCTAGTAGTACTTTTATTCTTTCTTGGTTTTCAGTGTTCAGTTTGTAAAGAAAGAGGTCCTCGATGTAAACCCATCCAAATTCAAGGAAGTGTTGCTATATTCAAAGTGTTTTTCTGAAACATTTGAATAAGCTGAAAAAGAGACTTATCTCCAGTTCTCACAGATGTTTCCTCTGTTTTTGCATATGGATAATAGTGTTCTTCTCTTTCTTTCTTTCTTTCTTTCTTTCTTTCTTTCTTTCTTTCTTTCCCCCAAACTTTGATCATAATTTCATGTGTTGTGATCTTGGGGCTTTTTGCAGGATTATGATAGTATTAATACTGGCTCCAAGGAAGTGGAAATTCACTTTTATCTCTTCCTAAGCAATTTTTTGATTGCAGTTCTGCCCAGAAAATAAACTAAGACAAATTCACGCTGTTTGGATTTATGTTAAATGTAACCAGATGTTTCTGTGGAAGTCAGTCATAAGCCTGTGCTGAGGGCAAACACCACCAGCTACAAGGTTTTGTCTCAGAAGAACGTTAACCGAAGATGAACACAGGCATAAAGTGTTCACAGAGAAACAAAAATTCAATTCCTGCTGGAGCCTGCTGGGAAAGCTTATCTCATGCATCAGTGAACCAGAGTTCAAATGAGACCTAGCCAGTAATTTCTGTTATCTTTTACATCTTTCCTATAATGTCAATCGGCAGAGATTAATCTTTTCTTTCCATCTGTTTCCTCAACTCAGTGCAAGGAATCATATTTATTGATGTGATCTATCCATTAGTGAACCAGGCAGGGATCTCTAATGTCAGGTGGCAGGTGAGGGTCGTGGTCTCTCTCAGAGAACCTAGTTCAATCCAGCATGAATAGGGTCTGTCAGCAGAGAGAGGGCACAGCAGTCAGTAGGCGTAGTACTATGGTTGATTGCAGTCTTGGACCACTGTCTTTTCCACAGTTGATGGTTTTTTCTGATTCTGACGGTTAATGTATCTGGTAGGATTTTTTTTAAGAAACAAAAACCATGATAACCCATTCCCGGGAGGGAAAAATTCGTCTGTTTTTGCATTAAGGAAAGTCAGGACAAGATAAATATGAAAGCTTTAATGAGAGAAGTTGGAGCAAACTGAAATAGCTGCAGCTGGATATATCCATCCTCTCTTTAAGTAACTTTCTTAAGATTAATTGATTTCTTTGTATGGAAATGGCAAATAAAATGCTAGTTCTTCACACAGAGATAGACATGCCCTATTTCTGTATGTGTCAGTGGTGAAATATTTGAGGTAGAGAATGAGAGCTTCCAAACCTGTCTATTCTGTCTGACTTACCTGTGCCCATTTGAAGCATCAGAAAAATAGAAAGATACAGTTGCAGCTACCCTTATGTCTTATTTGCTTACATTGGCCCCATGATGCTGCCAGACTTTCGCAGAAGGTGCCTTAATGCTTTTGAAAAGCAGAATTAGATTGCTTCTGTCTCCAAATAGGTGCATTGTGAATTGGTAGCATTTTAGGGCAAAATCTGGTGGTTTATTTTTAGTTTAGGTGAGCAGTCATCACAGTTGTGTTTATTACAAAACAGAATAGTTATAGTTTTTATTCCCAGAAATTCAACAATACCATTATATTAAACATCAAACCCAAGTCATTAGGAGTACTATTGAATTCTGAGCAGAGAGGTCATGTCTCCTGAAGTATTGGTCCTGAGGCCTAAATATGTCACCAAAACATAAAATCACTAAAATTTACATTTCTCTCAACTTGCATTCACTCAAAGTGGATTTGATAAAAATTTCTTCCAGCTCTGGAGGCTTAGGAGAATGCAATTGATGTGTTCCTAATTCTAGGTGCCTAACGTGTAGATACTACCACTTGTACCTTGGAGTGAATCCAGGCTGACAGACTGAGGACAGTAGGAGGATGCATACGACACTTTACCTGGGCTTGCTTACAAGTGTCTTAATTCGTGTAATAATGTCCACAGATACAGCACACCTTGGAGGCAAATAGATAATTTTTAATAGAGTTAAATACTGTCAGATTTGGTTTGGTTTTGGGGGGAAGATTAACCTGTGCTTCACGTTGTAAAAATTGATGTGCTCATTTTATAAAGTATTTAACTTGTGATTACAGAGAATGATATTACCTTAGCTGGAACAGTCATGTAAAGTACAGTGATCTTTTGAGCCGGCAATAGTCTCCTGTTGGTAATTGCTGTTGTGTCCAGGGTTTTTCTCAAGTTTCAAGAAGAACAGATGAGTCAAATATAACAGATTAGTGGACTTGTTACTTACATGAAAGAAATTTTTAGAGAATTACAAATATATCTAAATATTTGGGGGTCCTTTGATACCTAAGGATAAAAGAAACAAATGCAAAAAATGTTAGGGATAGTTTTTCTTTCCTCTTTCACCTCTCTTCAAGTCACTTTCTATTCTGTCAACTTCCAAATGTCACTTCTGTTTTATTCTGCACTGAAACAACAGGTATCTGAAAATAGCTTTCCTCAACTCCACAGTTGCCTTTGCTGACCCATGAAAAGGCTAAGTTTTGCTTTTTTGCTTTAGGCAATTACTTCTTAATGCTTTTGTATGTTTTACCCTAAAAATAAAGTGAATCAAACAGTAACATTATAAAAAGCTGTGTTTGTGTATTGCAGTGCAAACAGTACATACTCATTATACAAGAACAAGGGAGTGATCAGTTGAATTTAAATTAAAATTGATAGAGGAAGATATATTTTGATACACTGGGTGTTTAGCCTGCAGAACAAAATGCCACAGAACACTAGTGAGAACATGAGTTTTGGACTGTTTAGAGCAAGAGTGAGCTGTTAGTGAATAAGTAGAGTGGAAGGCATTCATCCCCTCCTTTGAACTGGCCCCTTTCAGATAGGGTGTTGTTCCTGGTGATCCACCCTAATGCAGTAATTCCTGTTTCTGCTTATTTAGATACAGTTATCTGTATCTGTACACAGATATTGTACCTGTAACTGTTCTCTATCAAATAAGATGTTCTCTTTCTCCACAATTTTTGGAATGAAGTAACTTCCTCATTGTACTGCATTATGCTTGGGGGAATCCTACCCCTTACACTGTTTTTCAGACAGAGACCTCCTTCAGAAGTCCAGGCCATAGATAATTTCTAATGTTGTATGCCTTTTGTAGTGCTGTCTTCTGAATGTTACAGCTGTTCTCCCTCAGTTGCCTTCTAGTAGTGGACTGTAAAGATCTGATGAGCCACATATCTTTTAACACCATCACAGAACTGACCAAACAGATTGCATTTAGGACAGTATAGGAGACAGTGCTGCAAGAAAACCTGTAGTGCTGTGGCACTGTAACATTTGTCATAGTGTGTCTTGGTGGAAGCTCTCTATTCAGAAACATGAGCAAACTAATAGATTTATCCCCCTTCAGATTTTTCAGTTGCTGTTAGTGTACAAAAATACACAAGGTTCAAAGATTTAGGAGAGAGGGATTTAGGTTTTTAAATGCATATATTCTAAATACAATTTTATTCTGGATCGGTGGTATTATAGCTCTTAAGATGAGGAGTGTTTTGTTATTGTATATCCGTAAGGCCTAGTGATATTGACCTTTATTCTATGACATCAGTTGTCAACTAAATAATAATGTTGCACAAAATAACAATTGCTACCTTTAAATCTCGCTGGCAGGGTGATAAACTATGATGCATATTCTGACATACTTTGAGAAGTTCAGTAGAATTTTGCTGGGCCTTATTCACTAAATCCGTATTTAGTACAAATTTTGTAGAAGTCCTGTGTGACTTAATACACTGTGGCATACTTGCTATGGGCTTCATCACTCTATTGGCAGGATTGTGCTGTAAGAAATAATTTAAAACAGAACTAAAATACTGCCAAGAAAGTTGTTTGAAATGGTAAGGTAGGCTCTTTCACGTCTTTCAAGTATATGCAAAGCATTCTATATGTATGATGCCCAAAATTAGAGAAATTAATCTTTTGCAAGGTGAAGCAATTTCAGCATAAGCTAAAAAAAAAGAAGTCATGCATCTAATGTAAAAATTATATTAGGAACGTTAAAATTATGCAGTAACCCTATACAAATTGAGACCAGTCTATTCATAAAGTAGTGCATAATATTCCTTTATGCTTGGTGATAGTTTATTTATATAATATCTCAGCTTCTGGCAGTCTGGAGTTTAGGGCCTTCCAGATGTGTTTATGTAATATTGCTTTCATTGATGCATAGTATCCATTTTCTTCTAAACTGCGGTCAAAAGTTCTTGTCATAGATCCTTTAGGAAAGAAAGTTATTTTAAATCACATTTCTGTTGCTGGACACCTGGCTATCTTATATCAAAAGCGTTTGGGCTTCTGGGCTGAGTCTTACTGTCCTTAAATATTTTGATAATCTATCTCCATTTCTCTAAAGATACAGTTTTCAGTTAACTTAGTCCTCCTACCAGACTCATGGATGAGTTTTACCACTTTTTTTGTCCCTTCTGTTTTCCCATTTACTGAATTTAGTAGAGAGTGCTTCAATTTTATTTTCCACAGAGGATGTGGCAGCACAAAGAAAATCTGATTTGATGTGAACCCTGCCCTGCGCAAGTTTGAGAAGGAAGAAGCCCATCTGCATGTCAGCCAGTGCACACCAGCACTTGGTTAAACACCAGCACTGAGTTATATTAAAAGCATCATTACTTTACTCATGTTCATATGCTTGTTTTCTGAGCTGACACCTTTGAGGTTTTCGATGCTGTATTTCTGTTTTCTTCTTGTAAGGACAGGAACTTAAGTAAAATACCTTCTATTTGTGAAATAAGGGGACTTCCCAGCTGGCTTTACATCCAAGGACTGCTTTATAACATAACTTTGTATTTTGCTATCAGTCTGTAGTTCAGATTTGTTAGGTACTAAATACTCCCCCCCCTAAAATGTTAAGATAACTGCACCTTTTATTAGCAACATCTATTCAATAAGCAGACAGAAATGTATATTGAATAAATATAAAAGTAGAATATTATTTTCTTTAAAAGTTGAATTATTTAATAAAAGCAGAACTGGCTTGTCTTGTAAAATATTATCGTGATTCACTGAATTTTTGTACTCCATCGCTTAATAAAATATTTAAAGTGCTGCTTACATGAAGATCTAGCAAGTTCATGTTATGTGATCAATTTTGAATGGAAGATACACTACTGCAGATGCTGTAAGCTCCCTGTGAGATGAAATATAGTGTAATTTCCTGTAAGTCAGTACCTGGTCAAGTAGTGCAAACAGTTTAGGCTTTAGAAATTAGCTATTTGAGTTCCATGGTTTGAAAAGACAAGATAGATGGATATATAGATAATTAAAATCATTTGTGGATGGATTATAATTCAAGAGCATAAGAATTTCAGCATTATCTGGAAGCAGCCTGGATTTGTTGTCAGATACCATATCCTTCCAAACGTCTCATAGGAACAGTTTGGCATGGCTCAGTGAGGCAGACAAGATGTGCAAGTCTGATGGTGTTACACTTTAAATACTTATCACTCAGAGTTAATGTAGCAGGAGAGTCTCTGACAACTTTGTTAGTAACTGCACACATTAGAAATAGAGAGAGCCTAACAAATTTTCTTAACCCAGTAGAAGATGCCAGACTGGATTTTCTGTCATTATTTTTCCCTCAGCGTTCAGCCAGACAATGCAATCACTCTGGCCTTGTATTCATGGGAATCAAATCAAAAGAGAATAGCTTAAAGTGAGGAGCTGTGCTGTGTGCTGCCTAAGACTACACACTGCTGAATTCCTACTGCTGAATTCCCACAGCATTCTCCTGGAGAAACTGTGCATCACAGAATGGACAGGTGCACTGGGTAGAAAACTGGCTGAATGGCCAAGCCTAGAGAGTAGTGAACAGAGTTATATCCAGCTAGTGGCCAGTCACGAGTGGTGTTCCCTGTGGCTCAGTATTGGGATCAGTCCTGTTTAATTTCTTTCTCAACCATCTTTATCAATGGTTTATTGATGATATCAATCAAGTGCACCCTCAGCAGGTTCACAGAAACACCAACTAGGGTGGGAGAGTTTATCTGCTGGAAGGTAGGGAAGTTCCACAGGGGGATCTGGACAGGCTGGATTGATGGGCCAAGGCCAGCAGTATGAGGTTCAATAAGGCCAAGTGCTGGGTTCTGCACTTGGGTCGCAACAGTGCCATGCAGCACCACAGGCTGGGAGAGCAGCACCTGGAAAGCTGCCTGGCAGAAAAGGACCTGGGAGTGCTGGTCGACAGCAGGTGAACATGAGGAGCAGTGTGCCCAGGGGGCCAAGAAGGCCGTGGTTCCTGGCTTGTGTCAGAAATAGTATGGTCAGCAGGACTGGGGCAGTGATTGCCCCCGTGGACTCAGCACTGCTGAGGCTGCACCTTGGATCCTGTGTTCAGTTCTGGGCCCCTCATGGGGCCATGACATGGAGGTGCTAGAGCAAGTCCAGGGAAAGGTAAGTTGGTGAAGCATCTGGAGCACAAGTCTTACGAGGAGCAGCTGAGGTAGCTGGAGTTATTTAGCCTGGAGAAGAGGAGTCTTGGAGGGATCGTATCACTTTTGGCTGCTACCTGAAAGGAGGTTGTTGCAAGGTTGGGGTCAGTCGTTCTCAAGAATAACAAGCCATAGGACTAGAAGAAATGGCTTCAAGTAGCACCAGGGGAGGTTTAGATGAGATATTAGGAAATATTTCTTCTGTGAAAGGGTTGTCAAGCAGCAGAACGGTCTGTCCAGGGAAGTGGTTGAGTCATGCATCATCCCTGGAGGTATTTAAACATGTGGCACTCAGGAACATGCTTTAGTAGTGGGCTTGGCAGCGTGGGGTTAACGGTTGGACTCTAGGTGTCGGAGGTGAACTGTCAGAGCTATGATGGTTCACACCACCACTGTCATCTCCCAAGTTTATCTATGGTACTTATTCCTCAAAGGCTTTGAGAATATGAATTATAGTCTGTAGTATGCTGTGCTCCACCAAAGCAAATGTCTCAGCTCTCACTTTCTCAGAGAAAAAAAAAAGGAAAATATCAGTGGCAGACTGTTTGTTGCATTATTTTGTTAGGTGCTAAAGTATAGGAAGTTCCATTCAAGTGCTCTTATTATGCCAGTTTCCATTTTAAGTCTGTTGAGTCTAATAGTGAGAGCAGGAGGATGTGAAAATTGCAGGTTGGTCAGGCAGCTTATTTTTAACATGGAAGCTGATATTTAGGAGGAGTATTATTATATCTACTATATAGCTTTCCTTCTGTCCCCAAAACAGTACACAATGCACATGGAAAGGGAAACAACTACCTTTGTGTTTGGCATTTTCTTGAGATCTGTGTAGACATACTTTGTGAAATGTGGAAATAGCATTTACCATATGTAGCCAGAAATGAAAGAGCAATAAAGGTCAAGTGAATAAAACACTTTATCAAGACTTAATGAATTTACATGATTCTGTGAATATGCAAAGCCAAAGTAATGCTTTTGTAAGGTTCTAAAACATTTTTAACATAGGGCTCATTATTATTATTATTATTATTATGTTGGTGTTTGGTACATAGAAAATGTCACAACTTTTAATGAAATACCTTCTTAGGAAGGATTTAAATGACCAGGTCTTTGTCTTTTGAAATTGGTGGTAATACTGAATTCAGAATCCAAAGAAATCTGGGATGTGCTCTTGTGCGTCAGTAGATTTAGTGCATATCCTTTTGTTGTTACTCCCAACAAGTTTAATATTGTTCAGAATGAAGTAACCTATGTAACGTGTTTCATGGAATCATGTTTGTAATGCAGATATTTTCAAGGAAAGGGCCTATGCCCCGATGTTCTAGTTCACCTGTTAACTTCCCATAGAAAAATCATCTGCAAACAACAAATCTTGTCAACTGCTGGTATTTTTCACAGGCTGCAGTGGAGCAAATTAATTTTTTGTGTCTCTACAGTGTATCTCTGAAAAATCTCCTAAACTTACGTAATTTGGTTTATTACTAAGCAAGATCCAAGGATGGGTCCCAGAGGATGAAAGTCCCATTAGCTAAGAAGCAGTCCACAGTGCCACATGATGTACCTACTAAGGCTTTTCCCCTCCACAGCTGGCTCATTTGGTGCTAGATCCTCTGACCCATGGTTGTATAGGTGACATGCAATAGGCAAACACAGTGTAGGCATGCAGTTAACTTCAGGAGGACCTGGGTATCAGCAATTCATAAGTGTCTCTTACCTATTGAAAAATGCAAGCCACTCTAGTTCTGTTCAGCTGGGGGGTTGGGTAAGTTCAAAAGTCTCCACAGTGTGCTTTCTTACCATTTTTAGCTATAATGTATTCATTTTGCAAAGCATAATTGAGTAAGGCCAAGCCATATGCTACAGAGTTGCCAGCATAACAAATTGGTAGAAAAACCCCTGGTGCAAAGATCTTTCTTTGAGGTTTTGTTTCTACGTGCATCAGGAGAAAAACTCCAGGTAGTATATGCCATGCTTAGAGGCTCTTTCAAAATAATTATGCTTGCATGAACTAAAATTAAAGGATTCTACCATAGAGAGGCTCAGGGAGTAGTATTTCCTTTGGAAATTTTAATTGAAAAAAAAGTTTACTGGTAACTCACAGTGTGTCTTAACTTTGGCTTTGCTTTTTGTATCTGTTGCTGGCTGTGGTTCTTCCTGAGCGCTTACCGAGTATATTTCTTTAGAGTACTTCTCCTAGGCTGTACCTAGCTGCTGTATCCATTATAAGATTTTTTTATGGTAAGATTATGTGTGAGTAGATGTGAGTTACTAAACTGATTATTTAGGACACATACAAAAAAAAAAAATCTTTTAACTGACTATTTTTGACAAAGTTGCCAAAAGTTCGTAACTGAAAGATTGCTGTTTTCCTTGTACTTAACCCGGGAAAGCTGTGATAAGTAGTGTGGACTGCAGTCACATTGCTCATTATTGACTTTTTAATAGAGTTCCCTGTAGTCTGTAGCAGAAGCCAACGCAAATAAACAGCAGCAGAAAGCCTGTCCCTGCTTGTTGGATAAACTGCAAGAGTTCCTCCCTACTACACTGTATTTTGTGTAGTTCTGTTTCCTGTCTGGATACCAGTGTATTACTAATGTTTGGGGGGCTTTGGTCTTTACTTGAAAGAAAAGTGTCTCTATGTGTCGTGACAAGTTATTGCTTCTATGACCCTTTGTAGATTGGATGTTGTGAAAAATAGGCAACATTAAACAGAAGAGGTATGAGTGCCTGTGCTCCAGCTTTATTTACTTTTATACTATACCATATGCTCTTTCTTTCACAGGCATTTCCTATTCAAGACAGGAACAGGGACCACACCGCTGTTCAGTACTGCAACACCAGGGTACACAATGGCATCCGGCTCTGTTTATTCCCCTCCTACTCGGCCACTACCTAGGAACACTCTATCCAGAAGTGCTTTTAAATTCAAGAAGTCTTCGAAGTACTGTAGCTGGAAATGTACTGCACTCTGTGCTGTAGGGGTCTCAGTGCTGCTGGCAATACTGCTGTCCTACTTTATAGGTGAGTCCCATTTTTTGCAATTGTCAGTATTAACAGTGGTGTTTGATGGATTGTTTATGCACTGTGACATAGTAACCTTTAACTAGCAAAGTCTTTGGTAACACTAAAAGCCACAAGGATTTAATGAAAACTACCACTTGTTTAGAGGAATTAGAAAATTTGAATATTTTGCAATCATTCTGTAGCTTGATGGTCAGTGAATTAAGTTCAAAGAAGTATTTGAACTCCCATTAAACTATGCAGTGTTAAGTTCTTATAAAAGTATGTGTAAAATATAGGCTGTAAAAAATCCATTATGTGAATATAACTTGCAACATATCTATGGAACTCTTCTCCTTTCATTCTGCTTGACATATCACAGTGTTTAAGAATGCTAACAGTCACTTACTTCATCATTACATACACATACATTTGTGTATAGAGCTAGAGCAAAAGTCTAATACAGACATTTGATTGCAAGATAGGAAAAATAATAGTCCAAAAGGAAAACATGCAGTGAAGATGTAGACTTCTTCCTCTCCTGTGGGTTGTTTATTTTTAATTATTGTCACTTTTCTCTATTTGTTTGTTAAATTCCATTTCCCAATTTTTATTTTAGATTTCCTTTATTTCTTCATCTCTTTAATTATTTATTTTCATAAATGTTCACTACAAATACTATATAATTTGAGTTTTAGGCTGTTAATGGGGGCAGTGCTTTCTATGAGAAGATGTCATTGACTTTAATAAGGGAACAGAACAGGATCATTTTGCACTTGTCACTTCCTCTGTGGCTTTGTCCAGATTACAGATTTTTTCATCTCTGAGTCTTTAAATGGTCTTCAAAGACTTTCTTTTAACTGAGTTATTAATTAGAAATTTTAAGTCACCACAGTTACAGAAATAAAAGTGCAAAGGTCTGGTTGTTGGTATTGGTTGCACTCAAGTTCAGAGTCTTAAGGAGTCAAGGAAAGAAAACAGAAAGAGGAGAGTCAATCTCTCTTTCCCTCCCTCTTCTTAAAATCAGTGTAAATTAATAATAAAGCCTGGAAGGCCTTAAGATCTTTAATCTTCACTGCCTTTGTTGAAATAAGCTTTTCAATGCAAGACACAGCTTAAGCTATATAAAGCCTTTGAAGTAGTTCTTACCGGGTTGGAACTCTTGTGAACAATGCAGGAAACTGGGTTGCTGAGTAGTTGGGGAAATTGCTCTCTGCCCCAGCAAAGCAGAGCCCCCTGAGCACCCTTTCCACCTCAGCTGCCAGCCCCAAAGAGCAAAAGGCATGTGTGCAAATGTAGGGCTTGCCACTGCTGTTGAGCCCCCTTCAATCACTGGATTTGTGGTTATTTTGTGTGAATGTGCAGAGGAGTTTATAGGTGTGGTTTAGGGTTAAGCTTTGACACTGGGTCTTTTTTGAAGTGGGTTTGAAATAATCCCACTTATAAAACACAGTAATTGTACTCAGTCTCTGTAATAACTGCCTCATAAGTCATCAGAAGTAAACATCTGCTACTAAATAAATACATAAATACAAAAGAAGGAATTCAGCATGAAGTATCACTGTCAAGAGCCAGGAAAAATAGCCATACATATAGTAAAATACTGGAGACCTGATTCTGAGCTGAGCTCTACCCTTTGCTAGCCTGAAAGAGCCAGATTACTTATGACTCTGAGGGGCACAGGGAGATAGCTGTACCAGCTTATTTCTCCCAGTGGCACATTAAGAAATATAAGCATGTCTAATGCACCTCTATTCATGTATTCAGAAAAAAGAGCCAAGCTTTCCAGTGAGTGAGAGCTTTCAGCTCCACACATCATTTATTCACATACCCTGTAAAAAAACCAAAAAAACAAATACAGCTGTACAACATTTCATTTCATGGGCACGTGCCAGCTCACATCCTTGCTGAAATAAACAATGCACAAGGGCCTTCCTCTGCCCATAGTCAATAGGGAGCTCTGTGCTTATGGATGATGTTACACATATTTCAGCTAACTCAGCAGTCTAAATATAAAATTAGGCACTCAGGAATGCTCTCTAGAGAACTTTGGGTCCATAAAATCACAAATGGATTGAACTCATTCATATATGTGGTTTTCCCATCTCTACAGATGTAATATCAGAAATATTCTCCATTTAATAGGCCATCCAAGTGTAAATCAGTAGAAATTATTAATGTAAGACGGAAGCAGTCCTTTGTCTTGATTAACTATTTCATAGAATTATAGAATGGTTTGGTTTGAAACAGACCTTAAAGATTATCTAGTTCCAAATCCCCTGCCATGGACAGGGACACCTTCCACTAGACCAGGTTGCGCAAAGCGCCATCCAACCTGACCTTGAACACTTCCAGGGATGAGGCATCCACAACTGCTCTGGGCAACCTGTTATGTTGTCTGACCACGCTCACAGTAGAAAATTTCTTCCTAATATCTAAACTAACCTTATCCTCTTTCAGTTTAAAGCCATTCCCCTTTGTCCCATCACTACCCACCTTTGTGAAAAATCCCTCTCCAGGTCTCTTTCAGGCCCCCTTTAGGTACTGGAAGGCTGCTGTAAGGTCTCCCGAGAGCCTTTTCTTGTCGAGGCTGAACAACCCCAGCTCACCCAGCCTGTCCTCGTAGGAGACATACGTTTCATAACGCAAGCGTGAAATGGGAAGGACTGCAGTATTGTGTGACCTCTAGCATCCCATGACATGTCTCCAACACAGTGGTCTGGCACATCTGCTGAGGTTTACAGCAGCTGAGGTGACATGTCACATTTGTAAAGCCAGTTTGAGACAAGTTTTGAACTTCATAAAGACACGTTGCCACAAGCATGAAAATGTTACATCCTTGTAAGCATTAGCATGAAAGAAGGAATTCAGTATGAAGTGTCATTCTCAAGAGCTGGGAAAAATAGCCATTTTACAGCATGATTGCTGCAAAATATGCCAGTACACATTGATAATGAACAGTGTGGCTGATGTCCATTGTGTGACTGTGACAGCTGCAGACTGAAGAACTCATCCAGCGAATGGTGGTGTAACCAGGCCCTTCTCAGAAATGCAGAGAGATGAACATGTCATGGCTTATTTTAGTTGCAGTGAGTATGGGGTAGAGAAACTGTCTTGAGATCCCACTGCCTCTGCTCAGGCAACATAAGGCAGAAGAGACAGTTTGCTAGACTTCATGTCTGCCTTTGCAGAACTGCTCAGTCAATTACTGCTCCGTCAATTAGCCCAGCCAGAGGAAGGAGCTGCATCGGGAGTCTGGTGTGTCTTGCACTTCTTCCGTCATTCTGACAGGAAAGACTCCTACATTTACGAAGTCTGCAAAGATGAGGTGAGAGCAGGGGGTGTCAGCATGAGTAGAGACCAGAGCAAACACTGCACTGTGAAGCCACTTAATGCAGTCTTGGAGATCGCAAGGAATTGAAAATGTTACTTCAGTGTAAAGGAAAGTCTTTTTTCCAACTCTTCCTTATATTCTTGCTTTTCTAGCCCTCATGGTCTCTCTCAACCATTCTGCGATGCACAAAATATTTTAGTATTCCTGACAATTAGGCCTACTAATTTTTAGGGAAAATAGGAGTTGTGGGAAATGTTGGTCCTTTGTTTAGAGACTTCATGTACTGTTAAATGGTTGGGAAAGAAGTTAAGCAACAGAAACATGCAAGTGCTGAACCAAAATATAGTGCAGCAACATATAGAAGAGTGGAATTAAAAAATAGCTCTAGTTTAAACTAAAAGATTCAAGGAAAAGCTCCCTGAAATAATGTGTTTTAAAAATGGGGAGTATAGAAAATAAACTGCCTTGTTTTGGGGTCAAGTCTACACTGGAATTTCTTCGAGCTTCTCATTTGCTCAAGTGCTGTCTGTAATCAGATTTACAACCAAGGGAGAAGAAAACCATTTTTTTTCCAAGATGAAAATTTTAAAATCTTTTTTCCTCTTTGAAAGACTAGGAAGAGCATATTAAATTTAAGCCATGAAAGAGTAAGAAGTATGAAGTTGCCTTTAGTTTGACATTAATAGTTTCACCTAACTTGGTACAGGAAGTCCCTGTGAGAGACAGAAAGAGTGCAGCTGTACAAAGTGTGAGACAAAACAGAACTTTGTCCTTTGTCTCCCCATGTCTTACTGCCTCCTTCAGCATCCATCTTTTGCAGTGAATGAATGAAGGGAAAGTTTTGTAGAGCACCTCCTAAGTCAAAGTTTCATATATATAACCTCCATCCTTCAGTTCTACTTTTTGGGATCTTCTCTGTCGACTTTTGGTTTTACTAAAAGAAGGAGCTTGTTGTTCTTGTGGTTTTTTCCTAACAGAAAATCCACTGTGTAATTATAGGGCACTAAGCTGTCAGAAGGAATTTTTTCCAGTGTGTTGTTGCATAGCTTAGACTCTGACCAGCTGTATTAACAAACTGATTTGTACTGTACTGTAGTGTGGATTCAACAATGGGATAAAATTAATGAGAATTTGGAGACATCAGGACCCCTCTTTCTTCCCCAGGAACTGCTCTGGCAATGGATTCTCCAATGCCAATGGCACTGTCTTGACATTGTCTAAATCAATGCAAGAAATTACTGCCAATGTCACTGTACACGGAGCCAAAGAGGCGAGCAGTTTTCCTCAGTCAGTGCTGGCATTGCACAATACCAGATTCAGTCAACTAAGCTTGAAGAGTTGTACACTGAAAGGTTGCGTGCTTCTGTCATGAATTTTGTCTTACGTCTACTAAATAGATTTGTATGAATGTAAAACATTCTTTGAATACACAGTAAGACCTGAGCTATTTAGTCAGGCCTCTGCTGTACTGAACTCTTCACAACAATCTGTCATACTTCCAAATCTGTTGAGCGTTTTATTCGTTGTGTAATGATTGATAATTGGGACTGATAATTTTGTTAGCCTTAGCTGTGCAGTCAGTAGTCAGAACAAGAATATACACTAGCCAGCTATCCTTTGTGATGAAGCAAATATTTACATCACTGATAACAGCAGGACATCTCTTCTGTAGGTTAAAAAAAATAAAGGAATTTATTTAATTAAAAAGGCCGCAGGACTACTTTTATCACTGCTACTTTCTTTATAATTTTTTATCACTACTCTTTTACTACTTACTCAAATCAATTTTGGACAGAAAAGAAAGCTAACATTTAGACTTAACAGATGAAATATCTTCTGGGAAAACATGAATTTTAGTTTATATTTCGTTCTGTGAGAAGCAGTAGAAAAATGTATGTTCTGCTATGACAGAGAGATGAACCTACAATCATAATGCAAATTGCAAATGAAATTTGAATGGAAAAGAGATACTAGACTAGAAAGGCATGTTTGGTAATTACAGATAATTCATATTTTCCACATTGTATAAAATAGCTATATTGTGTTTATTCTGTGGTTATTATATTGTGCGCTCATACTTTTTGTCCATCTAAAAGTGTTGCTGTTTTATCATCATCTCAAGATATTAAAAGTAAGCTGAAAATTCATATGCTAATATATTTCTAATAATGGATAACTGTCTTCAAAGTTATCTCAAAAACTTCCTGAGAATAACAACAGAGCAACTTAAGAGGTTTTAAGGTAGAAAGAGGAGAAGGAAGTGGCCAGGAAAAACAGCAAACAAGTTTCATCGTTTGAAGAGGTTGACACAGAAGGATGCAAAGTGTGAAAATTACAGCTGAGAGTCAATTAACTATCCCTCAGGCGAGTTTTAAGTAATCATTATTAAAATTATTAAAGTGTCTGTTTCTGTAGACTGAGGTTAGCTTTCTATGTCTTCAGTGCACTTTCCAAGTTTGTTGTCTGTGGTTCTCCCATATTACTCAGGATTTAGTATGGTAGCTGCTGGCATTTACATCTCTTCCAGATTGTGGAGGACCAGATGTAGATGCCTTTCCTGTTGGGTTCAGTGGCAGAAGTCATAGTAGAGCAGAACCACCCTCCCTAAAACTAATGGATTTGCAGCCATGGCAATTACAGAACTGAATTTGGTGTCCAAAGCAATGACTAAATATAACTATAATCAAAAGGAATCTATTTTATTTTATCAATAAAGAACAATATAATATTTCTTTTTGATTACGATGCCAAGTTAACGTTATTCTGTTATTTGTAAAGCTCAGGTACTGACAGGAATAAGGAAAACAACTTAATTAATAATGCCATTTAAGTGGAATTTTTATTACAATACTCAGCATAGGTATTGTAATTAACAGGCATGAGGGAGAGTATGGTTTAGTTGCCATTAATCACTTTTACTTTCATTATGTGTTTATAGAAACTTTTTTTCTCTTTGACATGCATTTAATTTTGAGTATTGTAATGTTATTGTCACTGAGAGTTTCATCAAGAACTTTTGGTTTTCTGCATTCTCTTCCCATTTCTGTCTGTGTCGTTTGGTTGTGCTGGGGCGTTAGCTGTGCCTAGAGCTGCACTGAGGTGTGTGGGTTGGAAATATGTTCCCTGTCTGCAGGTGTGCGGCAGATTTTTACAGCTAGCCAGGTTTATGTTCTCATCCCATTTCTTTTTCCAACACATTAGGGACATGAGGTAAACTAATACATTTATATATCTGATTCTTAAAAAACAAAAAGAAAAAACAAACCAGAAATATTTTGTCATTCCTTTTGGCCTGTTGCCATCATTTGAAGAAAGTGCTCTGAGATTTTACAGTTTACAAAATCTACATATCACAATATATTCAAACTACCATGCAAGGGAAAAGTACAGCGCAGAGACTTCTCTGTGTAAACCTTTTTGAGAAAGCATGCCAGTTATCTAAGCGTGGCAACTTAGCCTTGTCTGGTTGCACCAAGCACTTAGCAGAACCAGATTATGTCTTACGTTCTTGCTCACTGTGTGCCTATATCTGAAGTTGTGAAGGCAGCCACTATCTCCAGCACTGTAGAAAGTACACGACTCCTTGCAGAATGTAGACTACTTCTCATTTTACCAATCCATGGGGCTTTTAGGGAAGGCTCCACGTGTCTCTAGTGCATTTGGAGGCAGCAGCAGTGTTCCTTGTCATCCTTTTTTTTTAACAAGTTAAAGCTTGGTAGGAGTTGGAAGTAGCTGATTCTCAGAGTAAGAAGCTGTGGATTAGGTACACAGTGATGTCGTGCTTCTGTCCAGAATGGACATTTCCAGGTCTCCATAGCTGTTAAGTGTCATGGGCAGCCAGAAGCTGGCTACCTGTGATGGCAATGCCATGTGTAGGGCTCTGCCTCCCCAGTATATGTGGCTCTGCTCTGCACCTGTCAGAATCTGTTTCCTTGTTGTTTTAAACATCAGTGCCACATGTTGCTCTTTCCTGACAGAGGAGCAGGTATGTGGTCTAACAACAAGGCAGGACCAAAGGGTATGTAGTCCCTGCAGCTGGGCCTTCAGTGTATAGTCAGATGCATGGTGAATGTAGTACAACACAATTTTTTAGCAGCTAGAAAACCACCTTCTAAAATTTCAAAGGATTTTAACTCCTGAATGGACCTTAGAATAGTCCTTGAGGTCTGAAGGACCAATGTCTTACTTCTATTTCAATACTTCATAGTCTTTAAATACAGAACTATAAAAGCTGGAAAATTGATATATGGTAGCCCTTGCATTACAAATATCAGTTCAGGCAACTCCTTTCAGTCATTTCTGACATGTGCTTGGTAAATGGCAGTATTCAGATACACATCGCTGTTCGCTGTTTTTATGCTTTAACATGAGACTTAATATTACAGCTAGCACTTCCATGACTTTCTGCATTACAGAAATTTTCAGCTCTGTCTAACATGAGATCACATTATTTTCCTTGGTATCTCATAGCTGTGACTTTTAGATAGCTGTATGAGTTTCATATAATGTTTTCACCGTTGATGATGAGCTCATTGGGCCTCCTTGGTGTGGAAATATATTATATTATAAACAGTAATGTAATTTCTTATGTTGACCACCTTATTGTACTGAAAGTGTTTTTTGTGTACTATTGAAATAGTATAAAATCTAAACATGTTGAACATCTATGTCTTGAAGCATAAACATTAAATATGCTTGCAAGAATACCATTGTGGATAATGCCTTTGGTTGATATTTTTAAAGCAAAAATCTTGTAACTATGTTTCAGATTAAGTGCAAAGCATAATATTACTGTTTCAGGAGTTCACGGTATTAATTCTTGATTGGTGTTGTGGAAGTCACTTGCTATTATTGTTACTGGAACTGAGAATAAAACGCTCATTGAGAAAGATAATCTTCACACAGAAGAATGTAGGAACATGTAACTGCCAGTCAGGAGGTTAGAAAAGACTTGACAAGATTTCAAGGGATTTAAAAAGTTAATCTGTCAAGGAGCATACCTACCTCTGCTCCAAAGAAGACTTGTATTCTCAGTATTATCACAAGGTTTTTGGCAATACTCCTGTCAGTCTTACACTTTTGCACTCTGGAGCAAATTGAAACTCATTAATTCTGTCAATATAACAGGTGTAGTAATAAACTGCAAGATGACATGATGATGCCATTGTCCATAGGTTCAACATTTCAATTCTGCCATCGTATTGTGATGTAGTATGATGTTTTTTTCGAAATTTTGATGCTGTTTTCAGGAATACTGAAATCTCTTGCAAGCAGGTTATGTAGAGATGTGTGTCCTTCTGCACTCCGCCTCTAGTCTTCTCACAGACTCCCAAATAGTAGCAGTTTTTCAGACTAATGAGAAATTCAGGTAAAAGGCACCATTTTTTGATAAATACCAAGCTTAGATAGTTTAGAGATGTTGTTTCTATTTTATCAGTCCAGGTAAACATGTAGTATATTTAAGTAGTATGTAAACATATGTAATGCTTCAAGTGTATGCTTATGTTTAAGAGGTTTTGCGAAGAAGAGATTAAATTGCTTGGGTGATTACTCAAGTTGTTGTGGACATAGGATTAGTCTTCTCTTCTTTGCTGGTAGTTTCAATTAATTTCTAACTCATGCCTGTGAAAAAAGAAGCTTGCTCTTAGAGATGTGCTGCCTGCTGTGATATTTGAATTATAATACATGCATTAAAGCTGGTAGTTTTGTGTATCAATTGCATCTTTTGTAAATTGCATCTTTTCTGCAAATTGAAATCTTTTTTTGGATTTTTTTTTTATTTTTTTGTGAAGAAAACTGCTTGGTCTCTTTCTGAATGCTTAAGAAAATTCATGCTGTTAAAAATGTCTGATTTAGATGAGATTTTGGTAAATTTCTCCATACACAAGCACTCTAAAATGGAAAGGTCTAATACACGTGTCCAACCTCTCTTTAAGCAATGTGGCTCAGATCACAAGAACTCATGGGGTTTATATGGGTGTAATTACTCCACTGCAGGAATTAATTATGGATGAAAGTTAGATGTCCTCTGAAGTAGACAAGAATCTTTAAGTATGAGATCCTTCATTTTCAAATTGATGCCATTTCAGATAACTTCATTCACAAAAAAACCCTCAAACGCACTGTCTCTTACAAATTGTCACCCATGACAGCATTTGTAGTTCACCAATCCAGGAAGAAGTGGACTGCAACTCTTTGGATGGTGTGGATATTTGCATTTGAAATGCTTACTTTTCCTCAATAATAAACCCATTCAAACAAAAACAGAGTGGTTTTGACAATATTTGATGAAATAGGGTCACACAAATGTATCTCTTTTACTAACTTTATAGAAGCAGTAATATAGGAGGTGGTTAGGTATTATAAATGAATATCAGCCATTTTAAAAATTAGCTAGTTCCAGAAACCTTTAAGTATAGAAATAAATGTGTTTTCTGTGGGCTTTTTAATTTAATAATATTTTTACGTTACACTTACTACAGTACAGGAAGAGTAGTATTTTTATTTCAATAATAATTGTTGAAAACTAAAACAATACCCAGCTGCATAGAGTTAACCTGTTACTAACCACTGATTTCATGAGTTCACAAGGTGTTACACAATAAATTTATCTTCACTTTTGAAAGTGTTACCTGTTGTTTAGCCTTCTCTTTCATCTTTGAAATGCCAAGTCTCACACCACTTTTTACTGAGGCATTTTTGCTGGACAGTGGGTTCTCGTTTGACTCACTCTACACCTCTCTTATTTCAGTTCAGCTGTAGCCAAAAGTAGAGGATAACTTTAAAACACATCGTTATCATTGATCCAATGTATTTTCACACAGTAAAAGAAGTAGTTGGTTTTCTTCATCAATTTTGTAGATGACTTTACAGCTAAGATTGGCTATTCTTAATATCATCTGTAAGATTTTATAGTTCAGTGTTGTGGCTGATTTAACTTTAAAGGGGAAAAAAATTAATGTGAAACTGTAATCCTAACTTGTTTTTCCCAAGGCTTACATAACTGTTACAAAGTACAGAGTTGCTTACAAGCTGGCTTGCAAGGAATTCACTGACTTTACAAACAATTAACAGTAAGGTTGTCTTTATGTCATAGTTTCCTTCATAAATCATATATGGTAAATTGTTTTTTCTGTTTGCTTTTTATTCGTAGTATTTCTCATGTGCCTACCATGTAACTTTGGTCACAGGAGTAGTTTCAGGCAAACCACATTTCACTCTAGTAGAGAAATATAGTGTTATTCCAATGCACATAAAACATACTAGTGACAATATAATAAAGGATGCTCCGTCTAGGAGCCAGTCCCTAGGGTGGTGGAGAGGTTTCAGTAAGGGGATGACTGCAATCACTGAGCTGTCCTAAACCTTGGGGTTTTGAACCAAGGATTTGCACAAGATTATTTGCTTATGCAGATGGCTTAAAAGTTTACACTGGAGGTGTTGGGGTAAGGCGGAGTTGTGTAAAAAGGCCTCTTTGATGGTGAACTCAGAATATCCGTTCTTTAAGTGACATCTTTAAGTGTCAGATTTAAGTGAAAATTCTGTGGGTTTGCAAGTTGACCTGCAGGGAGTGGTTGTTTTATGCATATACATATTTGTGCAGTTCAGATAGCTGAGTGGTAATTGTCATGGGTAGGTCTAAATCACCGTGAAGAAGTTTTATAAAGAGGTTATAGGCTATTTGCTTTTGGCATCAGTCATGTACCTTTGATCTACAAGTGAACTGCTGTAATTGTGATATCATGAAGACTAAAAAACAGCAAAGGATTAGGAAACCTATATATTGACTTGCACGTTCAATCAACTTGCATATGATCTCAGCAGGAAACTCAAAACAAAAGCTAATTTATGGAAAAATATGGAGTTCTAATCACAGTTTAGCTCCATGGGGTTCCAAATAACACACTACAATCTCTACATGCAGATGCTTTCATCTTACATTTCAGATTTGGTGACATTCCAAAAGTTCTTATCAAACCTTATTATCATCTTTTATTAAAGCTTATTACATTTCTCCTTACTGCATGTTTACTGTAATATTCTGTCATTCTTAATATGGAATAAAAAGGCTTTGATCTTTTTTAGCCAGTCATGAGATGGAAATATGCAACACAAGTGTTTCACTATATACTATAAAATCCCATCTCAGTGTGTCCTTTGAACATTGCATTAATTGGCTCCTGTTTCTTTCTCCTTTGGTTCATAAATCTTTTCATCAGACTGCACTTCTCTGTACCATCAACATGCAAATAGGTTATGCACGATCATATAGTGCCACTTAATTATTATTATATCCCTAAGAGATTTGTGAGGGTTTTTTTGTTGGGTTTGGGGTGTTTGTGTTTTTTTTATAATAAATAAGGCTTTGAACTATAAAAATGGTTGGGTGACTCATCCATGTGCTTGCCTAAGAAAGGTGTTTCCAGCAAATTTTGAGACATCACATTGTTGTTGCTTTTCTTAACACTCCTGCGTTATGAGGGCTGTGATCTAAAGGATGAAGCAAGACTTCTTGTTGGAATCTTGGGGGAAAAAAACTGAAATAGATAAGGACAAACCTGAGCCTCAGATGTTTTCCAGAAAGCAAGTTTAAGGATAGAAAGGAAGGAGTCAAAGATTGAGAAGGAATAAGGTAAAGAAATGCCTGAAGGAATACAGAAAAGTTACTAGCCTGCAGTCTTAACCCAGTCTTGAGAAGTGTAAATCAGGGGAATTTTTTTCTCCCCCAAAATACTTGAAAACAAAATCATTTATTATGACTTTATTAGATAGAAACCCGAAATTTGCAGAAGGTTTTCATACCTTTATGTGAACTAAAAGAGACAGAACAGCCCTTGTCTCAAAAGAGTCAGCAGTCTAATTTGCACTTCCCCATCATCTCTTCACCTGTAATGATTTTTCACCATCTTGTTAGACTGTAAACAATATTAGCTGAAAAAAAATAAGCTACGTTCAGGAGAAAGCCCAGGATAATACTAAAGACTATTTAGGTAATACTGAAGACTATTACAAAACGGGGTAGATTAGCTGTTCATCAGAATAAATGGACAAATCTGAAACAAGGCATAACAGATACATCTTACTTAAATAAGAGGCTACTGAATAATGATCTCTGTTTCTGTTTTAAGAAATCTGGATTCTCCCTTAAGCTTTGAATGTGCCTCACGTAATGCAGTTGACAGAATTAGACCATTGTTACGTAACAGTCCCTGGCTTGACAACTGAAATGAGTCATATAGCTGTACAAATTTTCAGAGGAATAAATGTTCCATTTTTGGGTGAATGTAGTAAAAATATTTACTCCAAGACCACCACACATCTTTCTTAACAGTTCAAATCAACAATACTTTAAAATGGCTTGTACTCATCTTTGATTAGCGGTCAAAGAGAGTAAGTTTGTCCATAGTAGGTAGGTGATATATCTTTGTTGCTATATTTTTTTCTAGGCAAATTTTTGTGATTCGTTTTGCAAATTCTTTGTTAGAAGGTTTCAAGAAAAAATGAGTAGACTAGAAAGACTTGGATTTTTTTGCAGATGAAACAGTAAAATCAATAGACCCATTCAACTGTTCAGGATAAAAGGGAAAAGACCACACTTTTTCAGTTATTGTATTGATCTTGATAGGTATTACTAAGTTTTTCATATAATGCTATACTAAAATGTTTTACATTCAGAGTATATTTTCAGCAACTTTTATATGATGCTGCTGGTGACTGATTTTTTGAAGATGCTCAAAAGCATGTACTTTAAAGTTATTTTAAATTTAGAAATAACAGGCTTTTCACTGATTTGAGAAAAACGGTAATAAATAAAGAACCTGTCTTTGTAACTTTTAATTCACTTTATTTAAAATTTTAATTAACTGTTTTTAATTCACTATTTGATCTGCAGCAACATCCAAGGTATCCTATTATCTGAGAAAAAAGCAAATGAATGCAAATCACTGACAGTTCATTTGCACATCTTCTGGTCCACTTCAGGTCCTTCAGAATAAAATAGGTTTAGATTCTAATTATGGCTTCAAGAAAAATATATGGAAGATAATTTTAAAAACCACTTCAGTGTTCAAATATTTCATTTTAAAATGTATTGCCAACAGGGAGATGAACTAGAAGATAATCCTTCAACAAGATTGAGCAATAATTGCAATTTGCTTAGTTTAAATTATAATCTTTTTGCCTTGCTTTAAATGTAAGTTATATTCACTTTTCTTGTATGCAAGCGTGCATATATATTATTCTATTAATTCTAGGGAAGCAATTTTATAAATTATAGTTTGAAAGCACCAGCACCTAGAAGTATGTAGCAGTGGCAATTCTGGAAGATGAGTTCAATATCTTACCAAGGAGCTCATCTTCAAGCACAGCTTCATTAATAAGAAGACTTGATTACCATACCTTGTAGAACACATGGGAGAAGGGGAGGAGGGTCACCAACATCATTCAGTTCCTCTTGCCAACTCTTTGCCACTGTGTTGAGTTCTTTATGTTTATAGAACACACACCATAGGCCTCATCTTCAGAGGTCCTGGGGAGATGCTTGCTGTTTAGGGATAGCCAGTGTTTTTTCTTTCTGCTGTCTAGTGTTAATTTTTCATCTGTTGTTATTCTAAGAGGAGCTGGAGGAACACTGGAAGCACATTTTACAATTCAAGCAACTCTGTTTCTTCTTCTTTCTACTTAAAAGAATCCTCCTACCTGTGAATTCTTCATCCCTTGAAACATCCTGTGTCACCTTTAGAATTCTTTCCTGAAAAAGCAAGTTTACCAGATGCAGAACGGAAGCTGTTGAATTGCTGGCACTTGTGACTGGTGCTTCAGAGGGTTACCTCTCCACTTACTGTAGGACAACTACTGTGAATAAAGCCTCTGCTTGTATGTATATGATTTTGTTTGTGCATCCTTATAATCTGCATCTGTTAAACTTTCACCTGCACAGCTCACAGGGTGTTTGCTATGCCCTTTGTTTTTCATGTGAACCTATTTGTCATTTATAGTACTTTAGAAAAAAATGCGGTTGATCCTAGTGAGTTACAATAGAGACACCTTTGAATTTTGACCAGAACAATAAGTTTCTCTGGCTTTTACCTTATATTACTACTCTTTTATACAAAGAAAAAAAAACATTCTTCCTTTCCGATAGCAATCATAAACATAACAATCATAGTGTGTGTATTTGCATCTGAGCCAAACTTTGTTTTCTGTTCAGAGCTACCTCCTGGATACTGAATCATGCTAACACCTGTCTATTTTCTTTATTAACTGTCTATATCCTCCTACCACTGTTAACCAAGTGTACAAGAAGGGGAAAAAAAATTCAGACAAGTCCAGTTCTTGCTAAATGGAGAAACAGGTACATAAATTGGTTTTCTGTTACAATTCTTATTTGTGCCTCTCATAACTTTGGCAGAAGAGAACTTTGAGATAGTGAGCAAGGCAACAAAGGGAAGGCACTCCCCAGTCGAATGCAGCAAGTAGTTGTCAGCTCTCACAGTTCTAGTTCTGCCACATAGTTACATAAATTATCCATTTCTCTTACTACCTACTAATAGATACTGATTTAATTTTGGATGCTGAAGAATGGAAGAGGGTTTTGAAGTGATAATACAGTGTGTTTGCTGAAGAACAAGTTCCTTGTAAAAGAAGTGCGTAAAGCACAGCAATACTAGCTTGAGAAAGGAGCATGTACAATAAATAGGATGGCAGTGATAAAAGAATGAAAAAGCCTGATAGCCTGCAACTTCTTCCTGAAGCAGATTATTGCAAAATGTTTTACACAGTGTAAACTGGTCATATTTTTTTCAAGTGTTTGCTGTGAAATGTATTCTTAGTTGCTATTTTAATTATTGAGTGGACATGAAGGTTTTGTAGACTGGTTACAAACCAAAATAACTAGACCTCAATTACACAGTGAAAGACAAGATCAACCAAGCTTGAAAAAGCAGTTTAACATGGTTCAGAAACCCTTCAGTGAACTCTGTGGTGACAGGTGGTAAGATTGCCCAATAGCCTGCAACAAATGATAGCATGTTTATGTTAGCATCAAGGCTGCTGTAGGTATAAATGCACTCCTTTAGTCTGAGCTCTGAATTTTTGAATATCACACTCCATTTGGCATGGAAGTGGGGAGGACTGCAGGGGGCAAAAGCTCAGCTATTAATTTCTTACTGCTCTTATGTTTGAGATCTGTTCTGGTCAATTTAGCCATATCCACCAGCACCTCCCAGACACAGACACTGGTGCTGTGTACATGCCAAGAGCATCCCAGATCCTAGGGAGCTTCCCTGTCTATGATATCTCTTCTTCTCACTCTGTTAGAGAGAATGGACTCCTCACCATTTAAACTGTCACCACATTCTAAAGGCTGGCCATGCGGATAATTTGTCCAGTAGCAGTACAAGTGCCACCTTAAACAACTCAGTCCCAAGGTAAATGCTGTCATAGCTTCAGCAAATGAAGATCTCTTGGTAGCTAGAGATTACTTTGCAGAATAGATACGAGGACTGAAACAGCAGAATAGGAAGAAGATCCTAGAATCGTAGAATAGTTAAAGATGGGAAAGACGTTTAAGATCAAATCCAGCTGTCAACCCAGCACCACCACCGCGTTTTCAATTAAACTATGTCCTCAAGAGCCGTGCCCACACAGTTTATTGAACACTTCTGGGGATAGTGACTCCACTACTCTGGACAGTTTGTTCCAATGCTTTACAACACTTGCCATGAAAAAATTTTTCCTAATACCTAATCTAAACCTCTCCTGGCATAACTTGAGGGCTCCTGGTTAGAGGCATCAGACATTGTCAGACAAGTCCTTGCTGGCATCAAAGTTATACCAGTATTGAAAGTCATTCCCAGTGTTGGTAGCTTCATAAATTTGGCAGACTGAGAATTAGTAACTCTAGGAACAGTCTCTTGACTTCATTGTCGTTCTCTGACACCAAACAAATGCAAGTTCAGTGGGAATAAACCAGACTTGACAGCTAATATTTAATCCATATATCAAGAAACTGTCTTACATTAGATTTGGGACTAAAATAGCAGCAGGAAATAGAGAAATGTATTTTGCTTCATATGCTTTTGCTTTAATTTTGCTTCATATATCAAATTCATTATAGAAAGAAATAAACCTACTATTTCTCTGAACACAATAGAAACAGAGGAGGGGATTGAACTCTTACATCCCCATCCCAAAGGTGGAAGAAAGCCTTCATCCTTTTCTAGATCAGAGGAAATCAAACAAACATACACCATTGCAGTCTGCCTGCATCAGTCTCCCTTTGGAAATTCAGAACTAGTTCATACATTTGACTTGAAAGTCTTAGACACCCTGCTGAGATACCAGTACCAAGTGCTGCTTTATCGGATTCATGGTGACATCAAGAATTTTAATCAGGGGCCTCGCTGTCCTTATAAAACTGATAAGGACTTAACATTTGCTTTTATATTGATGGCTGGCTGAGAGGAGACCAATTCTGATTGACAAAATAGTGCCTGAGTTGTCTTAATCAGTCAATTTACCCGTGTTCCTAAAGTTCCCCATGTCTAAAGAAATTCTGTGTTGTATTTTGATACTTTATCAACAAGCCTGTTTCTTTCATGTTGTTCTCATATATTTGTACTGAAAGGAGAATTCTCTAAATGCCATAGCACTATCTCAACGAGATTACATAGTTGAATTATTTAATGTAGTAGTATACACTGATAAGTTTTGGGATGTCATTGGAGTTGTCTAGCAACATTTTTTGTCTGCTTAGAAAATATTCCTGTATTCACAATCTGTGAAACAGCTGCATGTATCCATCTGTTCATTTTTATTAGACATTGTTTATTGAACTTCTTGCTAGTTCGTTGAGGGAGGAATAGTATTTTTGAGTGATACAACTAATACTATATTTGACAGTAAACTACAGTAGGACTCACATCAGTAAAAACACAAAGAAAAGATAATTGTCACTTACCTTGTAGTAGCTGTGGTTCTGTGAGATATAATCAATATAGATCCCACAGTCCCTGCCTTTGAAGACTTCAAATTCCAGCTGTTTTGAATTATGAGGGAATGGCTGAAAGGTCATGTTGGAGCTTCCCCTTCTGATCTTCCAATGGACCATGAAGAGGCACAGGGCACATACATAGTACCAGCAGATGTTAATGTCATTCTAAGCTCATGTGTTCGGAAGGGATGCACTTCTAGAGCTACAAAATTGATGTCACTTTCTTTTTTTAGCTCCTGAAGAATTAATAAAAGGGGTAAGAAGACAACAAAGTTAGAAGAGATGATTTAGACCTCCAGACTGAAAAGAAGAAATGTACTGGGTTTAAATCATGAAATACTTAGCTGTTTGTGGACTTTCATTGCTGCCAGTGAAATGAACAAGTACAGCATATAGTCGAGTTTGACCATAGAGATTTTGTTGAAATATATTAAAGCAAATACAATCATTAGATGATTAATTCATAAATAAAGATTTCAGCTGAGGTAGGGTCAAAATAAAAATGGCCAATTCTAGTGGTGTGCCAAAAATGGTGATGGTCAGATTTATGTTTTAAAAAAAGATGAGAGGGGAAAAAAGAAAGAAGTTTTTAGGGTCAAGGAACATTCTACATGATCGGGCTTTGACAGGCAATTTAAGGTCTGAGAAGGAAGAGTAATAGTAGAGTCAGAGACTCAGAACAAAGAGAATATGTCATCCCTAGTGAGGATGTGTCTCTGAAGTATTCAATAATAGTCTTTAGTTGCATTCTGGTTTTTTGTTTTGTTCAAGGTAAGGGGGAGGGTTTAAGGCAAAGACCTGCCAGACAGCATCTTAATTCTGCAGTTTTTGCTGTCTGCCTGGCAAAACTTCCACTAATGCCGGTTTATCTTAAGTAGGGGTTTCCGTGGTCAATACACAGAGATCAGAAGATCAGAGATGAAACCAGATGGGAAGAAGAATTTTTTGTCATTTGGATAGAAGGAATGAATAAATTAACGTTTACTATAGCAGTGATCTGCTTCAGAGACAGAAGGAGCAGAAGCAACAAAGTACAGTGAATTATCCTCCTGTATTTTGCACTAATAGTTAAAATACATGATTAGAGATTTTTTTTTCCAGTGTATTTTTATTCCCTAGTAGCACTGAAAGAACTGCTGTCATGGAATGAGCAAACTCATGTTATACCAAATGCAAAATAATTACAATACAATTTATTTTGGTGGTGTTATATAGACATTGGAAGAGAATGAAATAATCCACAGATAGCAGAAAATTGCATATGTTATGTGTATCACAATAGAGCATTCAAGTGATTTGTTCTTTCATATTTTTGCTCTAAAAGTTTATATGTGGCGTTCATTCCTTAATCCCTGGTGATATCAAGGTTCCTTAAATTCCCCTTAACAGCATGGCAGGTTGACTCTGTCTTTCCTAATTAACTTAGCTAAACTTTTTAACACGATCTCATCTTTTCTAATAAATGTGGTTGTGTGGTATTAAGTAGTTCAGGAACTTATCTTTATCATTATCAGAGCGAAGTGCCCCAGTGTCAGGCTCTGCTCATGGTCTTGGCCTTGTTCTGTAGACTAGTGTGAGGAATGGGCACGTAACTGGAGGTTGTGCAGGGTGTTGTTGACAGCATGAAGTGTTCGTGTTTTAGGTAAGCCCTGCAACACCCACAGCACCCTTCTTCCTCTCTTCCTGCTTTTTTTCTTTTCCCTTTCTAGCTAACCAGGACGGATCTGTCTGCTGGGGAAATAATTTATTTTAGTAGGTCATTTAAGAGCTCATTTAAATGATTTGTCTCTTCAGAATGATCAAAAATGAAAAAAGAGAAAAGAACATAATTACTGCCTATCCTTTTGAACATTGATTTGGGACCGGTAAAAGGCTCAAAATGAGACTGGTGAGCTTTCTGTCAACTGCGTTCACCGAAAGCACTGTATCATTAAAGGACAGTGGTAGTAATTGCTTAGTGGCACTGCTAAGTTGAACTATTAGTCTGCAAATGCTTGTTCATGTAATTTAATTTTTGCTATTTGTCATCATGGTTAAAAGCATCAAATAACCTGTATCCTCTACCACCAGCAATGCATCTATTTGGCCTCAACTGGCAGTTGCAGCAAACTGAAAATGATACATTTGAGAATGGAAAAGTGAATCCTGATACTGTGCCAACACATCCTGTAACAGTACCTGCTGGAGAAAATGGTAAGTGAAACAGGCACCAGTATTTTTCCTTCTTTCAGAACATTTCTTTCCTTTGTGTCTTACTTACATCACCAGACTTTAACGTTTTTCCTCCAAAGCTCTGTATATTTCATGGAAGTCAAGACTGTTTGTAAGTAATAGTAATTTTAAATCGATAAACAGAAGCACAAGTTTCTCCTACCTAGCATGCGAAGGGGGTCGTGGATCCTGAGCAGTAATGTTGATCTTATTAGGAAAGCCAACTGTCAACCAAAATTTCTCACAGGAATTTACATGTAATATTTGATGAGGATAGAAGAGCTCTCATCATATCCAGAGAAGCAGAACCTCTGCTTACTCTAAAATATTTGATAACACCATGGTTATTGTGGGGTGCTGAGGCTGGCTTGGACCATCCTGTCTTAGAGGCCAGCAGGGCTGGGGTCTTGTGTTGTAGAAAGGGCCACAACAAAGCCAGGGAACTTGGAGTGACAGGTCACGCTGATACCAAGATTCAGTCTTTGGGAGTTCCAACAAGCTCGGTATAGTTTTCAGACAAAACATTATGTTTGTGTGTGTTACCCCCATGCCCTGTCATAATCTCTTTTTCTGAAGAGTTTGCTCCAGAAGAGGCACTTCAGGAAGATTTTGCATGTTTTCAAAGCTTCTCTCTTAGCTGTGTTTAGAAGACAACTCCTGATCAAGGAGATACATATGGCATGATGTCCTCACTATGGAATAGTTTGGATTTTTCTCTACAGAAGATGATGTTTTCTTCTCTTTTTTTTTTTAAAATTTCTCTCTGAAATTTAATAGGTCAGGTATAATATGTTCATTTGTTTTCTCAAAGTCTCTGGAATAAAATGTTGAGTCTGAATCATCCAACCAATTTATAAAGTAAGAAAAAAACTTTCTTAATTTTGTTGTAGGAGCTTTTAAAATACAAACCACATAAAGGGATTATTTTTTATCGACCTTTTTCCATGTTGCCCTTTAAGATTCTCAAAACATTTAAGAGCTTGTGCACTTCTGGCTAACAGAGGCTTCAAAATCAATAGGTTTTGAATGGAAAACTTGATTTAAATGGTTGATGAATGCAGTGTTTGCTTCATTACACAAAAATCCATTTTCCCATTCACAAGGTACAGCTGACCTTACCACTGAGAAGGAGGAAGCCTCTGCCTGCAGTTGACATCTTGAAAATATTTCAAGTTATCACAGCTCCAAGTTATAGAAAAGATACAGCTCAGTTCACTCTTTCTGTCATCTTTGTAAGCCTATGAAACTTCTCCAGTAGGACTTTTTCTTCTTCATTTCTTTACCTTACTGCCTTTTTCCTGAAGTTAGATAGTCGTTATCTCTTTCTGTGTTCTTGTTTTGAATGCATAGCAAAAAGCTACTCAGTGGTTAATGAATACTGATGCTGCAGTGACAGCTCATCATCCCATTGTCTTCTGCCCTCCATAGCCAGTATACTTGCTTGTGTAAAATACATTGATTTTTTAAAATATTTTATAAATACTAAGTGTTCTTTTTCCCTTGATAATTTTTAAATTTTTTTGCGAACTAAAACCAGTTATATGCTCCCTCCAAAATAAAAGGAAATAATAAGTATATCAAATCCCATTTTTCCTTCTTTATGTCCCTAAATGCTGTGCAAGAGAACAGGGTTAATTCTATCCACTGTTAAAATGCTGTCCTCTGCAGAATATGTTAAGTGGTCATTTATCAGCATACATCAATACTAAACAACAGACAGAGCAGAGAATACACATTTTAAACCACAAAAGAAGGACCAGTTAGGCAGACAGGAAAGTGTGATGACTAAATGTGAAATTTAAGGAGCGGGGGCCCCATGCTATCATACTAGTTACTGAAAACTGTAAGGAAGAATCAATGAAGCCTTGATTTGGATACTTGGACAGCTGAACAACTTCCAGTACCACCCCCTGGTAATATCCTGATACTCTGATTTAGACTTCAGAAATTCCTACCACCCTCACAGTAAATGTGAATGAACATGATATTTCATGTTTTGAATTAAAGCTGTGTATAAGAAATGTTACTGTTTAGAAAGTGAAAATATGATGATGACACTGCAAAGATCTTTTTTACGCTCATTGAGATACAATAGGGAACAAAGAATAATTAATGCCTTAACCCTGAGAGTGCAAACAGAGAGTGACTGTTTTGAGAGAGGTGGTGGGATGCTAAAGGGGCACGTGGCTACAGGGTAAAACTACCTCTTTTTTTGGTGAAATAAATGGCAGTCCATATGAATATTACCTACTAAGTTTTGAACCCCACTAATAGGCATTTCTGGCAAGTTGGTCAAAATGTTTGAGAAACACCACCTGCCTAAGCTCTCTTAATTCACCTTTTATCTTTTCAGTAGTACAAGTCAGTTGTTTGTCGTGTGAAATGTAGAAATAGGGGAAGCAGCAGATCAATACTGCAAACAAGTGTTTATTGTTTAGTGATTACCAGTCATCAGTGTGTGAATTTATACAACACAACATGCTTAAATTTGAAGAAAGAGGTAAAAAACAAATGCTTAAATAAACTGAAATAGTGAATACAGATCCATCTTCTAGAATAACATATGAATATTATGAAAGGTTAAGTCCAAAGTTATAAAAGCATCGGACTCATCCTTAAAAGCGTTAAAAAATGGTTTCTGCAAGATCAGATATTTCACTGTCTCTTCTCAGCAGAACTCTGATCAATGTGATAATGCTGTGAGACATTTTCAGTGACTGCAATGCATTGTGACACAGCTCTGATGATAGCACAAGCCCCCACTTAAGGCCTCTCAGCAGTGCTTCTGTACCTGTTTAATTCAACAGCAGTCGCAGTTCATCTTGGATGCACAAAAAGTGGTGAGGATCAATCTGTGACCTCACCTGGCATTTCCGATTTTAATCTGGGTTTTTTTACAGTCTAAATGTTTGCAAAAAGGTTGTGTCAGTTTGTTTCATCAAATGATGAATAATGTAGAATTTGAACAAAAAAGACAGGGCAGTATTGTCAGTTCTTCAGAAAACTTGTATGCAAACAAGTTAGCATCACATTCAGATGGATTTAGTTCAATTTTTGTAATAGACTAGCTCCTGAAAAAAACATACATTGGTAAAAACACAGCAAACTCTAAGACTGTAACAGCAGTTCTATTTTTCTTTATATTTCTTCACTCAAGCCTCACCTTGATGTGCCAGCTGCTTAAATATGTCATTACTTACTCCAGAGTTGACATATGTTGGTAAGCAAGTTCTTACACCCATCTTTGCATCTTAGCCAGTATTTGACAGCACCGATTCCATCCTGTTGAAGTAGGCTTTGACCCTGGCACGAACTTCCAAGACTGCCTATGTCCAGCTCCACAGCTTGGAGTTAGTGCCTGAACATAAGACCTGAGTTTTTGGCCTCAAACAGTCTTGCTGCAGACTCATCTAAACCATCCCACATTTTAAAGCTGGGTGGTGACAGTTTGTGCAAAACGCTTAATAACTGCATCATTCATAGTAATTCTGTTTCCTGCAAATCTAGCAAATAGAAGACACTTTAGGAACTAAAACCACAACTTTTTTGCTGATGATCTTGGAGACAGGCTTGTAATCTTTGCCAGGCTTTGTGTGTGCCTGTTGGTACAACAAGGGTCACCAGGGAGATCTCAGAGCGATCACAGACCTATGCTGTCCATAGCATTCGGCCTCTTGCCTTGCAGGGTCATGAGCTTGGGCTGGAACACTTTTACCCCTTTAATTTATTTGACAGTGCTTCCCTAGGGATGGCACAGAGACTTACAGACTGGATAATATTTTCTGCACTTATGGTGCAGTGTACATTCTGTCTCTGTTGCCTGGACCTAGCTACTTGAACAAAAAGTTTGTTGGGGGTATCTAAAGTTCATGACTCATTTTTCTTCTTCTTCAATGCCACAACCAGTAGTCCAGTTTTTCAGTGTTAGCATTTGACACCATGTGTCTTTTGCATGTTAGCATCTTTCTTTCCTTGTTGTGGGCATTTTCAAGCCATCATCCCTGACCTCCTAAGCCTAACTGATAGTTGAACAAAATACTTGATAGAGAAAAATCATTAATACACTTCAGTGCTATGTTCTTACTCATAGTGGTTGGATGCAAGATAAATACATATTCATAATATAAAAAGTAGTGAAAGTACCAGACATTGACATGCTAGCATACAAATTGTTCAGGAAACAGTAAGGGTATGGATAAGGTGGATAAGGAGGTGATAACAAGCCTGAGACTAAGGCTAGGGAGTTCAGAGAATGTAGGCATATTGGCATAATGACATGGGTGCAATGGAGCAAGAAATATCGCCTTTTGTGGGGGAGAACACAAACCAAAAATAGGAAACTAGAGCTGTAGACTTTGTTAGTATTGTATAAATGCGCTGATATTTAATGTGTTAAGATTGTATATTAGTTCTCTTGACTGCTTATGTTTATGTATCTATTGTTCTTAAAATCTGTATGCTGCCTTTCCCTTTATCTTAATTTTTTTTTTGTGTGAGACTTTTTTCTGGAAAACTCCTGTCAAAATACCTGGGGGAAAAAAAAAAAGAATAGTTTAATGTAGATTCTAAACTGTCTCTGTAATGCTCATCCTTAAGGATGCTACAGCATTTTTAATTGGTACGTATTTGTGGGATCTTTGCCTGTTTATTCCAAAGAATTTCTGGGATCTTATTTTGAGAAACATTGTCAGGTAACAGTTTTTTCTGAGGTGATTCTAAATATTTGAAGGTTTATATGAAGAATGATTGGAATCCAGAAAGGAACACTAATTTTTTATCTCCTTATTATTCTAATCTGTCAGGAAAATTAGGGGGATTTGCACAAGAAAACAACACTATAGATTCTGGAGAACTTGATATAGGCCGAAGAGCAATACAAGAAGTTCCCCCTGGAATTTTTTGGAGATCACAGCTCTTCATTGATCAGCCACAATTCCTAAAATTCAATATATCCCTTCAGAAAGATGCATTGATTGGAGTATATGGTCGAAAAGGCTTACCACCTTCACACACTCAGGTGAGAACTGCTTGCTTAAAAAGTAGGACACATTATTGAAAACTGTAAGCTTTTATCTTTTATGTCTTTTTCCTCTCTCTCAATTACATCCTTTTTCATTTTCATGATTTTTTTTTTACTTTTTATGCTGTATTGATTTCATGTGATGTCCAGAACATTTGTAATACCATAAGTGTTGGGATCCAAAATGGGGGTGGTGTTCTTATTTATGAACTGTTCTAATGCCTAATCAATAATGATGCTTCAGATACAAAGTTATTTTATGCACAGTTTATGAGTACCTTTTTCCTTCTGTGGTACATAGACATATCTTTAAAAACCTAAGCAAACTAATATAGCATCTATGGCCACACATGTGGTTGAGAGTGCCTGAGAAACGGCACATTAGTGAAATTTCCAAAGAAGAAGATGAGCAAATACTACATTATTTACAGCTTGGTGTCTCACTAAGTAAATACATAAAAGACAAAATATATAATATGTGTCCACAAAGATACAGTGAACTTTTATTGCTTATGGCCAAACCTTTGCCTACAAACAAAGAAACATTCTTTATCCATAGTTAGAGAAAAATTAAAGTATAAGAGAATGAAAAGTCTTCTGGATTGGCAGGAGAAAAGGAGAATCATTGCCTGAGATGGTACTTTAGAATCAATTCTATTCATATTTTATTTTAAAGATTTAAGACCCTCCAAGATTAGATTTCTTTTAGTGCAATATTTATCCAAGTCCTATCTCTGATCCATTTTTCCACCTGAAAAGGTACTTCAGCTCATGCTCTTCTATTCCATTTGGAGCAACATCTTACTGATTTATATTTTAAGTGTATGGATTTGCCCTGGACACAAATCTAAGTAAAGCAACCTAATGGTATAATTGGGTCAAAGCTTGACTGATTATGCCTGATACACAGTTGCAACAGCAAATCCATAACTGGAAAATTAATATATTTTAATGCAATCTTGTATTTTTTTAACTTTGGTTTTCATGCTACTGCACTATTTAAATTTATTTTATTTTTTTGATTCAAGCCTATTTTTTAAAAGATGCAGAACATAGAAATACATATAATTATTACACCTATTTAACAGTAGGAAACCACAGAGGAAGAGTCAGCAAAGCAGCTAAAATCACAGAATGTTACATTAACTTTATTTTTTAGTTTAGTTTCCATTAAATTACAAACCCTTTACTGAATGCAGAAAGTGCACTTATGTTTACTTAAAAATTTGATCCTCGTAAAAATGATTAAGTGGATTTTCTTCAGACCTTCACGTATGAACACCTACCCTCGGGCTGACAACGAGCACAAGAAAGTCTAGCGTAAAGAAAATTGATTCAGAAAGTTATCAGCCATTGGAAATAGGGGTTTGGAATACAAATGCCATCTCAATGATAACAATAACAACAGGAGTTAGGGGAATACGTGTGTGGTAAGAATGAATAAAACTGAAGAAGCTGATCTAGACTGTGCATTTATATGAAAAGTCACGCAAGTAGGCAGGTCTATAAAAAAAAGATCCTCACTTGATTCCTTATCCTGTTAAAAGGGTGAAAATGAAATAGGGGTGTCCTTTATCCAAAAACACAGAAAGGGAGGCTACTAAATCTGTTTACCATCACCTGTGTTACACGGATTACTGGTTCTTATTAATGTTTAAGTATGATACAATAAGAAGAATCATAGGCAAATTCTGCTACTGTATTCTGTGACATTTTCGATATATTGTTCTCGGGATATGGGTCAAGCTCTCTTGTCCTATTTTTACCTGATATGTAATTACATTATTTTTTACAAACCATTGACTGACACTTGATACATTGAAAAATTAGACATGCTTACTTATCAGTGCCCTAGTGAACTTACAAGGCTGCTGAAGATTCCCAAGGGTGCAGGTTTATCGGAATGTTTATATGACCTCGAACCCAGTGATGTCTGCTTTAAGTACCTGAGATAAAGCATGTATGTAATCTCCTAAAAAGGCAGTTTCACTGAAACGTTGTGGGTTTTTTGGTGATTGTGCTTCTGCTTGTGGGGCAAAAAAATGCATTAAAGTATCTCTCAACAGTTTAGGCCTTTCTCCAACAAAGGCATAACACAGGACACAACTTGCATTGGTAAAATATGGATTTATACCAAAGAGGCTTACATGAATGAAATAATGTATTTAGGCAAAAAGACATCTAATAAAACAGAAAACTGAGGGGACTACAAGCATAAATCGATTTATTGCTTTTTTTTTCCCCTCACCTTTATGGCTTGTACTGACAAAAGTTCCTAACTGCAAGTCAGTCATAGCTAGCAGGGACAGACTAACAACTGATGTTGGGCTTCACTGCATCCTTCCATCAGACCAGGCAGCTTACTCATATGGCTCCAAGTGTCATAGGAACATAATAGAAAAACACATGAATGTCCACGCTGAGTTTGATTGAAGGCCCTGCATTCTGTCTGTGATGGTGGCCATATGTAGGGATTAATATGGCAGCATGATAGTACTGTAGTTATTCTTCCCACAATATGCTTTTGACCTCCAGAGTTTTAAGGCTGAAGGACTTCGCTGAGTCAAAGATGCTGTCTTTGTATTTTACAGCCTTTGATAGTTTATTTTTTTCAGTGAATTTGTGTAGTCACCTTTGAACCTTCGGAAGCTTTTAGCATCTGTGACATTTGCAGCAAGGCTTAACTACACATTTCACACTGTACTCTTAAGTGTGTTTTGAGACAGCCTCCTGGTAGTTTTTGTTTCTCTCACTGTTGGTAGTGTTTTAGAACAGGAAGTGGAGAGTTTCTCACTTACTTCTTCTCCATGCCACCTTTGTTTTATAGATCTCTAGTGTCATGAGTTGTATTTTTTCCAGTCTGCTTTCTCATAATTTTTATTAAAGGTGCTTCAGTCCTTTGGTCATCCTTGGCCTTTTCTGAACTTTCTCCAGCTTTAAGGCACCCTTTTTGAGGTGTAGAGACCAGAACAACTCAGAACATAACAGGTGTTTAACTATGACAGTTTCATACAATGCCTTAATGATGTCTGCTTTTTTTCTTTTTTTCTTTTGTAATCGTAGAACTGATATTTCTGGAGATCTGTCTACCATAGCTCCAAGATCTCATCTCAAAATGACAAGAATTGGCTCAGAGCCCATGTGGATGTGTAGAGCTAGGGTTGTTTCATGAGGACTTTGAAAAGTAGGATCTTACCCATATATATCCCTTCATGTCTGCGTCTTGAATGCTATCTGCCCTTATCTCCTAGTCACAAAGTGACAAGTGCTAATAACAAAATTTATGCAAATTAGCAACTGCCACTTGTCTCTCAAACATCAGTATTTGAATTTTCAGATCTTTTGTTAAATAATAAAAAACTCATTATTCCCTGCACTCTGCTAGCATCTGTAAAGTTGCCTTACCACCTGTCCCCCTCCAATATCTTTGCTCATATGCCCGTGGTACTCAACATGCATAACCACACACCACAATCTTCTTTAGCTCTTTTCTTACTGCTTAGCTGTTTCTACCAATATCTGCCTTCTCTCCATTGTCACCTTTGACTGTAATAAGAAACTTGCCTGTTACATTTACCACCTTGTTCTCTGCTTCTCTCCTGTACCCTTTGCCTGTTTATCCACCTCTTTTTTGTACCCAGTTAAAACCTGACAGTAAGAGGAAACTGGAGTCAATAATTGTCCATAACATTGTGCAACCTCTGATGACAGTTATCCTACCAGTGTGAGGGGCATAATAAAATTATGATAGAAATGAGCTTGGGAGAGATCTCAAGAAATCTTAGTTTACACTCTTGTCTTGGAACAGGATGAATTGTTTATGAACAATTCCTATCAGTTGCTTAGCACTTTATTATTAAATAATAAGAGAATGCCGCAAATTTAACTCTTGTTCTGTCCCATAATGCAAAATAATAGAGATGCAGCATATAGGAAATGGTTTGATGTATTGTAATCAGGAAAGAATTTTTGGTTGCCGTGCTGTATTCTCTTTAGGTGCCAAAATTAGTCTCAAGCACAGCTATTATGTGTGTGTCACAGACTGATCTGAGATGCATAGTTCTCTCTTTCTGGGGAATCATAAATAAATCAACCAGAAATAATTGACAGTGGCTGTCCATTCAAAACCCAATCAATGCAAGCCTGAAAGTCTTTGTGACACTTTCTAAAAATGTCACTTCCATTGCAGCCAGAGAATCAATATGTTTATTTAAAGATACTTTTAAGAATAAAAAAGGGATTTGGGTTTAAAGTAAAACCATATGGACTGGTAGGGCAAATGAGCACACTTAGACTCAATAAAAAGGTAATTAATTTATTCTACTAGGAGGAAAATAAAATTGGTATGATTTTGCTTATGAAGGTAATTGTTTTTCCAGTCTGTTTTTGTAATCATGTCCTGAATATAAAAATATTAAAAGGGTTAAGATTCATCATTGGTTTTTGCTGGGGGACAGAATGAAAAGTAAATTCCTTTCTGTATGGCTTGTGAAATGTAGTCTACAATGGTGTTCTGGTAACAGCATATGTCCTTATTACATTACAAATATGAAATCATTAATTGTACTGTGCTTGTCAGCCAGCCATTAGTTGTAAATCTAGTAGTTTAACCACTTGTTTCTGTATCAAAAATAAAGTTTTAATCTGAAATTGTCCTTCTACAAAAGTGACCTCCTGTCGTATAGAAATGGCAAAGTCGCTCTTAATGTCTAGAATTTACTTGTTAAAACTCAGAGCTTCCCAAGCTTTCCCTTTTTTAAAATATTAGTGAGAACCACCAGAGAGAAGTGCTCTTGAGTCAGGCAGGAATTAAAAAAACCTAAAATTTTTTTTCTCTCTCTCACAAAATAAGATAAATATTTAATTCTCTGACAAATGAGCATGTTGAATGGTTTTGAATAATTGTTGCTCTCCCAAAACACATTCATTTTCATGTGATGCAGCACATACAAAGCTACTGAGGTTTGCATCCTAATTGCATTATGTTCTATTCTGCTGGTTCAGACATAGCTGGGAAAGTGTCTCAGGTGTTGATGGAGGCGTATTAACAATGCATTTCCTTCACATACTAGAGAGGAACAGTCTTAGAACAGCAGTGAATTTTGGCTTGCAATTTCAAGAAGGGAACGTAAGCACTTAAACCCTTGTTCCAGGACAAAGGCTATCATATTTTCCTTAGTCCCAGGAGCAGTTTCTGAAAGGTCACAAGTCAGGGTGTAAAATCACTGATTCTCTGGTCCTGGGAACTGATCTTATCCCAGCTCAGTTGAATCAGTGGTTTCATATGTTGGCCTTTACTTTAATAGTCCCTGGATGTAATTCCATTTGAGAAAGATCTCCAGCGTGTGGGAAGATTGAAGGTTTATGTTCATACAATAAACATGTGTCACAGTAAAAGTGAAACTTTGAACAGTCTTGACAGGAAAAGCAGACTCTCTACCACAAGCAAGAATGCTCTTTAATTTTCCTACCTGTTTAATTTTTCTCTGTACATATTGATCTTTATATGCTAAAGAGTCAGAGAACAACTTTCAAGCCATGAGAACAGACTCCAGAAAGTGTAAATAAGTGTAGGGCCTGGAGCAGTTTTATCCCTCCAGGTCCCATTAGCCTTAGTTAAGATTAACATGCATCAAACCTTGTGTAGTGAGTTTGCTTGTTGTATCAGCTGAGATGCCTCTCTATTTTTCCAAGCCCCATTGATGGTTCTTAAAAATGCAGTATGTGCTGTCCATTGACCTGAGGTACCATGATTTTTTGTCAGTTTGTCATTTTCAACAATTGCAATGTTTTCTGCTTCCCGTCTCCTCTTTTGAGCTTCTGTGATGGGAAGTAAAGCTCTTGCTTTCCTTCCTCCACAATTCCAGACTGCGCAAAAGGGGGATTGAGCAGTGTTATCCTTCATCTGAAAGTAAATGAAGAAAAGTGAATTATTAGTGTTGGATATTATTATTAATCTATATGCATTTAATACAGTTGGAAAGTTAGGTCTCACCTGTAATTCAGGTGGCAGTCATGACTGAAGACTCATTTCAACAAATGTTTTCTTCCCCCAATGTATGTAATAGGTTCATTGGCCACTTGTCACTGAAAAAGCCACTCTAATAAGCATGAGAATTAGTTGGTAATTTTATTTAAATGCTTTACAAGTGGCAAAGAAGCAAGGTTTGGTTTCAGCTCCCACTTCCCTGCTCCAAAAGGAAACTCTCGGTCAAAATACAAGCACGCTGTCAGGGTGTTGTGGGGAAGCTGGCAATGCCATGGGTCATCCATGACTTTGTAAAGCTCCTGTCTGTTCCTCTTTGCAGTACGACTTTGTGGAGCTCCTGGATGGCAGCCGGCTGATCGCAAGGGAGCAACGCAACCTGCTGGAGTCAGAGCGAGCGGGGCGGCAGGCGAGGTCTGTCAGTCTCCACGAGGCAGGTTTTATCCAGTATTTGGATTCTGGCATCTGGCACCTGGCCTTTTATAATGATGGGAAAAATGCAGAGCAGGTGTCTTTTAATACCATAATTATAGGTAAGCATAATCTTTTAGCTCTTACCAAACGCTAGCTACTCGGGTTTTTTAGAAATAAGTTTTCGTGGTTAAATGACCTGACTTTTTTTTTCCAAAGCTTTTCCATTCATAGTGTTTCCTTTGCTGCTCAGAATAAAACACAGAGTATATATTTTAATTTCTTCGTCTAAAGCGTAAGGGGTGTACCTTCTGATAAAATGGTACTTGAAAGGACACTGTTTTCAAGTATTTGTTAAACGACACAGGGCACAGATTTTAAGTATGGAGTTCATGTAGTTTAACCATTATAATTTTAGCCTTTTTGTTGGCATATAATGTCCTAAGATACTAGAGGCATCAGCCATAGAAAATCACAGCTATTTGTGCTCTTCAAACAAACCAAACGTAAACACTTCTTGGAGCAAGAGCTTGCTGTCAGATAGTAGTGGTTCACGTGAGAAGTACTTCATGCAGTGGGCATCTGTTAATTATCCTTCTCTTTTTCCCTTTAGAGTCTGTGGTGGAATGCCCCCGAAATTGCCATGGTAATGGTGAATGTGTTTCTGGATCCTGCCATTGTTTTCCTGGGTTTCTGGGCCCCGATTGTTCAAGAGGTAAATCAATCCAGTGCTTTTCTCTAGTCAGTCTATGTGAGCATGAAGACAAATACATCAGAAAAGCAACTTCCTATATGTTCTTCTTTATGAAGCTTTGGTGAAGACCTTGGTTTTAATTCTTCTGCCATGTTTTGTTTCACAGCAGCCTGCCCAGTGCTGTGCAGTGGCAATGGGCAGTACTCCAAAGGACGCTGCCTGTGTTACAGTGGCTGGAAGGGCACCGAGTGTGATGTGCCTACAAGTCAGTGCATCGATCCCCAATGTGGGGGCCGGGGCATTTGCATCATGGGCTCTTGTGCCTGCAACTCTGGCTATAAAGGAGAAAACTGTGAAGAAGGTAAATCAGTAAATATTTACGCCAGCGTCGGCTGTTGTTGGTCAGGTTTACAGCTGGCACATCCAGCTCTATCGATTTTTCTAGATCTAGATCTTATGCACTAACCATGTTTCTTCAAAAATCATTTTAGAACACTACAAATCAAGTTTGGGAATCACTAGTATCACTGAATTCTACGTAATTATTATGCTCTATTTATTCTCAAGTAAGCAGTGGGAAAATTCTTAGTAACATGCACTATCTTTTTGGTTGACAGTATTTTTAGATTTTTTCTGGCCGAAGTCAGCTAAGAAGAAAGCACACAAAATACGGATGTAGAAATACTTAACGAATTTTCACAGTATAGAGTGAATCGTTAATGTATTGCATTTGTTAGTGATCTCTTCCACTGACCACACTGTGGAAAGTGCTGATTCAAGTGCATCAGAGTGAAAAATGATGCATCATTTTTGTATTCCAGAGATATGCATAATAATATTGGTTCTGGTGTGCAGCAAAATGCAGTTCGTTTTCCATTCTATTTTTTTAGGGAGTAAAAAGTGCCATTTTCTTCCTCAGTCAAATTGATTTTATTGATCTCCACGTACAAAGTAATGCAATTAAGTCTCTGGAATTAAATTTTCAGACCATTGACCCTACAAGTGTAACATTTTATTGAGTCAAATTGCTAAATTAAATCTCGTCATCTAAGGCACATTAAAGTGAATTAAGACAGATAGACAGGATGCAACTCATTTATTTCTGAGACAAGTTGAGGGTCCTGTACAGCTGTCAAAACTGTGTAGCGGTGGCTCGGGTCAGTTCATACCAAGTGCTGCACGGAATCCCAACACTTGTTACACTGTGATTAGGCAGAATCAAGATCAGTTGCCTGAGACCCAAAGCCAATCTTGTTGTTATTCAGAAAAATTAGCAAACCTTGAAAGATTCTGCGTGGTTCTCAGTGGTAACCTGTAATTGTCCTGATGACAGTTATGTGCACACACAGATTTCACAGTATAGGAAAGTGATGTGGAAACAAGGTGTTCTTAGAAGGAAAATTGGAGCTATGCAAGTAGTGATGACAAAGAGTGATTTACCTTTACCCAGGGAAGGGAGGCTGGCCAAGATACTTTGGTTCACTCTGTCTTTTCCTCACTCGTTGTGATGAAAGAAAGGTGAACTTCTCAGCTTCAACTTAACTAATGTTTACTTTTACGATGAGTGCAATGCTGCCTATTTCGTAAGGTCTTAAAATGTGAATTAAGCCCACAAGTGCCATGAGCATCTAGGGGTTGATTACTGTTGTCAGGAATGACAGGTTTAAACTGACCTTTCTCATCTCCCTGCAGCGGATTGCTTGGACCCAGCCTGCTCCAGCCACGGTGTGTGCATCCACGGCGAGTGCCACTGCAACCCAGGCTGGGGTGGCAACAACTGTGAAATCCTGAAGACAATGTGCTCTGACCAGTGCTCTGGTCATGGCACCTACCTTCAAGAGAGTGGTACCTGCACCTGCGACCCCAACTGGACAGGTCCAGATTGCTCCAATGGTAAGAGTTCAAAGCACTGGCATTTTGTAAAATGTTGTTGTCTTGAACAGCAGCATTTTAATGACAGTATTGTGTAAAGACCTGACCTGCTGAGCTGATTGATGTCTTGGAGTTGACTTCAGCATGAACTGTGAATTGATTCAAAGGTTCAAAATAATTGATGAGTTTGAAGGATTTGAAAATCAATGTATTTGTTTGTATCTTTTAGCTGCATTCACCTGTTAACTTCAGGTACTTTGCATGATCTTACCTCATACATCTGTTTAGAAACTTGAAACTGTGCTAGTGAAACCAGGGACAGCCACATTTTAAAATCTCTTCTGCCATTTGGAGCCATTTTTCTTGAAAAACAGACAGCGTTCAAGTTTGAAGGCAAAGGGAATTAAAGAATGAATCTTAAACAGCTTTCAAGGCAGTGTACAGGCTGCCAGGGTGGAAGGAGTTGGTAGGAGTGAAGAACAGAGGGATTTCTTGAAATATGAAACTGAGCTTATTAAAACCATAGTCTGAGCCTAGAAACAAAAGGAGAAAACTAGAGGTAATAGTACAGAGAGCGAAATCTAAATATTTATAAAGTATGACAGCAGCTTTTTGACAAATATGATTTTTTAGGATCTTGTTTGGTAGCCACGTATCAAAAAACAAATCATGTCTAACTGTGAGACATATATTTCTCTAAACCAGTTCACCTAAGAACTCAGACATTTTGCTAATGAAAACTGAACACATGGGCTAGCTGGGTTTATGCCAGCTTATGAATAAATATAACTTTTTCATGGGGAACCATCTTTTTAAAACAAATGTACTTCCTGACCAGGATCTGTGATACTCCATTATGTTTTATTCATATAAGAGTGATAGGACAGAGTTCCAAACATTCAAGAAAAAGTGACAGAAGAAAATGTTGTCTTCTGTGAAATTTGTTTAGAAGAAAAAATTCTTCTCTGAGCATTTCTGGCACTAAAACTGACTATTTATGAGAGACCCATCCTAGTTCTCAGGCAAAACATGGATCCCTTACTTATTGACACAATGTCCTTTACGGGTTTTTTTGATAAGTTATGCTCTATCTTTTGCTTATGTTTCAAGGAATGATTTGTCATTAAAATGATATAAAATGTTTCTGATCTCAAGTGTGTCAGACTGAAAAAAGAGCTTTGTATAACTGTGCACAGATTCTTTGCAGAAGCTGTGCAAAACGACCTTTAGAGTACTACACTAAAAAGTAAATCTTGCCCATAAACATGTTGTTAAGTTGCTCGATGAAGAAAAGAATGAGTTATTTCCATCAGAGGGTTTTATAGGTTTGAAATCAGCAGAGCTTTTCTCTATCTTCATCAGCAGTTTGTCCGTTAATTAGCCCTTCAATTCCATTTCAATTAAATTAGCTCTAATTAATAAATTCATTACAAAGATTGACGCACCTTGCTCAAAGCTTGTGTGCTAAAAGCTGATAAACACCTTTACCCTAATGAAAAATTGATTAGATTGAAAAGAAATAAGCCTTTCTTTCTTGAAGCTGCTTTGACGTTTTGTGACTCCTAAAGTTAACCAAACCATCTTGCATCTCTTAATCAAAAATTTAATTCAAAGTAGATATAAAATGCTATATAGAGGGGATAAAAAGGGGAGGGGGAAATCACAGCTCTCTTTCTCCACGGAGGTTTTGGGCTCTTTCTTACAGGAAATGTCGCAGCTCCATGATACTGTTTAATGTTCCACAGCACTTTGAGACAGCCAGGAAGAAAAACACTGTTGACTGGGAAGCTGGAAACCTTTTTTGCACTGATGAAATTTTCTTTTGCTGTTAAAAATAATTTTGATCTTTTATTCCTGAATTACTCGTTGTCTTTTACAAAAAACCAAAAACTAAATACAGCACTTCCATGAACCAGTACATGGCTACAACCAGCTGTATGCCAAGAAACTAAAGAAGTCCCTTAGGCTATATTGTATCTCCTCTTGTTTTTCTGTTGTTTGCTTAGCAGAAGTAAAGTTTGCTGGAATCTGACTAAATGAAGCAACACTGTAAATGCAAAATCTAACAGTCTAAATTATCATCTTGTATTAGCTGAGACTTAATATGCGTTGTTTGGGCTATGACTATGTTCAGCTGTTAATACATTTTTCAATTATTCTATCAGATACAAGATCCTGTTACTATATGTAAATGACAAGTTAAATTGCTGTGTGTTGATTTATTTTTTTTAACAAACTATTATTTAAACCAGACTGTTCATAGCTGTCACTGATACAAATTTACTGAAAGTAAAAGAGAATCATCTTTTATATTTAACGGATGTGTCAGTGTGTCAGCATAGTAATAATTTGTCTCACTAAGGCTGATTCTTTATAATGAAAAAATGTGTCAGAAATGGCACATTTTAACTTTGAAAGAAAACAGGGAGAAGGGTATGGAGGGAAAACCCTGTTAAAATGAACTTCATCGTATTAGATTTTCACTCGCAACACACAATGATCTAGGTATATGTTACATTTATTCACTACGAGTACAGTGTAAGTTCAGCTAGGTCTAAGTACCATGTAATCTAAGATAAAAACGGTTATTCTTAAGACATATGTGATCACAAAAAACATGATTGAAAATTACTCAGACCTAGCAAAAGAGCTGTGGATGCTTAAGCATCACTAAAGCGTGCTGGCTAAGTGACCATGAGCAAAGAGATAAAACTGTACTCTCTATTCTGATGGGTCTTACATGAAAATGTCTTTCCCAGTAAATTCCTTTGATTTAACTTTCAAATATTTTGCCTTTTTTGTTATTCACATGTTGAATTAAAATGTAGCACTGCTAAGTAATATATACCCTCTCTCTCCCCTATGCTCTCTGCCTCCTTTTCTCCCCCTCTCTCCCCCCAAATGCAGAAATCTGTTCGGTGGACTGCGGCACGCACGGTGTGTGCATGGGTGGCACGTGTCGCTGCGAGGAGGGCTGGACGGGCGCAGCCTGCAACCAGAGAGCCTGCCATCCCCGCTGCGCGGAGCATGGCACCTGCAAGGACGGGAAGTGTGAATGTAGCCAGGGATGGAACGGAGAGCACTGCACCATTGGTAGGCTGGCTATGCTTTACCCTGTCTTCACTGCAAAATTCAAACAGCCAGCGCTGCTGGCCGCGTCTGAATAAGAAGTGCATTACTTTGAAGAATGTTTCTTCATATTAGCACATGTCAGTCTGTGGAAAGGAGTTGACATTTTAAGAAAGGAAATGGTTATATAATGGCTCATGAGTTCTTCGTACCTGGTGTGCTATGAAAATAAGGTGGAAGAATTTCCTGTTCAATCTTTTCCCTTTAACTGCCTTTTGTGGAGGAGGAAGTTACTTTTATTTTGAACTGTAAATATATTACTTGATTTGTGCTTTTCTATTTTTATGTGATAGCTTTATGTCTTTTGGAAATGAAGCTTCCTATTGTTTTTCTTTCCTTTTTTTTCTTTTAAGGAGAAGAAACTCTAAGAAGTGACTTGCTTATGTAAAAATGTTGCTTCTACCATGTAATAAATGTGATATAGCTGCCCAAAACTATCTTCTTCTCAACATAGTGTTCTATTTTAGAATGCTCTCAAATTGCTTACGTGTTAATAATGTAACAGCAGTTTAATACAGCTGATTGAGAAGAAGCCATCCTTATTACAGCTTCTATGTTTCTGTAACCAAGTTAGTTCTAGTGCCTGAAAAACTTTGGAAGTTACTGTGCCTTTATCAGTGGAGCTTTTTGTATTCAGTTATTTACAGTCTGTATATCCCATATACAGAGGGATATCCCTCTCCACTATGCCGGCTTAGACAGTGAGCTGGCATGAGAAACTATGCATGTAAATAGGAAGACTAAGAAAAAGTGGAGCTGTGGTGCTAAGAAATTCCCTTCCACACTAATTCCCCTTTGTACAAAACACTGCAGGTCTGTAACTATTGCATGGCAACAGGTAGGAAGCACAAGCAAAGGAATTGGCAGTGGTCTACATGCAAGAGGTGTCTAGTTTGTACTTAGGTGAGTGGGGAGCACAAAGCTTATTAAAGGCTGTGGCACGAGTAACAGTGTGACTCTGAAGTATTTATGGGACATATCTCCTAAGTATGAGAAGCATCATGGCTAAGCACTTACAGGTGGATTGAATAAGCAACAAAAGAGGTAGCTACAGGTCAGACAAAGGCAAGTGTGACATTGAGTGATGAGGAAATCACGGACTATCTGAATAGTTAAAAAAAATTTCAGCTAAAAAATCACATAGTTTTATGTTTGAAGACATGGAGGAGAGACAGTTAAAAGAGGTCATGTAGCTGAAGCTACAGGATTGGACAGTAAGTCTAACAGCAGTGGAGCTGATAGATGTGAATATGGAATGATTGCTTTTAGTGCAAGCTAAAAAGAGGCTGGAGAATTTTAACTTTCATGGAAGTTTTGGAAGGACTCTAATTCTGAATGTGTTAGCATAGCTAAGCCATCACTGGGGCATGAGTATTTTGAAAATCGTAAAACCCAAGCTGTGTTCCCGGGTAGTTTATAGCCCTGACTAAGAGGTGGGTGGGTTTGCTGTTCTTGGTGTTCATGAGAAGCAGTGGTGGGAGGGCAGGGAAATTGAGGGCTGGTTACAGCTGTATTAACTGATACCCACATCATCGCACCAGGAAGATGAGGCAAGTAGATAGAGTCAGGTGTGAAAGTAGTAAGATTGACTTGTGAATTATTTTTTACAGCAATTGCAATTGATTTTTTTTTATTACTATTATTATTTACTAATAAGATTGCTCAGACATAGGAAAGAGCAGGAATCAAGGTGCGTCTGCAGAATCCCGGGGAGAATCGATAGGGTTAATGTTTTTGAGGAGCTTCCAGAAAACATGCTGACAGAGTAGAGAGGTGGGGAGAGAACTGCTTTCTGAACAATAAAAGAAAGTAAATATTTGGAAGTAGGATAAAGCCTTTCCCTTGACTGCTTTAACTTGCCAAGGAGCAATTACTCAGCAGATCGCTCTGCTGTTGGTCTCACTGACCTTGGCAGCATTTCAAGGGTTGTAGTTATATACGGATGAACTGCTCTTGAACAATTTTTCCAACATATTAAGCACAAACAAGTTTTTCCTCAGCACTGGGCTAGCAGGTCTGTCTTCCCACCTGTTTATTCTTTAAATGAGTGTTTACTTTGTGGCTGCTGCTGTTAAGATAGTTTGATTTGTTATTACTGCCCTTACAGCCTCCAGTACAAGTAAGGAGGTACAGGCTCTAGCCTGCTGTTATATTTATTTTTTTAGAGCTGTTTTCTTCAGGAGCCCAGTGTTATGTAGAAGCCAGGTTATTTTATTGTTCATTTCCAAGAGTATTTACACTTTGTGGGGTAAAAATTGCTGCATCCTCAGCTTGGCAGATGAAGAGTCAAATTGCTTTTCTCTCACCTGCCCTACAGTAGGTAATAGGTCTTTCTGAGCAGTAGATTTCAGAACACGAGGGACTTCAGAATGTTTTTCTATGCAAACCAGTTTATTATGGTCACCCTCCATTTGTAACCCAGGCATTTTATGCCACTTACAACTCTCGACTTAGTAGCAGAATCTTTACATAATTTGTGTTATGCATGTGAAAGACTCCCACTCACTTTCCCTTTACATGTCTAAAAATAAACAATTGCACCCTTCTTATTTCTGAAAGTCATTAACCATTTAGCTGCAGTACTGTGAAGTACTTTAGAAATGCAAATGTGTTTCTTTGTTGCAGCTATTAGCTGGAAGTGTGTGAAGTGCAACAGCCAAAATTTGCGGCTTCTTTGGGAAAGGAATATTCCAAAGAAATTGCAAATCTTAAAGGCAATTCACTGTATTCACTTTTTGGGAAAGGAATAGACCTCCAGATCTCTAGCTGGATGTACGGAATGGGATAGATTGTATGCATTACGCATGGAGGCGCTAACTGGAATGTATACTGAATCATCTAAACCCATAACTCTTTTGTTCAAAGAGCTTATAGTATTTTTGTGAAGCATGATTTTTTATTGTGAAGCTGTTTAAAATGGTAAAAAAATTTTTGCACCTCAGCTAATGAATTTTATATATTTCTAAATGCTGACTATCTGTCCAGTCTCATTTTCAGTTAACCCACTGGTTGTATTGTAAGTTGATGTGTTAAAATGTAGAATGAAGGAAGAAACAAACCTATCTCCTTAAGTAAGGCAGGGTAGTCCTCAGTTTTATTTCTCTCTAATATCCTTTAAACCTTGATTGCTTTTTGAGTTATGCTGATTTTTACATATACTTCAAAATATTCAAATGGAATTTAGCCAAAGGAAATTCTGATTGCTCTAAGCTCCCAGATACCTTTTGTTGTGATGGGTTTTTTTATTTCAAAACTTCAGAATGTTGGGAAGCAAAATCATAGGTGATTGCAAAAGTTTGCTTTTTGCGTTCAGAAAAAAATTTAGACATCTGCTTACCTGGGTTAAACCTCAGCATTTCCGTAAAGCTGAGGAAGACGGGATTTGCAAAATAATATACGTATGTATTTTATATACTTTGATTTGTGATAGAGAGCATAATAGACTAAATAAAGTGGGGATTTTTTTATTTGTTTGAAGCAATGTGTATAGTAAGGTAGGCAAGATTGTTTTGACTAATGCAGTAAAGCTGATTGTTGCTGATATCCACTGTTCCATTATGCGTCTTTGGCACAGGGTAGCTCCAACTTCAGTACCACACTTGATGTCAGCCACACTTGTGAGTCATTCCTTTCGCTCTGAACACATACTTCCACATATTTATATCAAAGATCTTCGTCAGATAAGTATGTGCTCAGTATTTTGATAAAATGAATCTAATAAGATTTAACAAAACTCCAAGACCTGGTGGTAGTGTTTAACATCTTACAGGTTTGATCTAAACACTGGCTATGTATATTTCACATACTAAACAATTTAAGGCATCTCATTTGCTTACTGTCTTTTCCCTCCTGAGATCTGTAATCATAAAAGCATAGGATCATAGAATAGTTTGGGTTGGAAGGGACCTTTAGAGATCAACCCCCCCCTGCAGTAAGCAGGGACATCTTCAAATAGATTTGGTTGCTCAGTGCCTTGTCCAACCTGGCCTTGAATGTTTCCAGGGATGGGGCATTCACCACCTCTCACTTGTTCCAGTGTTTCACCACCCTCATTGAACAAAACTTCTTCCTTAAATCTAGTTTGAATCTATCCTCTTTTAATTTAAAGCCATTACTCCTTGTCCTGTCACAACAGGCCCTGCTAAAATGTTTTAACATAATGTTTTACCATTTCCTCTATCCCCATCAGAACAGGTTAAATCAACAGTTTGCTGCAAAGCAATGGAAAATCACCTGTCAATTGTTTATTTCGTCTGGAAGTGACATTCATGGGTCTGAGGTGAACATCCATGTATTATTTTTTGAAGCTCAGCCTGCATCTCAGTGTGATACAAGACCACGCGTGCACAGCTGGTGCCCAGGTGATAGCCTGGATGAAAATTTGCTCTGTAATTAAGTTTTCACAACACAGTTGTACTAAAGTATGTTTTTGTTTCCTTTCTGTCCTGGCTTGCAATGAGCTCAGTGACCCTCTCCTGTCTGACTAGTTGTTTTGTGAGACTAGAACAGACACTATTTCAGGAAGTCTATTATTTTTCGTGATATAACTGTCATGGACCATGAGTATATTAAGCAACTGTCATAGGAAGCCCATAAATATGAATACTTTTCCAGCTGCTTTTCCATTAAGCTCTGTTAGCTGAATGAAATTAGTAAATAATTATGTTGGTGGGGAACCTCCTGTATCCATGTGCTGTGTAGTATCTCAGTTTTACCATACAGCTTAATTTTTTCTATAGACTAAATTAGTTTTAGCGTAATCTAAATTGCAAATCAGCCAATTTACATTAAAACTATGCCTTCTTGTTCAGAATTGTCAACACCTCTTTTTTAAAAGTCTTTAACATTAAGCATGGGTGGGTAAGACCATCTGTTTATAAAGCTTGCCTGCAGCTCCATTACTTAACACAAGACAGGTTACAGCTGTTTAATTGTTATCATGTTGAACGATTATCTTTCAATCCAAAATTAATATTTAAATATCTGTGCATGGAAAGCATATCATTAAACATAAATGAGATACATGTGGATTAATGTCATTAAGCATTCATATTAATCCCTCAGGTGGGCTAAAGTTAGCATCGTGGTACTTCCGTGCTACTTTTGAGTGCTGCATGAGGCTACTTTACCTGGTATACAGAACTGAAAATCAAATCCAGTGGTGGTCCGCTGAGAAGTGTACAGCTTGTGTTTATATTCCAGTGAGAATCGTGATCTAATTGGTTTATCTTCTAAGAATTTCCCCTAAAATTTAGTTGAGGAAAAACAATAACAAGGGACAGCAAAGTATTTAAAATTCAAAGCCTTTTCATGAAAAGACAATAACATGCCATTCAAACCAATCAAACCAAAAAATAAGTTTCCTTCAGCAAGAAGTTTCTAATTTGAGCTGTTTTAGCCAGAAAAACAGGAAAGTCATCTGGTTTAAATATTCCAAATTATGAAAAAAATAAAAAACATGTAGAGCACACTCCCGTAAATGTGTGTCCATTAGCACAGACTCTGTTCTGGTGACTGCTTAAAATGGTTTTCTGACTAGGGATGTACATGAAGGTATCTCTGTGCTGGTTTTCTCTGTGACCAGAGTAAGTACAGAGATACAGCTAGTGTTGAGGAACGCTAAGACATCATCTACTCCAGTAAGTTATATGGTCTGCACCTGTTCTCTTCACATCTTTAGCTTAGGGCTCCTTATATTACAGATTTCAAATATGTCTACAGGGAAATAAAGAGACACTTTATCTCTTTATGGATCGGAGAGCAAGTAAAGACAAATGTGTTCCTCCAGCTAATTAAACAAAGTGCTTATAGGAAAATTGATATGGCTATATGTCATTGCACTATACGTTTTTGACACATCGGCTTGACACATGGACCAGTTTGAGGGCTTGATCTGTCTTCTCCACATCTGCACATTAGAGGGAGAGCAGCATGGATAACCAGTGCTACAATAACCACCGTCATTTTAGTGTTGATGCTAGTTGCCAAGTATGGTTTACTTTTCTCTGGAGCTGAAATTACTGACAGTATTTACATTTCATAGTGGTTTAACGTGTCAGATATTTAATGTACCTTAATGCATTCATGGGAACTCCTCATAAATTTTAAGATTCTTTTGAAATTTTAGAATTTTGATCAGAAGGAAATTTTTGTCCCTTAAATTGGAATAATTTCTGCTGTATGAATATGTTCTGTAATTACCAAAATTCCTAAATTTATGTTTTTCTTTAGTTAAGCGTTCATGGAGTTATATCTGAGTACAAATTTCATCTTAAAAATAAGGTTGTATTTGAGTGAAGGTATGACCTTTAACGATCAGTCTTTTATCAGTTTAAATCAACCAAACATTCAAAATTAATTCTATCCAATATCAATTAGTTCACCACAGTATTGTGAGTGAAATCCTACTTTCAAAACACCTCACTACATTGCACTTGGGATTTCACAACAATATTTATACCAGTACCCACAAAAAAGAGATGGTGACTTTTTTGGCACCAAAAAAAGAGGACTGATAGCTAAAGTTTAGCAAGATTTCATGAAATCTGGAACAAATTTGGTTTTGATCTTTCCTGTGCCTAATGTTCATGTTATTTATTATCTAGGCCAAGCCTTGAATATGCAAAATATTTGTTCATTTGGTAACCATAAAAATACTCAATTACCAGGTGAATTAAAATAGTGCACATGTTTCTGGAACTGTGAAAAAAAAGTGGGCCTTAACACATTTCAAGACCAAGTATCTCAAATACAAATTATCTGTTAGCATACTTTCAATTGCTAATTGGTTGATTTGCATTTAAATGGGGACCACATGTGAAGTTCAAGTTCAGCACATTTTCCAAGAACAGCAGCATTTTGTGCCATGTGAAGAATTTTATGTGCCATGTGAAGAATTTTAAAGCATGTTGCAAAGCTTACTTGAGCTGAAGTGGCCAGAGAGTAGGTGCTTTTGTACACTGTATAGTTTCATGCTGGTCAGACACATTCTGTAAATACTTTCAGTGAGGAAGAAAGATGGAAACAATAATGCTTCCCATCCTGATCCATCCCTTAATATGTTTTCAAGCCAAATTCACCTTTCATGCAGGTCCTAAAGTAAGCATTAGGTTTTACTTGCCTCTGAGGCAGGTCTTCACTAGTTTGTCAGTGGTCTCAAATGGGTATTTGAACTCTTTCAGCCTGTACATGTGGGATAGTTTTAACTCCTTAATGGCATATACACTTTCTTCTAAGTCCTCTTCAATCTAAATAGATGTTAAATGGGAAACAACACTGCTCATGTTCCGAATTTCCTATGTCTACTACATCCTTAAAAGTAACAGAACCTTTTATTCTAAGACATATGTGTCTTTCCAGTAATAATGATGAGAAATCATACTTTATAGTAAAATTGGGATGGTATCCAGAACAAAAAATCTAAAGGACAGATAAACCTTTGTATGTTAAAGCCCATAAATGTTTGCTGCAAAGAACAGGGTCAAGGTTGGCAAAGGATAAATTGCAGTGAAATCAGGTCTCTCTGCAGATATCTAAAGTGCATAAATGATGAAGAAGATAGGAGCTCAGGGTGAGGGTTATGTTTTGGCCTGTTTCGGGAGAAGAAGAAATAAAACTGTGTGAAACTATAGTTCCATCCATGTGCTCTCCTTTTACAAGAAGGGCAAAATGGGAATTTAGGAGTAAAAACGTATCAAAAAGGAAGAGTGTGTGTAATCCTTCTCTATTGGCAGCGATGCTCTGAACATATGGTATGTCAAAGACAAGGTTCTTAAAAACTCAGAGAATGGATGACGACCATGAGCTGCTTACAGTGGAAGAACATGTGCTTTCAGTAATGTTCAGTGATGAATAGAAGGAATTGCATTTGCAAATGATACCAAAGCCTGCTGCCCCCGAGCACTTTGGAAGACAGGACAAGAATTTCAAATTACTTTAACGAATAGCACAGACTATGCAGAAAAATAAGGTGCAAGTCAACAAATGCTGGGTTCTGTGCTTAAGAATAATCAGCTGCACAAATCCAAGATAGGAAGCAGTTTGCCAGACAGAAAAGACTCAGAGAAGACTGTAGTGGATTTGAATTTGTAGTTAATTTGACGTGAGTGAACCTTTCTGAAGACAGGCTACAACAGTAGCTTTAATACTTTATGAATTCTGGGCTCCTCTACGTTTTCTGGTAGAGCATGGAGCTCCTCAGAATTTGCATATGGATGCAAGGCTTTTTTTAGTTACTCTTTGGGAGTAAAAGCAGTTGCCTAAAGGAATCAATATGCTAGTCCCTAAAACTGCTCTGGGTAGGATAAGAATTACTGGGCTTAAATATTATGAGGGATATTTGGGTTTTTATGTTCAAAAGGTGTTTTCATTGTCAGGATAGTTAAACTGTGGCTGGGTGGAAATGAGAGGAACTAAGGGATCTGCTAGCCATGTGAGAAGTAAACCACCATGGACTGAATCTTGGATAGATTAGAGGTCAGACCAGAGCTGTCAACTCTGAGTTTTGTACCCTGTTCCTCCTAAACATGTACCAAAACCCGTTTACAAACTGCATTCTCCCTAAAGCTTGCAATGAGTTTTCTGTTGGCAAGTGTCTGTGAAACCACTGATAAAGTGTGTGCCTCATCCTCTGCTACTGCTTGGCTACACAGGGAGTAAGAAGTAATATTCATAACAACAGACAAGGTGATCTCCTGGTTAAGGATGATTTTGAAGAATTGGATTCCACCCTTGATTCTACCATGTGTTTGCTGTTGGTTGTTTACAAATGCAGACTTTAACGGAGTCTTCTGTGACTGTTATTCACTTTCTGGGGACAAGACTTGCTCGTGTGTGAGTTGCTAAAATACTGGATTGTGTATTATATCCTATATAATTCTAAGTATTCTGGAAAATCACATCATAGGTGTTTGTAGCCAAGTGGATGAAGACTTCTCACCTTCTGTGCCTTAGTTACTCACTGGTAAAATGAGATAAGAACACATTCTCTTCATACCAGTGATATGAAGATATTATACTAAATAATTTTTACTTAGGAAGGAAAGTGACAGAAAAGTCTATACGAGAACAGTTGCTTCTTTGTTTAAGTTAGCATAGCGTGCCTGCTACAAGGGCATCGGCAGTTTGTGAGAGAAGTACTGAATGAGGACTATTAGCTCTGTACATTCACAAAGAAATAAGTATATAAAACTTTCACAGGTAGCCATAAATCCGTCATTGCCTGAATTGAAAATTAATAAGTGAAGATATTAAAACTTGTAACTCTAAGCAAATAGATAAAAGCTTAAGGGGAACAGTATAGTACCAACCCACCACAGTGTGCTTACAGGCAGTTTTTATTTCAAGAGAAACCTGCTATCTCCTTATATGACACTTAGTGCAAGGTTATGTAGAAGTTCAGACATGACTGGCGCAAGATACAGTGTTCACATGTTCCTGTAGAAAATGGGTATCTGCGAGCATGGGGTTTGTGTTAGCAGCAAAGATACTTATGCAGCCTTTCACCAGTGAATGGGAATTCCTATAATGAACTGTGGGAGATGGGGAGAGTAAACAAAGCAGAGCTTGCTCTGAGAGGAGCAGAACGGCATTCTTCATTGTTGCTGTGTACTGAAAGTATTTCTTCATCATCTCTTTTTTCTCCCCACCTTATGCCATCTTTTCTCTTCCTAACTTCTCCTTTCTGTTCTCTTTTAGACAAAGAGGATGTAATGCAGTAAGGAAGGGAGAAAGCTGATAATAATAGTGGAGAGGAGGCAAGGGTTTGACTCTCAAGGTGTAGGAAGCAAAAAACCTTGAAAGTTGTTTTTTATTTAGGCTGACCTCGATCAATATGGCTTTGGTCACATTCATTTGTATTTTTGCTTTATGTCTGATAGTACTGTGAGGTCAAATCTGCTCTTGGAGCAAAGTAACTCATGACTCTTGTGGATCTGTTGAGTCGAAACTGTAACAGGACTATATATACACATTACAAAAATATGTGGCATGTTGTAGTCTAGTGTACAGGTTACAAAGGTTATGATAGGTGAAAATGTCTGATGGAGGATAATAATGTAAAGAGATATATAAATTTGTTATACTGCATTTAGAAGCATGTCACTGTTGTAATCCTTTATGACAGAATAATCAGAATAAAGCAGTGTTATAAGTACCAATTAAGGAACATCAAATCGATGAATATGCGACTCATACTGATTTAAACAGGAGCTGATTGGAATAAATGGATTTAATATGTACTTTATTCTTAGGCTATTCTGTCATACCTGGAGGAAGTAACATATGAATGAGGAAGACACTGACATCTCTGATAGGAAACTAATGGGAGACATTACATTAAAAAAAAAAAATCAGGGTTTTGACTGGTTATGAAATATGCTTTGTTAAATATGAATTTGCCTGACTGTTACCAGTTCTTTATAGAATAGATTTATCTGCCACACATTTATATAAATATCCACACAGATTGATAGCATCATTGATATTCTATGTTACGTGAATTTTGAATGCCACTTAGATCTTCTTGGATTTTGACTAGGCTAGAGAATGTACAAATTTTGTATCTTCATTTTTGTTTTTCTTTATTCTATTTGAAGCTGTACTGTACTATACATCTACTACCGGAAATAATACCAAGATTTTAAATAGCACAGTCTTAAACGCTGCAAGAAAACCCTTGTAGGTACTTTGCCTGGTCTGTAATTAGACTTTTTAAGGGCATAACATAACCTGTATGTGCCAGATATGTAAGTGTTTTGCCAAGGACCACCTGCTGAGATGCTTCATACTACTGAAGTGCTCCCAATCCCACCTGGAATTCTCTGTACAGAGTGAAAAAGGCTTGTATTTTCTAATTCCACATAGGTTCCTTCCTCATTCAGTTTTAGTGCCATGAAGATAAGGAAGACAGAATGGCTGGTTAAACTTGACTGCAAAGTTATACTATTTTTGGTCACTCATTTTCTGGTTTATGATTTTTCTACAATGCTGCATATTAACCAAAATAGTTTCTAACACTGTCCTTATTGTCAACTGACCATGAGGAAAAGGATGCTGGAATTAGAATTTGTTTTCCGAGCATTATAGTTTTGTGTTCTCGAACTGACTTCTTATAAGACTACTGGATACAAAAAGTCTTAAAGAGCATTTTCTTACTCTCTCTGTTTTTTTTTTTAATGAAGATTGGATTTCTGAACGGAAATAGCATGTGGGGGCATGTGGGATTGAAGAGACTATTTTCAGTTGCCTAGGAGTTTTTTTAATGTTCTGTTTTGTTATCTATCCCTACATTTGTAGAGGCATTTAATATTTTACTGGTGAACAGATGCATTCCCCAGACAGACCTAATTGCTTCCATTTTATGAAATAAAGCTTGATTTTTCCTCCATGCGTACTACACCGTGTTTTAAGTGATGTAGGAGCAAGGGGAATTTTCCTGGACGAGTAAGAGAAGAATTTGATGCACCCTGAAATGCAGCTGTATCACTTTCCTTTTTGTTTGTGGTTAATGTGAAAAGCTACTTACTTTGTTGCTGCTGCTCTAAGTGTTCTGTAATTGATGTTTTCATCTTCTTACTTTGTCTCACATTAGCCTTACCATTTTAGGGGGGGGAAAAAAAGAGCTGTGCAGTGGATACCTGACACTTTCTTTAAGAGAAAGGGACTAGAAAGTTTCCACCTCTTAGTCATAGCAGTGACTGTGGCTTCTGTGATAATATGTCTCTCATCTCCTCCCTGCTTGGACTCAAGAGGAGCTTTTTCCCATTCAGTCAAACTGCAGGAAAGACTATAGTTGGAAATGCCTTTCTTACCCATCCAAAGTAATCGTATGTAGCAGGTGACAGAGAACTGCCAGACAGGGGCCATCCTCCATCAGGGATTTAGGAAGGGTCACATTTTGAAATTATGAGAACCCGTGAGGGCTCTGTTGAGAGACTTTGTCCACAGCCAAAACAGGGGGTTGTATCCAACATTGTTGGCTCAGCTTGGCGTGTCCCAACTGCAGTGGTCTGTAATATCCCACCACCTGTGGGTGGGGTTTGGTGTCTGGGTTTGGTAGCCTGTGGAGGACCTGTTCTATGTGGTTTTGCTATATGACATTAACCCATTTAACACAACTGCAGTTTATGTCTGTTTTCTGGAAGTAAAGAGGGAACATGTAACCCCCATCTGTGCTGTGTCTCATGTAATAAAAGTAGGGCCTGCTGCTTGAAATCCATCTTATGCTCTGTATGTCATTCATCCATCTGCCTCTCAAATTTTTTGTGAAAATTTGTCGTAACTTACAAAAAAAAAAATTCTTGTTATTCTTGTATATACCATGTTATTTATATTTATACTTCTAGAGCCTAAGTTTAATTTTCACCTGTTTTTTCAAATGAAATGGATCACCACACTGCAAACCCCACTACACCCTCTTCCACCCCCTTTATACAGTCCAACTTATTTTATGTACTTGGTTTGTATGCTCAGAAGAATAACTGTGGCTGAATTCAAGCCGAAAAAAAAACCTTCCTAAAAATCCTGTTAATCCAATGAAAATTAAGATAATGTGCTGGTTGTGCTGTCAGTCATATGTGACCTGCAAATCAAAGATCTTCCTGCATGGTCAGTGTTTAAAGCTCATAAACTAAGGAATTGCTCTTACATTGTGTTGGAAATCGAATTTTTTAGCTAGCTTTGATTATATTTTTGTTATATGTAAAAATCAAAGCATGTGAAGAGAATTCAGAAGAAAAACATAGTCTCAGAAAGGTAGCATCTCTTCTTCTTCTGCAGGCTTCGTTTCTAAAATAGTTTCATTGAATCATGACGATGTTTGCTGAAAAGAGAATTTCTTGCATTTTTAAAAGCTTTGAAATACATTTTCAGTTTGTAATGTAAGACCTCTCATGTCAGGTGCACCTGCTTGATTTGCATGTGAATTCTGAACAATTCTTGTTTTATGTGACACTTCTGAAATGTCTGTCTGTTTTTTTTTTTCTTTTTAATTCTCAAGCTCACTATTTGGATAAGATAGTGAAAGGTACTGTATATTTGCTCTTTGATGACATGCCTATACCTACATGTATTTTTTTTTTTAATATAAATATATAGTTAAAACCATACTAGTCTGGGCAAAAGAATCTTCTCTTACATACATTCCATGGACTATATATATAATAACTCATATGGCTTTCAATTCATTTCAAATTAAAATTTTACTTCTGTTATATGGTAACACTTTATCAGTAGTTATAAATTTATATACAAACTGATACATGTATTAGATTTTATCTGAACCAATAACTGAAGATAGTATTCATTTGCTGTTTGGAGCTTTTTTTGTTGTTATTTTTGTCATTGGACCTCTACCTTTAAAACCCTAAATATTTTGGAAACAAAGCAAAGCAATACTCTTGTTGCAGAACAAGTGTCATTAGTTCTAAAGAACAGATTAATTATAGAGATGTGTGTGTTTGTATACAGACAGATCAATAGAATACCCGAGGGTATTAAGCTTTTGATTATCTGAATGTAGGAAATCTATAGGAAATTATGACTTGTATTTTCTGTGAGTCTAAAAAAATCTTTTATAGTCTGTGCAACATTTTCAGTTAAGAGGTTCAAGGATGCAAAAACCTAACATAAAACAGCAAAGATTCTTGTATCTTCAGTTATGGTGAAAAATTGATTTAGAAAAATGTTTAAATTATTCCTACCCCTCTTTCCCGGAGTATCTTTCTCTATTCCTTGTGTTTTTTTAATATTAGAATATGGCAATATTGATGGCAATATCCAGGCTTTCACACAATAAGTCTTGAGTGTACCCAGTTGACTCCTAAAATGCTCTGTCAGTATTTCAATTATATATGTAAGTCTTCCATAAATCAAATAGAAGAATATTAAGAAAAAAATAGATATCAGTAAGTAACAAATACTATTAGCAGCTGCAGTCTGAAAGAGTAAGAAGAGTAGCAAAACTAATTTCAGCCTGGCATGATGGCACAATATCCATAACTGTAGCATCCCTGTCCTTTTCCTCACAAGAGATTTTCCTGATTCTCTCTCTTCTAAGAGTGATTTGACAAGAGTTAAGCACCCTTTATAACTTTTTTTTCTGGGAATGTTTGTAATTTGGAGCCACATGGTTGAAAGGGTCAGTAAATTCAAAAGTCTTTAGAAGGAAAAAAAAGTAGACTGTTACTTCTGAAAGACTGCTCTAAGCTCAACTAAGGTTAACTAAAATGGAACAGGAGGTTAATTCACAAAGATAGTCGTTCAAAAAGTGAAGAATTGTTTACCCAGTTACTTAGGGCTTTTGGATAAAAGTTTACAGAAAATTGTTGTGTCCAGAAAAACCTGATTTGTAGCCACTTTCTCATAAGATACGTAGTGCCACATCTGTACTTGCTTCTGTCAGTGTCTTATCATAGTCATAGATAAGGAACACCAAAATTACATATTTATAGTGTTGTCATCCTCATACAGATCATGTTGGCTGCATGCCAGATTTCATCACTAGAAAGTGACAGATACTGTTTTTTTAATGCAATGTTAGACTGAAAACAATTATCGATTTTGGATATATTAAATTATGTTAATTGTTTCCCAAATTTTCCCTCCTTGGCCATAAAAGCAGACAAGATAGGATATAAAGGTAACAGCACAAAAGCCTTAGGGAGATTGTCACAAAAAATCACTCTCTGCTATCTGTCTTGAAGCACGTCACTACCGTGTTTTTGTTCAGTCTATCAATGTTTATTGTGGTCCTTATGGTATTTCATTTTGTCCGTCCTAAGTAATCAAATACGCACAGCTATTACATTTAGTTGGAAATCCTGTTGGTCCTGTCCCATCCGTATGCAGCCTGAATCCTAATGTTTGTTAGAATAGATGCTAAGCTGCTTCACTATTTCCTGGGCTTTGCTTATTCTGTGAAAAGGAATGTATTACTGGCATAAAGTATAGTCATTAAAACTGGCCTATACTTTGTGCAATTATTTAACGCACTGTAATTTCACATGAATACACGGCAACTCTGAGACCAGATAAAGTTAACATTCTCTTCTATTATGTGCCTAAAATCATACCCATTTTCCTACTTGAGAATTTGGAGGGATTTGTTCATAGTAACAGGGAGCTTAAACATTTGTGCCAGTAAGTAACCACAACTGCATAGAGCAAATAACGATCTACTCTGTGAGCACAGAAAAATGTACCATTTTACACAGCTGTGTTTGCACTATGCACTCATCTCTTGTTAGTTTGCCAAAAAAAAAAAAAAATTAAAAAGAAGCCAAACTTAATTTTGTCTGGCCTGCAGGTATTTAGAGGATTGGTGCATTTATTTCCTGCTTGTACAGGTAAGTGGTGTCTCAAGTGTCAGGCCAATCAAAGATGCCACTTTGTTAAGAATTACATTCCCCAGGTAATGTTGCTGTTCCACTCCATGTGCAATTACAGTATTTGTGCTGTTCCTAAGGCCTGTTCCCAGTAAGTGTCCCTTGTTTGTTTTTTTTTCTTTTTATATTATTACAATATTTAAATTACTTGTGATTGTTCTTGTTTGTCTCTTTCAACAGAAGGCTGCCCTGGCTTGTGCAACAGCAATGGGAGGTGCACACTGGACCAAAATGGTTGGCACTGTGTCTGCCAGCCAGGATGGAGGGGAGCGGGTTGTGACGTAGCCATGGAAACTCTCTGCACTGACAGTAAGGACAATGAAGGAGGTAAGATATACCAGTTGGATCTTTAACTGAGGGGAGAACATGTTGAGGAACAGAGATTTTACAGTTGGGTGATTAAATACTGCCATAAGAACCATACGCACATTTTACTAGCTCCTGTACCTGTAACAATATGCTGCGGTATCCAGTGCTTTTATATGGCATATCAGCAAAGCCTTACAAGCTGCATATAACAGGTGAAATGTGTGCTTAGAAAAAGATGGGTGTCACCTTAGTTCCCCTGCAGTGTTCTTTTATACTGGAATAAAACATAGTCTCAACTCAGTGAATTGTTGTGGAGGGGAAAAAAGGAAGGAGCTCATAATTTCAGTGACCTCACAAGGAAATTATCTCAAGAGAAAAGGCTGAACTGGGAGTTTACATTTTGGCCTATGATACTATTGCTGGAAACAATTGGTTACCCAGTCCACAGAAATCTTATCGCTCCATAGCCTATGAATGCTCAGATAACTGATGATGCTCCCAGAAGTCTTTTTTTTTGGCTTACTTTTCCGCAGTCTGTCATTCAGGTGGCAGGTAACAATCTACAGGGAGATGCAGGCAGGACTGCTGACTTAAGGAATCAATCTGCAATTACTGCTGTAGGTTAGCGAAGCTAGAGGAGCTGTGACTTTAGCATGACTACAGAATCACATTTTAAAAAACCCACTAAAACAAGATTAAATGTGGATGCAGTCACATATTAGATCAGCATAATGCTTTTATTGTCTGTCTTTCTTCCCCTTCTCATCAGTTCATTTTGCTTAACACCTTCAGATTCAGAGCAGAGATAAAAACTCCATTAGGGCCTCTGGATGATGATAAAGTCATCTGTGACTTTGTCTTTCTGTTTTAGACTGTGTATGCCTTTGCAATTGCTGGTTGGCTCTTTGCTCTCATATCCCGATCTTAGACATCACAAACCATAAATAAAAGCAGCATTTACTTCCTGAGGAAAATAAATACCACTGTTAAACCTGTACTCCTGTTTGTTGCTGTACACATCTTTTGATTTGTCATCCTTGTCTGTTACATGTGACGTATTTTGAGTCAGTTTTGCACATTTCGGGGCCTAAAGAGTCTAGCACAGATTCCGTGCAGAGATGTGCTGTTTGGGGAATTAAGTTCATGTGGGCCAGGGAATTATGGAGATATGGAAGAAAGAGAAACCTGCAAACATGAAAAGAGACCAAGCAAGAAGGAAGAGAAACTAGGTGGAAGCATAAACAACTTGGAGAAAAAAAAAATGATCATGTGGGGAAAAAAATGGGAAAAAACATTGAAAGCAAAGTAATAGACTCAAACAGATTCAGTAATTGTTTAAGATCATAGAAGGATGTGACAAATCAGGGAAAGAGTCAAGAGCAGGTAATGGGGAAGGAGGAGAAAGAGGAGCAAGGTGAACAGGAAGGCATGTAAATGAAACAAGGGAGAAGAGGCTGCTCCTTCAGACTGAAAACAATAGATTTTGGTGAGGAAAAAGGGAAGAGGAATGAGGAATTGGAGCAGAACAATCTAACAGGATGACTTAAAGTTCAAGAAAAAAGAACAATATTTTTGGGGGGGAGGGAAACTAAGGCTGGTATTTTGTTTCCTTTTTTCTTGTGTTTTTTTAATTATTCCTTTACAGATATCATTATGCAACTATGCATGAGGAAGGGGTTGGCCAAACACTTGTTTTGCCATGGTTGGACTGCCATGATAATGGTATTTGTCCATGGCATTTCTCTAATTTATATGCTTTGTCAAAGAGCATATTCACTTCAGTCTTTGACTGTGGCTGAGGAAAAGGGTTAAAATGTAACTATTAAATTAAAAATGGAAACATACCTAACAAAACTGGGAAAAGAAAGTCTTTGAACCCCACCTGGAGAGAGAGGTGTTTCTTCCCTTTGGAAAAGTACCTGCAATCAGCCCACTAATCTCCGAGCAAGCCATTAAAATTTCAGACAGCTACAGGGAATGGCATAAGGATTCTTCTGGTGTATTTGTTTATTGTGGGAGATTAGGTTATCTCAGCACTTATGCTGAATTTATAGCTTGACTGCGGGAAGTGTGATCTACATCTCACTAGGCTCAGTGGTTATATAATTAAAGTTATCTCAGTTGTTACCTATTTGTTATGCTGTGGTTAATGTTTATGCTTTATCCTGCACTGGATAAAATACATTTCATATATAATATGAGTACAGTTCAGCAATAAAAGTGTTTGCTGTTCTTTTGATTCCTTGCTCTTTCTGGGACTGATTGTTCAAATTCTGTGAACGTGAGCATCCCAGGGACCTCAGTGGGAATACTCTCCATAGGAAATCCTAATGGCATCAAGGCTTACTTGATTATTTCCCCTTCTAGACACTACTGATGTGTGATGGGATGTTTATTACTTATCTTCCTTTTAATACAGATTTCTGAGAGCCTTCCAAATAACTTCCTTTCACTTTAAGGCTCACTCTTTATTTTCCCCTGTGTTTGATTTGGATTTTTCTTTACATATTAGCAGCCCAAAAGGAAAGTGTGTGCAACAAGCAGATCTTAGGCTGAATTAAACTCCTAATGACTTTGTGAGGAGAGGGAAGGTCAAAGCTCTCTGTGGGTGGAGTAAGTCTAGCTTCTTGGGAAAAAAAAATGTGTCATTATTATACTTTAACAAAGTGGGTCATGCTTTGTTATTACTGTAGAAAGAATAAGCTGTTTACTCTTTAGTTTAGATGGGTCTTTATTGAATAGATTCCTTAGTTAAAGTTTGCTTTTTATTAACTCCTATCCAATTATTAAGAGTAGTTACAGGCTTCCACAAGCAGGATTTAAGTGATCATTAGTATCCTTTTTTTACTGAAATGAAAATAAATACTGTGATAAAACAAAGCATACTTGGCACTACTGGATTTTTTAAATTACTTGCATAGTTTAGGATAGCCTGTTTCTGCTAAACATTGTCACAGTGTAGTACAAATTCAGCCTAAAGATTACCTAAACCAAGACCTCTTCTCTTATAGAGGATAATAGCAATTGCTTAGCAAAACACTTTAATAGGGTAAATGTGAACTTACACTTTCTTTTGTATACTAAAAGGCTGCTAATTAAAGTAAGAAATTACTGGCAGAGAATGTTTTGAATGTCAGAAGAGTTGCTAAGTTCAAAGATATCCCAAGCTAAGGAAATCTCAGGAAGTATATACTTGAACTAGGAGTGATGCAGTGGCATGCTCACGTACTCAGGTTTGTGCTTCAATACTTCCCATTATTCTTCAGCTTTTTGTTTGCATCTGTGGTTGCTGGTGAGTGCTAGGTTGATATATCCATACGACTTATCCACAGTGACTCCAGGATTTCTTTCTGGAGTGGCAACTTATTTAGTGTCGCACATTTTATGTTTTTGGCTTCTTCACTCCAACAGGAAAGCTGAATTTGAGTACACTGTAGGTACGCTTATAGAGATACTGCAATAGTAACATTGATCAAGGTCCTTGCTCACTGCTTAGTAATAAATCGAGGGCAACTTGTGCTTTTTTGGCTTTTCTGATGGGCTGCTCCTACAGGCAGTCATTTTTGTGTCTGTAATTGAGTCCATTCATTATAGCCTGTTGTAAAACTGTAAAATTGTAAAATGTGAGGATAACTGAGGTTTGTTAAAACAGTTTCCTGTGCTTTCTTGTCTCTTGCCTTAGTTTTTCAGTCATCCAGCTTGTCCTGGTGGGATGGCCAGAGTCATAGCTCCAAAACTATACTCTTCCTGTGTAGGCACTGAATTTCAATTCTTGGAGATTTTTGTTGCCTAAATATATAATCAACTTATTTACCAAGAATGTGATTTATGTAGGTCCTTGGATGCCATTTGCCCTTGACACTAGCAGAAGTTGTGCCCAGGACTTACTTTGTCCCCCTATTTTTCTTCCTTCCAGCAGTTTTACTCCACTCAAAAGCACACACTCCCACAGATATATCTTATTTTTTAGACATGCATCATGGGAATCCTCTTTCTTGACTCCTCTCATTTAATCACAGAATCATAGAAAGACTTGGGTTGGAACAGACCTTATTGATCATCTAGTTCCAACCCCCCTTCCTATACCAGGTTACTCAAAGCACCATCCAACCTGGTCTTAAACACTTCCAGGGATGGCATGTCCAGAGCTTCTCTGGGAACCTGTTCCAGTGCCTCACCTCCCTCACAGTAAAAAATTTCTTTCTAATATCTAATCTGAACCTACCCTCTGTCAGTTTAAAGCCATTCCTTCTTGTCCCATCACTACCGGCCCATGTCAAAAGTCCCTTTCCAGCTCTTGGAAGCCCCCTTTGGGTACTGGAAGGCTGCTGTAAGGTCTCCTTGGAGCCTTCACTTGTGCAGGCTGAACAACCCAAACTCACTCAGTGTTCATAGGAGAGGTGCTGCCACCCCATGATCATCTTCATGGTCCCCCTCTGGACTTGCTCCAACAGTTCCATGTCCTTCTTACTCTGGGGATCCCAGAGCTGGATGCAGTACTCCAGGTGGGGTCTCACAAGAGCAGAGTTTTGATAGTTTTATTAGTCTCCCCAAATGAGTAATGTTACCAACAGACCATGGTTCATTACAATTTGGTGTATTTTGCAACAAAGGAAAAAAATCAAGATTTTTATAGCTAGACTTTAGCTTTTGAGGAAGAAAACAATAAAGTAGTCATTACATCTTCCGTATATAGACTTAAGTCTAGAACAAGAAACTACAAATAGCCTTCTGAGACTGATAATGACTGCCCAGCTGTCTGTAGGAGTTTCTATTTTCTTTATAATTTCACTGTCATATTTGAGTGATATAACTGACAAGCCAGTGTTGAACTAAGTCTCATATTTTTCAGGCCAGACAAAATTCATCAATAATTTTGCAGAGCCATTTCAGAAAGGAAATTTTACTCTGCTTCACACAGTGCAATAGAGTACTCAACTTAACAGTACTAGATAGCTCTAGCCACATAAGTACAGAGAAAGAATGAAAAATGTTTTCTCAAGTTATAAGGAGCCAGATTCATAACCATCCGTCACTCGCCTGGGCAAGTTACTGATAAACTCCACAGGAAAATAACAAACAGCATATCCCTCTATCTTGGCTGGTGAAAATGAGATTCTTTCTCTGATTGATGTTAGTGGAGAGGCTTGTAAAAATGCATTTCCAGCTGATTAGTTCAGAAGGTGTCAATCTCATGCAGTTTTATGACCTGCAGACTATACTCTAGATGTACATTTGCTTTTTATAAACTAACAAAGATGAATGGAGAAATTTGAGCATTTCTTTGGCAACTGCACCAGATATTGCCTGGGAGACCATACAGATATATAAAACCCCAAAACTATGCATTTAACTGTCAGTACCCCCAGCTTTGACACTGATCCAGTCTTCTAAAGTTAAAACCAACAAGGGAGGTCAGTACTTCAACTAGGAAAGGGTTTCATATTTTACAAGGTTGAGACTAGAAAATCACAAGAGTCACAGACTATTTGAGGTTGGAAAGGCCTCTAGAAATCATCTAGTCCCACCCACTGCTCAAAGCAGGATTAGCTAGAGCAGGTTGCTCAGGGATGTACCCAGCTGGGTTTTGTATGTCTCCAAGGATGGAGACTCCACAACTTCCCTGGGCAACCTGGTGCAACATCCAACCATTTTCACAGTAAAAAAAGTTCTTCTGCTGTTAAGACCAAATTTCCTGTGTTTCGGTCTGCGCCCATTGTCTCTTTCCTTTTGCTGGGCACCACTGAAAGGTGGACTTTTTTACACCCTCCCATTAGTATCTGTACACATTGATGAGCTTTCTCTTCTCCAGCCCTAGAAGTCTCAACTCTCTCAGCCTTTCCTCATAGGAGAGATGTGTCAAGCCCCTAACTGTCTACATGGCCCTTCACTGAGCCTTCTCTGGTATCTCTATGTCTCCTGTACCAGAATGCCCAGCCTGCACACAGAGCTGTGTGTGCAGGTGTGGCCTCCCCAGTGCTAAGTAGAGGTAAATGATCACCTCTCCTGCCCTGCTGGCAACACTCCTGAAGCAGCCCAGAATGTTGTTGACACCTTCTTTGCTGCAAGGGCATGTTGCTGGCTCATACTAATTTTGTGTCCACTAGGACTCCCAAGGTCTTCTCTACAAAGCTGTGTTCTGGTGCAGGGAGTTGTTCCTCCCCAGTTGCGGGACTTCGCCTTTCTCTTTGCTGAACTGCATGTGGTTCCTGTCCGCCCATTTCTCCAGCCTGTCAGTGTCTGAGTGGCAACATAACCCTCTGGCATATCCTCATCCCAGGAAAAATGAATGTTCTTTCTTTTCTCTTACAAAAGTTTAAAGTTTGATATACTTAATGATGCCTTTTTCATCCCTTTTATTTTCCCTGAACTGATTTCAATGTCAGCCAAGTTAAATAAGAACTTCAGATGTGCAAAAGAACAGAAATCCCTAGTCCTTTACTATTTTGCCGATGCTCTAACTGATCCACATAGCACAGCGATACTTAGAAGAAAACCTTTAGAAGATCTCTGTTTACTTACACTCTTTCAACATCTGATTGAACAAAAATGGATGATATTTTTGCCTTCAGAAAGAAGTTTTACTATAAAGGTAGATTCTTTTGTGAGAGAAGCAGTCATGGCCTTCCTCCAAGTGCTGCATTGGTGTATTTTTCAGTTTAGTGCAGCGAGCAAGCTCCCTCTCTAATCTAAATTGAATAATAAAATGTTTGAGCTATTTCAGTCTTGCTGTTCTTTTGGGGAAACAATTATCAGGTCTGTGATACCATATTACATTCATCTAGAAATTTCCTGTAGCTGACATTTCCAGGCTCATTTTCCTTACGACTTTACTTACAGCAAATTAGTACTTATCAATTTGATCTTGATTTTAATCTTTCACCAAATTAGATTTCCAGTGATGTGACAGATCTAATGCTCCACATATGTGAATATTTCAGCACATAAGCATAAAAGCACCCATGTGTTTAAATCTTGTTTATACTGACCAGCATTTCTTATCAGTTTATTCAGAATAAAATCTAAATGTTAAATACAGATTTTGTTCTCTCATACATTTTCATGTGAAGAACTTGTGGAAATTGCCTTTGCTACTAGCAACAAAACCTTTCTGCCAAGGTATAAAGGAATCCACCTTGATAAATGTTGTGAAATATTTAAAGCTACTTGCAGCATAGATATGCTAAAAAACTTGAAGAAAACAGCAGAGGGGAAGTTACTTATTTCTTTTCTCTAGCAAACCAAATAATCTCACATTAAAGTTAATTAGACCCACTTGAAATGTTTGATATTTGTAAGTATGCAGAGCCTGAGCATCTTCATTTTCTGGTTTGTTCAAATTATTTTTAAAAAAAATGTTGAATAAATAGGTTGAATTTTTACATGATACTGAGTATATTTAGTTTGCATGGATTTCCATGGGAGTTTAAGAACCCAGTGAAGACAAACTCACTTTCTTTAGCTGAAAGTGAATTCATTAAAATCTTAATTATGAGTATTCTTTGGTACTACATAATTTTTTTAATCTCTCTGCTGGCTGCTCATTCCCATGCAGAGGGGCAGGTGGAAGAGTTTGTTCATTCATGTGACTTTCTGCCAACAGATGGGCTAGTTGACTGTATGGATCCTGACTGCTGTTTGCAGAGTTCTTGCCAAAACCAGCCTTATTGTCGTGGACTACCTGATCCCCAAGATATCATCAGCCAAAGCCAACAGTCTCCATCTCAGCAAGCTGCCAAAGCATTTTATGACCGCATCAGTTTTCTCATCGGAGCAGACAGCACTCATGTTATACCTGGGGAAAGTCCTTTTAATAAGAGGTGAGCATGACTCATATTTTACTTATGAATACAAAAGAAATTGGAGAGTGTGTGAGATTCATGTGATAAGGTCTGCTGTGACTGCAAATTTCGTGATATGGACTTTCAGCAAAGACTTTTGCTCTTAATATATCAAATTGCTTGGGTTTTTCTCATTTCCGGCAAAATTCAAATTACTAGTGCCAGTAGGTTACAGAAGGTACTTGCCATGCTTAGTGTCTGTATTCTAACAGGGCACTTCATTAATGATTAAATAAATCTTTATTTAACCAGTTGATTTAGGCTAGCACAGTTGGAAATATATCAAAGCAATGAAAACACTTCAGAAGGAAAAGCAAAGCTGCACTTTTTAAACTGAGCTCACTAAATAATATAAATTATGAATTAATGTAATAGAACTGTTAAGTGCACGACAGTATAATTGCGTAAACTGTTTGACTGGTGCTCTATGAAGCAGTAATGACCTGACAATAAACCAGTAACAGGAAGCAGGTGTCTGGAATCTCACTGAGTGAAAGAAGATGATTTACACTAGAGCTACTGCGTTTGCAGTAATTTAACGGCATTAATGTGTTTGGGCACAGCAGTTGATTAAAAGTCATTGCACCAATGTTCGTTATTGCTCTTTTAAATTTTGTACTTCGTAGTCTGTGCAGTTTTTCAGATTGCTTTGATACTAATTGAAAAGTACGTCTTTCTTTAAGAGTCTGCCAGAAGTATGACTTACAGTGAGAACATCTAGAGTTTATAAGTTCTTAAAATTCTTCAGTGAATTTCTGGTCTTAGTAACTCAGTACAGACAAAATAAACCAAAGTAAAATCAACAGTACTGAAACAAAATTATTATCTGCAGATTTTGAGGCATTTGTTTATACAGTGTAAATTATGTGAACTTGTAAAAGGGTTAGAGTCTGAGGAATGTTGTTTTAGTGATAGTTGATACCATGTAGAGAGGGGTGGGTGGGTGGCGGTGGATGTGTGTGTTCACTCACTAGCTTTTATTCATTCAAAAGAGAATGAAAAAAACAAGCTTGTAATTTGATCCTGCATCTTTTTCACAGTCTTGCATCCGTCATAAGAGGCCAAGTATTAACTGCTGATGGAACACCACTCATTGGAGTCAATGTCTCCTTTCTACACTATCCAGACTATGGATATACAATCACTCGCCAGGATGGAATGTAAGTTCCCTTTGAAGCACTTCTAAGTCACAAAAGACAGCAAAGGCTTTACTGAAGAGGTGCTTGTAGAACTAAGATAATAAAATAATGGAAACAAAAGACATTAACAAAGTGACTGACTAAAGTTGTACTTTGTACATTCTTCAAATGTAAAACATGCTGATTATGTACTGTAGAAGTAGAAGGGCTTGCTTAATTTAAACTCAGGATCCCAAACTCTCAATTCTCTCTGTGTGGTATTATGTAATATAATTTAATTGATTTCTCCATTTTTTCCAGTAGAGTCATTCTGCCTTCAGAGCAGTACAGTGGAATGAAGAATCAATCCATAAAATAGAGGCTGTGGATGGCTTTGGGAATTTGCTGACCCTCTTGAGGTTTTTTTCTAGGTTTGACTTGGTAGCGAATGGTGGTGCCTCTCTGACACTGGTGTTTGAGCGATCACCATTCCTGACACAGTATCACACAGTGTGGATTCCCTGGAATGTGTTTTATGTCATGGATACCCTTGTCATGAAGAAGGAAGAGAATGACATTCCTAGCTGTGATCTAAGCGGATTTGTAAGGCCAAACCCCGTTATCGTGTCATCACCTTTATCCACCTTCTTTAGAATTTCTCCTGAAGATAGTCCTATCATCCCAGAGACACAGGTAAGGTGTGCTTCAATTAAATAGAATTTTATCACAGGCTAGTATTAAGCAACCATAATGAAAACAATGCAAACTACTGTTCAAAAATAAATCATTCTGAATAAGTGCTAAGAATTTGTAATGTGATTATTTTCAGACCAATGTATTTATCCTATGGGATAATTTTTGAAATTTTATCTGAAAAAGAAAAGTAAGAAAGCTGGGTGTACATCGGTGTCTGGTTTTATATTTGTTTGCATCACTTAATTTACAGAATATCTTTGTCAATCAGGCTCTAGCCCATAAAATCTGACTCTGGATTGCCCTCTTGTTAGAAGTGCACCTCAGAAACTGAATATGAGAGGTGTTTTTCACTCTGTCTTAAAGACTCCTATAGTTCGATTTACCTGTTTAGTTCTAATAAATAGCATGACACAGATTTTTGTAAACTAAAAGAACTCTGCAGCACTGAGGGCAAGCCAGTGAGCATGTGTTCTAATCTACTTCTTCAGAATTTGAAATACCAAAAGTAAGACTTCACATCAAAATCTTGATTTAAATGGAAAAAGCTGTGGCTGTAATGACTTTTTTAAATTTTTCTAAGATAGATGTATTAGATTCATCCACTAGTCTCTTGGCTCTTTAGGCATTTCAGTTGCATTTCAGAAGTAATATATGTCTCATCGTTGATTTTTGAACTTTTCCTAGGGAAACAGTCCTCCTTCTGCCTCCCTCTTTCTCTCCCTCTCCTCCCTCTCTTTTTCTCTCCCCTACTTTCACTATGTTATAATTACATAGGGCACTCTTTTTCCCATTCACTAAGAAATGTCCTTGCCTCTTCAAGGGAAACACAGAAAATGTATTCAAATGTTTTCATGCAGAGCTCTTAAGAAAAGAGCTAACTCATTAAGCAATTCATGGTAGGAGCAGGTTTAAAGGAAAGATATAAGGAAATTACAACTAAACACTCATACAAATCTCGACTGTGTTAGAAAATTTTTGCTTTTATCCCTACTATCATTTCTGTGCCTTTGATACTCGCAAGTCAATTAAAACAAAGTATTTGCAAAACAGAGTCCACTGAAAAACAGCTCTGATTTACTTGTTTTGGCAGCAGATGATAGATTCCATTCCTGAAATTATGGAAAATGGCTTAGATAGATGGGGTACAAATCAAGAAAGAGGTAATAATACAAGACTGTCAGAAAATACAAATTTTTAAAAAACACTTGTAATGTCTAGGTAAACAAGCTATTTCATGAGCAGTGGGACTAATGAAGTCTGGATTCCTACTAATTCCCACCCCTTGCTGTAATTCCAGCTATCTGTCACATCTAGTCCTTCCCATACTGCATTCAGACTTTTTTTCTCACAGGAATCCCAACTTGACTACTTCTTCCCTACCTGAACCTTGGTTTTTTTGTAATAAATCTAAAGTAACTGAATTATCTTTAGAGATTTCTATTATTATTTCAAATGTGGTTCAAATTGGTTTCCATGTTCAAAATTTAAGATAGGCAGGACTGTTGGGCCAAACTGATTTCCCTGGAAAACCAGCTGGAAGGAAAGATCATATTCTCAGTGGATTCTAGGCAGTTGGTGCCGATAGGTCATTTATGATAAGATTAAATGGTACTCTTGTTACATGTGCAAGAAATCCAGTTCCAGTACTATGTAAAAAAACCTTTAAGTACCATTTTCTTCTATATTCTTTGCTTATTCCACACATAATTTCCTGCTTCAGCAAGTGGGAGATGTACAGCCATGACTGGGACGTACCCCTTCCAGATCAGGTTCCCCTCAGAAATGCATAATGCTCAACAATCTGTCTCCCAAAAAATTCACTATTCTGATAAAAGATGGACAGAACTAGATTCCATTCAAAACTGTGTGTTCAGCTCCAGAGGAATTCCTGTAGATCTTTGCATGAAAAAGAGTCAGTGCCAGTCTGAAGTGTGGGAGACTGGATGAAGGCACAGAGAAAGAAATCATTCCCCATGTCCCTTCAGTCAGTATTACTCACCTTGTTCATGTGGTGTGACAGGATTCACTGTCACATACTACAGGAGAAAATGAGTGCTGCTGTAATCACCCCTTGAAGTGTTTCATCATCTCTTGAAGATAATGTTTCCAAGAGTGTACTTAATGGCTTATGAATCCCAGGTTGATCAGAGGGGGAATTACAGTCTGTGCCAAAGAAGCAGCATGAAAGGAAACTGAAAAAAGAAGGCAAGTGGTAAAGGGGTGGTCACAGACCCAAGAGATGGTTATTCAAGAAGGATGATAATAACGTGTGAACTAAATTTGGACTACTTAGGCATAACTTTATCTACTTTTAATTGCAAGTTACCGTGCTTTGCCTAGACTTAACTAGCATTAATCAGTGTGGAACAAGACAGTAAACTGCATGCAGATGAGGGAGATCAGGTTAAGCTGGAGCTGCTTCTATGTGTTTGGTAATATTGTTACTCTCTTTTTCCAAATACAGTAAATCTCTAGTTGCCACATATCACTGTGTAGTCTGGCAGAAACCCATGAGTCACAATGAGCACTTCTGAAATGGAGTATTTGAGGGTTTCCTTATCCTAAACTTCTGTTATCCACAGTTAGTATGCCTTCTGCAGGTCCTGAGCAGCTTGCTTCTGTCACCTCAAGTGTGTGGGAGAATGAAGACTGAATGTTTTCCTTCAAATTATGTGTTCAAGTTTCCTCTCCTCAGACTCTCTCTCCCTACCGGCAATACTATACAGCAGAAGTTGGCAACATTTATTTACCCAGAGGAATTCAGGTTAAAGTGTGGGCCCCAATGACTTAATAACAATGATTATTGGTAACTTCAGGGTGGCCAAATTTTCGGCAAAGACATTAACCCGTTTTAACATTTAAACCAGCAGTATAATAGAATATCTAGCTATTCCAGCATTCACTGGATGCTGCATCCTAATTTCACTTAGCTAATATCTCCACAACTTCAAGTTTGTACTGAGAAAAAAATGGAGATTACTTTTAGAGCCAAATATCTCCATTCATGTGTCCTTCTTTTCCAGCACAATTTCTGGTTTTCTTCTCTTTTGCTTTCTGTTTGAGGCTTCATATACGCCTCTTTATTCTGTTATGTTTATTCTGACAGTTATTCTGTCTTTATTAATTTTTAGGTTTCTCCATGTGTATGACTTTTCCTGTTTCTCTTCTCTGTGGTACCTCAACCATGTTTTAAATCTAGAAAAAACAAGTATTTTTCCCCTTTTTATTTCTCCTTACTTTGTAAGTTAAGATCCTCAATTCTAGGGAAATGCTTTTTTTACAAAGGAAAAAAACCAACATTTTTACATCTAGCTGTACCTAAAAATGCCATCTTTACCCCTCTCAAACCAAGATGATGTTCCATTTCAATGCAGCATCTCGGCTGTTACTGCTCAGCAAACACTGACACTAGGACTAAAATTTATACTCATTTCTGAAATTTGTCCTCAAATCCTCTATTGAAGTTGCTCAATTTGCAAAAAAAAATCACAGCAATACAGAAGCCATTTTCCCAACTTTACTTATTCAAAGTTCTTAAATACCATCTGAGCATGTCGCTTGAATCATGTTATATTTTGGGGCACGAAAGCATTCCAGAGCCTGGACAGCTTTAGTCCACAAGAGACGAGGAGTTCTGTACAATTTATGTGACTCAGACACCAGCTTGAACTCTCCGGACAACAAACTGTCTCTGTGAAAATTGAGGTGACCCTTATCTCAGTCCCCTAGGTTAAATATTTCATAGCTGTCCTTCTGAGAAGCTTGATCATCCATAAGTAAAATGTCAACCATTAGAATTTGGTGGTTGGCCTATAATTCAGTCCCCTTAGGGTATCAGCCTTTCTGAAAATAGTTTGATAGTCTATCTGGAAAAGGTAAAGTACAGACAGCTTGGTTATGTTGGCAATTCCTGATGTGACTTTTATACCCAGTGACTTTCTTGATTGCTTTACAATTGATGTGTTGTCATGGCTCCCATAGGATGCTCTCTGCTGTGCCTGATGTTTTAACTTTTCGGATGAACCTTAAACTGTTTAATTCTCTTTGTAATGCTTGATTCTGGGAGAGACTGAGTTGCATAACCCTACCTCTACATTTCTAAAGTTCTCAAGAAAATAAGTTACTACAGGGGATATTTTATGGAAAGAAGGAAGTTATAAGTCAGATTTCCAGCAGGTATTTGAGGCTTCTGCAGAAACTAATAATAGGGGTTTGGGTTTTGTTTTAAACCTCGCTGAGAACTGCATGAGTGTCCTAGTTTCTAATTTGATAGTAATCCAAATACACAGTGGAATGTCTTGAAAATTGAAACTTCAAGGTGTCCTCTTTATTGCCTGTTATCTCAGCCAAGAGTACTGAAGACCACCTATGTGTTTAACACTTCTCTTCCACAGTTCCAGTTGTAAAAGAAGCAATGGTCGTAACGGGAGACCAGTGAAGTCCATTAAATTGTGTCCTATTACAAGCATATTATTTCTTTTTCTCCTCTTGCTTACAGAGACCTCCATCTGTTAGACTAGTTTTAATGTGCAGTATATGAGAATCCTGCTGATGTCTTGAGGAGGAATTTATCTTTTGTTCCTGGGTGGTTTGTGCTTTTCCTTCAAAGTCTCAGAAAAGGAATGTGTTCATAATCACTTATCTCTCTAGAGAGAGGTGTTTTTATTCATGTAGAAAAGATTTGCCTGTTCTCTGGCTTACATACTGTCTGTACATGAGGCCGAGGGAAAGCAGACTACATTTTCAAATAGAAATGAGGCCACTCACATCCTTCAAGGTGATGGTGCTGCTTGTCATTTCTTCTCAGTGATGGCAAGTTCTTGGAGGGTAACAAAGAAATATTGAAAGAATGAGAATTAAGAATTTATAAATTGGATTTCATTTGTCTTGTATCTTCCAATTCCTCATTTATTTCCTACAGTTCTATTATAATCTTACTGGAGAACAACAGTTTTATGTCTACATATATCAGATGTAAATAATTATAATGTCAGACAGTGAGTCAAAATACTATTTCTATTTTTTGATACTGTTGTTGGAAAAGAAGTAGATATAATTAATACTGTATAACTCCTTCTTTAGATCCCAACAAAAGTGCTAATTTAGAGGATGGTGTAGCACCTGCTGCCCTCCTCAAGAGCATAAACCACATTACTTGACCCTATTCAACACAGGCAGTATTGTTTAAAAGTAGCATCCAAGGATTTTTCTAGCATAGACCTAACAGCACTTGTTTAGGAGCCAACTTTTGATCCCACTGAAGTCTTAAGCCTAGTCTTTGTGACAGTGCTCCCTGAAATCTGCTTTCTACTAATATTAATTAGTGTTTGGTCTTCAGACTTTAGGACCAAGACACAGAAAAGTAAAATAAAGCTTTCCAAATGCTCCTGTAAAACCACCAAGGTTCTGAGCTTGTGCTTCAAGAATCCTTTGCCTTCTCTTTCCACCAAAGAAACATTACCTTTATGAATGTGCCTAGATACATTTTTCCTCCCCCCCCCCTTTTTTTTTTTTTTTTTTTT
>VZRE01001187.1:114167-167844 GCA_013396775.1 Cephalopterus ornatus
TTGGTTTTGTTTGTTTGGGGGTTTTGTTTTGGTTTTTGTTTGTTTGCTGTTTGTTTTTAATTAAACCAGGACACTTGTTAGCTGTTCACCCAGAGTGCTGGCTGCAGTGCTTATGTTCTGACTGAGGTATAGGACAGTATAGGCTCTCTTATTACATTACATAGAAATATTTCATGTCTATCCATCACCCACAAAAGCTCCTCAGCTCAGATGAGATGACAAGGTAGAGGAGGGGAGGAACCTTTTAAAAATGAAATTGAATTATTTTGCCTCTCTGAAATGTGGAAGTGATAAGCTGATACCTGAGTAGTGAATATTGATCAGGAAATATGGAAAAAATTTTCCCTGAGGCACCCTACTTATCTGTCTTCAAAATAAATGGAAGAATGCTCTAGTTCAAAGTATTTGCAATCCACTGATAATGCAAATAATAAAATACCTAAAAGTTCTTCCTGCTCCTACAGAAGCAATTAGACATCCCAACTCAAATGTGAAGCTTTTATTACATATCCACAGTTGGGACATGGATGGCAGTATAAGAAGGGGCAATTTTTGCTTAGATTAAAGATGCTTTTTTGCCTCTTTTGGAAAAAGCAGTTGGGATGTTTTCCCTTTCCTCCATGCTTCCTTTTCCCCAGTAAAAATAAAGGAGATGTCTTTGAAATCCTTCAGCAGAAATTATCAACTAAGCAGCTTCAGTGTAATGAAGAATTTACACTTCACTTTTTAGAAAAAAGGTGAAATGTTGTAATTTCTTACATTCTTAAATGAAGGCCAGATATAGATGATACTTCCTAATGGATTGTCATGTAACATTATGTCAGGCATCCTTTTATGACAGCTGCATTGTTCTGTTTAATTTCCAAAGCATTCAAATACTGTATTTTTCTCTTAACAATGCATAGGTACTTCACGAAGAAACAACAATACCAGGAACCGATTTGAAGTTGTCATACTTGAGCTCCAGAGCTGCAGGATATAAATCTGTACTGAAGATTACTATGACCCAGTCTGTTATACCATTTAATTTAATGAAGGTTCATCTTATGGTGGCAGTGGTGGGAAGACTGTTCCAAAAATGGTTCCCTGCATCCCCAAATCTAGCATACACTTTCATATGGGATAAAACTGATGCATACAATCAGAGAGTCTATGGATTATCTGAAGCTGTTGGTATGTGTTACAGAGGGGTTTTTTGATTTTTAGTGTTGTCTTGAAGATAGGGAAGCACATCTCAAGTGCTTGTATCCATTAAGTAGAAAATGCTTAGCAGAAGAAGATGAGAAATAACAGTGGATATTAAAACATATTAAGAAATACTAAACATTGAATTATAAGGAAAAAAAATCCTTTTAAATGGAAAAAGAAACCACCGTGTTTTTTTCACTTTAGTTCTTCCTCATGAAGTAGCCCTCAGCCTAATGACACAGTATGGTATTTAATCTGCATACTCCATGTACTTGAAAGCACAATAATGACATTCTGACTTACATCACAAAAGGGCTTTCCTCTCTATCTGTCCTAATCCACTTACTCTTAATAACTAAAAATATTTTAATAACCCAGGATTGCTTTGGAATTTGTTTAGTACTTTCAGCACATGTAAGGAAGTCATAGGGATTTTCAGGTAGCCCAGGAGAGCAAAAGAACATATGTAGTTTAAGGAAATCACATTCTTTAAACTCTTCTCCAGAACAAGATCCTATACTTAATGAGGAAATGTCCTATTATTTCAGTATCTGTAGGTTACGAATATGAGTCTTGCCTGGATCTAACTCTCTGGGAAAAGCGGACTGCCATTTTGCAGGGTTATGAACTGGATGCCTCCAATATGGGTGGCTGGACATTGGATAAGCATCATGTATTGGATGTTCAGAATGGTAAGGAGTTCGTTTTCTTCTTGCTAATTTTACTACTCCACTGTCCTGCATTTCAGGTCTCTCATTCAAACTTTTTGACTATTTGCTCTGTTATTTTTAAAAAAGAAAATTATAGAACATTTTGCGTATGGTAAATGCTTTGAGTTTCCCCGGCTCCCCAGGGAAGTGTTTGCATCACCAAGCCTTGCCACAGTTCAGGAAGTGTTTGGGTAGTGCTCTCAGGCACGTGCTGTGATTCCTGTTTTTTTTAAGTGCAGGGCCAGGAGTTGGACTCAATAATCCTGTGGGTCCCTTTCAGCTCAGGATATTCCGTGATTCTATGATTTACATTGAATGTCATGCTTCTTCATCCTGTAAATACATATGCATAAATAAGTTCATCAGATAGTGTTAGCCTTTGTTGGATATGCTGTGGTGGGTTGACCCTAGCTGGATGCCAGGTGACCACCAAAGCCACATGTCACTCACCTTCCCAGCTGGACAGGGGAGAGAAAACAAAACAAAAGACTTGTGGATCAAAATGAGGTCAGGGAGAGATCACTCATGGTTTACCGTCATGGATTAAAAAAGACCCAACTTGGGAAAATTAGTTTAATTTATTACCAATCAAATCACAGTAGGATAGTGAGAAAGAAAACCAAATCTTAAAAACAATTTCACCTCCTCCCTGCCAGCAGTGCAGGGACACAGGGAATGAGGCCTGTGGTCAGTTCATCACACGTTGTTTCTGCTGCTCCTTTCTCCTCAGTGGGAGGACTCCTCATACTCTTCCCCTACTCCAACATGGTGTTCCTCCCCTGGTAGACAGTCTCCATGAACTTTCCAACGTGAGTCCTTCCCATGGGCTGCAGTTCTTCACAAACTGCTCCAGTGTGAGTCCCTTTCCACAAGGTGCAGTATTTCAGGAACAACCTGCTCCAGCATGTATCCCATGCAGGGGAACAAGTCTTGGCAGCAAATCTGCTCCAGCATGAGCTCATCTCTCCACGTGTCCAGAGGTCCTGCCAAGAGCCTGCTCCAGTGTGGAGTCTTCCACAGGCTGCAGGTGGATACCTGCTCCACCATGGACCACCATGTGCTGCAGGGACACAGCTGCCTCACCATGGTTTTTACCCCAGGCTGCAGGAGAATCTCAGCTCTGGTACCTCCTCCCCCTCCTTATGCAGACCGTGGTGTCTGCAGAGCTGTTGCTGTCGTATTCTCACTCCTCTCTCCGACTGCAATTTGATGTTTCACTGTAACTGTGGCATCAATGTATATCTGTCCAGTGTGCAACTCAGCAACAAAATTTGGCTCGAACCAGGAAGGAAAAATGAAATAGAGTCACATGGCTGAAGGTGGTAGCTTATTTTGTGTCATACACTAATCGCCACCTAAAGCATCGCTTCTGACTGGTAGAGAAATAAGGTAACCAAATCAAGGGAAAAGGTGTCATTGTACCGTATTTTAAATTAAAAAAAAAAACCAAATCAACACCTGTGCAAACTACTGTAAAGTAATCCATCTCAAAATGTAAAGAGCTATAATTATAAATATATATATATAAGATTGATTCTGTTCACAAGGTAAATTGATGGTGGCTTTAAATTATGTTTAAGAGTACATTTGACAAGCAATGACTTTTCAAAGTGGCGTGTGTCTAATTGAATAAACGAAGTGGAGAGTTGTAATGACAAGGTGGATGAGCTGCATAAATTTATTCAGAAGAGAGTACAGACAGTGTTTGTGTGGGCATCCCAAACTACTGCAGTAAATAGTCTAATGTACATCTTTTATTCTGTGATAATAGAGGAGAAATGTGAAGGACCAATTTTTCAAGGTAATGACAGAATAAATCAGGTGCAATAGTGCACTGTGCTGACTTGTAGAATTCCTCTGATGAAAATTGTAGAACTCAGCTATTTCAGGGAAAATTATAGTGCCATGATTGTCATAAATGATGTAATCATAGGAGAGGGGATTTTGTATACTGTTCATGCATTCAGGCTTTAACTATTCATGAAAAATCCATTCTCCCTCTTTTGATTTAGATTACTTATTTAGATTACCTGCCATTAGGTTTCCATAAACCATTTTCATTTTTTCCAATTTTATCATGTTTATTTGTTTTACATTTATAATCTCTTGCATTTTATGACATTAAAAGTAGTGAAAATTCCTCAAACATTTAAAGAAGAAAGCAAAGTTGTTTTTTCTCATACCTTTCAGTAGTAAGAATGCACTTTGGAAATGACGAGAGAAAGAGAAATGCATCCTAAATTTCTTAGAAACATCTCAAAAGATCCCTTAGCCCCAAACTGCCTTGAAACTCTGGGTATGCAATCAATAAAACACAGATCACTGTAAAGTACAAAGTGACATGTGGTTTACATGGATTGTACCACAGAAAGACATATAGTGACTTATGAGTATAACCATAATAGCTGACCATTTGTAGAGGACACCTTAATGGATTCATTATGAGATTGAACAGTGTGGGTCCTGGCAACATTTTAACACACCTTTTTTTTTTCCTAAGACTGAGGATTTAACATAAAGCATCCATTTTTCCTCTCAGATTCCCTGTGTAGGCTATAATGGAAGAAAAATACTGCTGGCACATTGCTTTGTCTTCACGAAATTATTGTTTCTTTCATGCCTCAAAACAGAATTAAGTTTTAGAAGTAGGTTGGCCTGACACCACATTTTTTTTGTTGTTTTGACATTTTTAATAACTGCCTATAACTGCAGACATGGTATTGAGGCAGACTTTGTTGCCAGAGGAACATTTTTGTTGTGAGCCGAGTAAAGAGTCTTTATAATGTAAAACTGAGGCAATCTACTACTTTTTGAAGTGACTCTTTAATTAATATTTACAATTTGCAGCAGTAATCCACTTTAGATTACATTCAACATTATATTCATAATTAAATATACTAGGACTTTAGGAATACAATTTGCAAATATATTTTTTCTCTTTTCCTGGAACAAACGCACAGAATGTCAGTCATTTCTGGCAATTTCAAAACTGTAAAAATGTAGAAACATGGACCTTGCTTTCATCAATACACCTTACATTTCCTTCAACATGACAATTTTTATTCTGAATTACAGCTATTAAAATTATTAACATTTAAAAATAAGAACAACTGAAAACATTTTTATGTTGTAAGTGCTAGAATATTTAGTGTTTCTACTACATTTTGTGGACAAGGTAATTTAATATTTGCATGTCTGTGATTTAAATATAACTATAAATGTTTTAACAAAATTCTGTTACTTGTAGTGAGAAAAATATAGTGGTGAAACAAAATTCAATAAAGTTACACTAATCAGCTAAAAGAATATTTAGGATACATGTGCGTCATTTTATGTACATACATTCAGAGTTTTTAAAACCTGTTTTTTGGGTTTTTTAAATGTCATCTGCCAGGAATCCTCTACAAAGGAAATGGTGAAAATCAGTTTATATCTCAGCAACCTCCAGTTGTCAGTAGCATTATGGGCAATGGGAGAAGACGCAGCATCTCCTGTCCGAGTTGTAATGGTCAAGCTGATGGTAATAAGTTACTGGCTCCAGTCGCCTTAGCTTGTGGGATAGATGGCAGTCTGTACGTGGGGGATTTCAACTACGTTCGTCGGATATTCCCGTCTGGAAATGTAACTAGTGTTCTGGAGCTAAGGTATGTTTTTTTCTCATGATGGACTTTTGGAGTTGTGAATTGCTGTGGCAAATTAAAGTATTGAATTGATTTCTGACATTGTGTAAGTTCGAGTTTCCAAATGCTTTTGGGAACAAAAAAAAACTGAGTCAAAATATTTTAAAACATTTGAAAAAGTATTTAAAACTGAAGTGAAAACACTTTATCCTCATAAAATATTTTAATTGTGCTTATCTAAATGTGAGAGCTCAATCTACTCAAAGTAATAATTCTGTGGATTTTAAGGATTAACCTACACAATCAATGTGAGTGGGCAAGAGATGATCATTCACCACTTCACTAATGATAGATGTAAATGTTGTCTTCTCATCTTTTAACATCCTTTCTGAATGTTTGTCTAATAATGTTTTTCTGTTCTTTTTTACTTGCTCCCACCAAGAAATAAAGATTTTAGACATAGGTAAGCATTCCTTAAAGAAGATTTATATTTTTCTAACTGTTCTTCTTTCTTTTTTAACAAATGAATGCTTATAATGGAGAAGTCATTTCTGAGATGTATTACTAGAAGAGAGAAGTCTTTTTCAAAAATAATGAGTTCATATGTTTTAGTTATGTCAGCTGTCAGGTGGTATCGTCCTTTCGGATACAAGTTCCTCTTTTCTCATCACTCTCTGTCCACAGTCAGGCTTCTTTTTATGCTTGTGTGTGCCCTCCTTTGCTGTTCCCTCATTTCTGCTCACTCCTTGCTGGCAGCACTTTCGCTGATCCTATAAAAACTCACTCATTAATCAGATACCCCGAATACGGTGAGAATGGCATATAAGTAATAAAATTATAAAAGTATCAAGGGAGTTCATTTCATTAGCCTTTTGATGTTGAGTCTTTTCAGGCTCACATTTAAGAGATTTGTTTCTTTAAAGGTGATCTTCTTTTAATAATGAAAAGTTGAAATAATAATAACACAACTCCAGGAGTTAAGATTTTAAAATATTCCAAGACTCACAGGACTGGTCATAATAATCAGAGGACTGTAATACAACATTCCTCCATCCTGGCATTGTTACAATAATGGCAAGAACAGAAGAAAAGAAGGTGGATGCTTAGAATTGCTTTGCCACAGCAGTTGGTGCTGATAAGAAATAAAAAACAGAGTCATGCTAAAATCTTGGAGATATGAAACCCTGCAAACCTTTGTAACAGAACTGCGCAGTATACAGCCTAGCAGGCCCACTGGTCCCTTTCTCTCCTTTTTGCTGCCAGTCATTTTCTTTCCTTGTTTTTAAACAAATCCCACTGAGTCATATCTCTCTCTCTTGTCCTCATTTTTTAAATTCACTTTTCTTTGAACATACTTCTTTGTGAGGAAGGGTTTCATGTTTTAAAAAGTATGTTTCAAATGTTTTGGGCAAAAAAATTCCATGACTAAATAAGGTGTTCGCATCGGTGCTAATGATCAGAATTGGAAGCTTATACACAGTCTAATCGGTTTTATGGGGTTTTTTTCCAGGTGTGACTCAGAGACAGTCTCTTCTGTTTGGTGGGTTTAGGTTTTCATTATTACATTTAGTTTGTATTTGTTCCATTACTCTTAAAAGAATTATAGCCCTTGTGCTATTACAAAGGTGTGATTGCAACTGGATAAGACACTGTCTTGGCAAATGTATGGAATGTGGAATAATACTTGGAATGTGGAATGTACAAATAGGATTAAAGAGCGGACGCGTATTGAGGTTTGTTTTGCTGTGATTTAGTAGCACCACCCTCTCCTGCCTCTGGCAGAACTATGGTCACAGGCTCAACTGCGGCATTTCAGAAACTGGATCCCTGTGTGCAAGAAAAGTTGGTGAGGGAGAATATTGAAGCTTTTCTGCTTTATTCACGTCTACACATGCAGAAGCTCTGGGTAGCAAAATTGCAATCATGCTGCACAAATTAGTGTAACAGCATATGCCCATATAGCAGCGGTGAAGTGGGGGTTCCTCCTGAGGCAGAAGGAGACGTAGAGGATTGTGGAGAACTGGCTCTGCAGGAGCCATTTTGGAGCCAGTAGGCAGGAGATACAGAGCCCACTGTGCAGCCTGACACAGTCTGCTACAAGTTTGAGTTTTCTCTCGCATCATGCATCTTCCCAGTGTCCACTCTCAACCTTAGAGGTTTACTGATCAGGGGCTTCCTCAGCCAAGAGTGGGATCTTTAGGCTTGATAGCCCCAGCAGCTTTTTATTCTATTAATTTAGCTGCTTCTCATTTAAGATGCATAAACATTTAAGATCCACCAGATCCTACTGCCATGGGCTCCCTGGCTAAGAACACACTGGAAGACCAAATATCTTCTTTTGTCTATGTGACTTTGTACAGAGTCCTGTGAAATGCTGCAGAGGGAAACACATCTGTGTGGCCTGTAAGAGAAAAGAGCAAAGGTCCAGTTTCACTGGCAAGCTTTTCAGACTGCTGAGATTTCAACTTAAACTGCAGTTTGGAAAACAGCCCTCAACAGATCACTTTGCAATATATAATTGTTAGGTATTAGAACTAAGGAAATGCACTGAAATATGCGTTCCTCAAGTAAAACTACTGAACGCCTAAATACTAGTTCAGATCTCTTATCTATTTGAGCATTCAGCTTTCCTTGTCTATAAACACAGTGCTTCATCACAGAGTGTGGTGTGTCTCCCACCTCAAGTAGCCTGTACTCTAAATTAGAGAGAGAATGCAGATCCAATTTATCCTCTCATGTACCAGTGACCTCACATTTTTTCAATCTCAAAGCTGAACTGATGTCTTTATACACACTGCTGCCTGTGGGTGATTAATGCTGATAGGCATTCATGGAAGAAGTAATGTTTAAAAGGACTTTGAAGACAGGGAGGTCATTTGTAGGCTATGGCGCTATCCCAAGTCTGTAGAGAGCCAGAAAAAAAAGTTTAGCAAAACATAAAAACAGCTTGGAGGGTATATGGCTTAGAGGGCACACAGCAAAGGCAAGAGAGAGGGAGACTGCAGCCGGAAGAGTATTTTTAAAAAAATCTGTGCATAGGGAGTAGTGCAGGTGATCTGCGTACATCAGCCTAAGCAAGATAAAAGCAAAGGGAAATAGATCATTACATAGCTCTGTGCACACTTTAAATTCAAAGCACTTAGTATTATTTGGCATACACAGAACAAGTTAATTTTTAGTCATTTGTCTTTACAGGAGCCTGTGTTGGTATATATAGCTGCATATTTTGCAGAGCTGCTGACAGCAATTAGGCAATACTGAATGAGTCAAGAAGTCACCAACTGTGGATTTTATTTCTTTGCATTTGTTGTTATTGATAGAAGGCAGAAGCTTAATATCATTTCAAGGCTACAGTAAAATAACATAAACCCTGCAGCTTTCCAGCTGCTGGCTGCTTATCCCTCTACTGGTTTTGAGATCTGCGTAGTGCACATGGATGTTTTCTGACTCAAAAGCAAATACAGTTTTCACTGTACAGTTACTCAGTTCCTCAAATTTTGTCTTGCTCCCATGAATTACTGGGGTTTTCTATCAGCTAAAACTGCCTCAGCTGTTCAACCTTCACCTGAAAAGAAATGCTAAAAAAATGCCTGTTGTGTTAGCTCAGAAAGGAGCCACTAGACATCTACGTATGGCAAGTTGGAGAGTTTATATTCATTCAATAGTAATATCCTATGCACTCTCAAACTTGAGGAGATTTTTTAGTACAATGACAAAATATGTTTAAATTGTCAGGGGTATTTTTTTGTTTGATGAGGATACACTGCTTACTATGAGAACTCAGCCCCTAATGTTTTTTTTTAATGGAATTAATTAGAACATAGAAATATTTTCGTATTTATGAAGAAAAGAGCTTTAAAAATTCTTTTTAGAAAAAATATAATTGTGTTAGGCATAAATTACTTAGTTTTTGATTTGATGACTCCTTATTCCAGTGGTTAAAAAATATGATTGAGGCAATGTTAGATGCGTTGAAGAGAGGTACTTCAATTTAGATTTCAGTAGTATAAGAAAGGATTTTATTTTCAATTACAATGAAATAAAATTTAATTGTACATTTCACATTTTGCAATGTGTTTATATTTGAAGTGTCTACAAAGTTTCTTAAAGACCAAAGTAATCATGCAAATGGGTATAATTTAATTTGCAATCTATGGAGGTATAAATAATTCGTACACTACATAGTCATCATATTAAATGATCGCTGCATAAAATTAAGGTTTTGAAAATACCTTCCAACTGTTTGGCACACTGACAATAATAGATTTCTAACAGGCAGAAATTTAAAGTAAGCCTACATTTGATTGTTTTCAGACATGCTGTACAACAGTCAGTGCTATAGCAGAGCTTTTTAAGAGGTGCTAATCACTGTGTATTTGATTTCATTAGTCTGTTTCACTTGGTTTCATCGTTCTGAACCAACATGTTAAAAGTCTTAAAACCAAATAAAATCCTATTTAAGCAGCACTTTTTTTTCCCTATGTTTCTGTAACTGGATAGCTGTAAAAATCTGTCCCTGCCAAAAGACATAATATGTTCACAAGTTGTTCCTGTTGGTCTCTTGTTGCTTTTTCCAAGTGGTAGTACATAAAAATGTGTTACATTAGCACAGTTATGTATTTACAAAATGCGAAGTATAGCATTCTGCGAACAGATGTTTGGCTATCACCAGACTGGTAGTTCTATTTAAGCAGCACTTTCGCAAACATCAGAAGTGACTGTTCTGACACTTTGCTTCAATCCATGAGGGGAGCATCTGAAATTACCTCCTGTATTTACATGACCTTATTTCAGCTCTTTATACCATAAATTAGGTCAGGAATCCCAACTGCAGTGGTTTAAGTTTCTACATCATAATATATCAACACAAAAGGTATTCTCCTGGGCTGGTTTTTTCACCAGCAGGGGAGTAAAGACAGTAATTCTCAATTATGTGGCACAAGTGGAGAGGCAAAGTGTAAGTTTCTGGGAAAATGGTTAGCAATATATATTTTCACTGTAATAAAGACTGTGTTGGCATAGTTAACGGTTTTGTGCCAATGTGTAGGTTATTTGAAATATGACTCTGATTTAAGAAGAATGAAAACGCTCCACTTGGTGCTCTGGTGGAAGAGATGACTTTTCCTAATGTGTTAAATCATGCGTATCACATACTTGAAAGCAGTGGATTAAACAAATACTTATGAATGATGTCTTATCTCTTGCCTGCGAACTCATCATTCAAACTGCCTTATCTGTTTATGAATTACCTAAACCGTGCACCTCAGCAGCGTTATGTAAATTATAATAAAACAGGTAGGATAATAGCAACAAAGTGTAAGTGAGGGCTGGGGTTCTGCTGCAAAATTTGGAACTGGTTCAAGATTCCCAGAACTTCTGGAAGGTTTTAAACCACAGTATTTTGATTTGGCCTGTTACAGAGACACACACCGTCTGTGTTATACAGAGCATTGAACAGGCCTGTGAGCATCACGCACAGAATGGATCTTCTGTCCCCAAAGCATTAGTCTGGATTGGGCTGCCCGTGACACAGATGAGAAATGTGAACTGAAACAGGTTTTGGGGCCATGACCTGTGCTACCTATGCATAGAGCATCAACATTGACTTTAACTTTTTCTGTATTGCTGCACACTGCGTATGAACTGAACCCTTTTCTTCTTGATCCAGTGTTAGGTGCAATTAATTACAGCATATGCATCCTTTAATTCCATTTTACAGCAACAACCCAGCTCACAGATACTACCTCGCAACTGACCCCGTGACAGGAGATTTGTATGTGTCTGACACAAACACACGCAGGATTTATCGGCCCAAGTCACTCACAGGTGCGAAAGACCTGACCAAAAATGCTGAGGTGATAGGAGGAACAGGGGAGCAGTGCCTGCCATTCGATGAGGCAAGGTGTGGTGATGGAGGCAAGGCGGTGGAGGCAACTCTCATGAGCCCTAAAGGTAAAAAGAGTTCTCCCTCTGTAACTTTCAAAATAATGCAAAAGCTCAGAGCTGAGGGCGTGAGCATGTTTAATTACTGAACCTAGTTGATGACTGAAAAACTGGGGGTTTGAGTAATTTTTTCCAACTGGAAAGGCTATTGAGGAAGAAAGTTACGGGACTGATTTTTTTTAAATCAATTAGGTTTGATTTTTTGGGAAATATTTGACTTGAGTGGTTATTGAGCATTTTTAAATGCTCATTTAGATTATGTGCTTGGCAGGCAGTGGTGAAGATGTAAAATCCACATTGCTTTTGGTCCCACTTATCCCATGTTTTAGGTTAACCTAAGAGCTAGTCCCTTCTCAGCACACAACAGCAAATGAACAGCAAATGCAATCAACAGTAGTAGATTTCATACTGAATAACGGTTAACAAGCTCTTTTACTACCTACTGCCTGGGACCACATTTTCTGCCTGCAATTTCCATTAGATATGTACTACCTATATCCTTAGTTACGAATAAACATATTCACTGCTAGTACAACAAAAAACCCTAATTTTTATTTGCTTCACTAAAGGAATAGCAATAGACAAGAATGGGTTAATCTACTTTGTTGATGGGACCATGATCAGAAAAGTGGATCAGAATGGAATAATATCGACTTTGCTTGGCTCCAACGACCTGACCTCGGCACGACCTCTAACCTGTGATACCAGTATGCACATTAGCCAGGTACTTTTCAGTTGCTGCTAATTTGGAAAGCTGAGCTGGGGATAGAAGTTGAAATGCAGCTTTCTTTCCCCTTAAAATAAAACTGTGTGGAATGTGTAATGGATATTTCACAGCAGATTTGGGGGAGAAAGCAACCTGTTCCAAGGGCGTGAATTGCAGTGTATTTTCTTAGCTATAAATGCTGCTGTATTCAATTTTTCTGCCCATAAAGCTCAGTTCAGTTTAGAACAGCAAAACTATCAGCAGGAAACATTAAGCCTTGTAGTAAATACTGGGAGAATGGCATATCTGTTAGAACTATCTTGGCATGGTGATGTTTTCTGAATCCTTAGCCTACTAGAGTGAATGAGAGCATTTACACAAAACTCCCATCTTTTTCTGTTTTTCTCAAGAACTTGTGTAGGACATCACTAGAGTTATGTTCAAAAAATGGAGTACAGTGTTTCGTAATCTGGAAAGTAGTAAGTCATTGTTGCTACTACAAGAATGAAAGATGAGTACTGTTGTTAAGTATGTGTTCAGATGTTGATATCTGTCTCTATAGTTACTTAGGATACAGAAAAATATAGCACTCATTGGAGGGGAAATTCAACCTGTATTATAGTTCCAGTGCAGCTGGCTGTTTTCAATAAAATGGGTGCCTTGCCCTCCTGAAAAGCTTCAGTTTGCTGCATGTATTCATGTGAGTTCTTTTGTCATGACTGCTTACAGCAGATGGAAAGTATCCTTACAGCTCTCTCTAAAACTGAAGGTGAATTAATTAATTTAATCTGCACTGGTTAACTGTTTAATAAAACCCTTCTATTTGTTTAGGTACGTCTGGAATGGCCTACAGATTTAGCTATCAACCCAATGGATAACTCCATTTACGTTTTGGATAACAACGTAGTTTTGCAGATCACCGAAAACCGTCAGGTTCGCATTGCTGCAGGGAGGCCGATGCACTGCCAGGTTCCTGGGGTGGAGTACGCGGTGGGAAAGCACGCTGTCCAGACCACGCTGGAGTCAGCAACTGCCATTGCCGTGTCCTACAGCGGGGTACTCTACATTACAGAGACTGATGAAAAAAAGATTAATAGGATAAGACAGGTCACAACTGATGGAGAGATCTCATTAGTAGCTGGAATACCCTCAGAGTGTGATTGCAAAAATGATGTCAACTGTGACTGTTACCAAAGTGGAGATGGCTATGCTAAAGATGCCAAACTTAACGCTCCTTCCTCCTTGGCTGTGTCTCCAGATGGCACCCTGTATATTGCCGATCTGGGAAATATTAGGATACGGGCTGTGTCAAAGAACAAACCCTTAATGAATTCAATGAACTTCTATGAAGTTGCTTCTCCAACTGACCAAGAGCTTTATATCTTTGATGTCAATGGTACTCACCAGTACACTGTGAGTTTAGTCACCGGAGACTATCTGTACAATTTTAGCTACAGCAATGATAATGATATTACTGCGGTAACGGATAGCAATGGGAATACTCTTCGTATCAGACGGGATCCCAACCGGATGCCAGTAAGAGTGGTCTCCCCCGATAACCAAGTCATCTGGCTGACAATAGGCACTAATGGATGTTTGAAAAGCATGACTGCACAAGGGCAGGAGCTGGTCTTATTCACCTACCATGGCAACAGTGGACTTCTGGCAACTAAAAGTGATGAGACTGGATGGACCACTTTTTTTGAGTAAGTACATAAAATAAAGTCAGATACGTTATAGTTTTATTGAGTTCTACGGGACCGTTTAGAGTATTTCTGGAGGCTGATAAAGTAACTGTAAAGATGACCCTTGATAACAAAAAGCACAGAAAGATACTTTTAATTTCCCATGCTGTCTTCCTCTTTCTGGCTTCTTCTTCAACAGGATAGTTTTGAATTCATTATTTTGAACTTCAGTTTTATATCTTGAAATAATAGTGAGCCAATATTTCACTCTTGTCAAGAAATTTGTAACTCAGACAATTGTGGTTGTGTAGATTTGCATCAAAAACTATATTGTCATCCCACCTGCTCAATTAGATTGGCATTGCTCTGCAGCAAATACTGACAAGAAATTTGTCTTCACTGTTTAATTTTTTTTTAATTTCTTTTTTTTGTCTGCATGCTCTCCTACCCCAAAAAAAAGCCTGGGTGGGTAGTAAAAGGTTGTGTTTCACAGAGTGGCACATAATAAGGAAGGATCTCCTGGATGGCACAGCAGGCCTTCACACAGGTGGACCCAGTTGGAGAAAGCTAAGAAAAGAAATGTGGGCTGTGGGGAGAAGTGTCATTCCTGTAGGAATAAACTGAAAACACAGAAACCACCAGCACCGTGTCGGGTACAGGTGCAAACACAACAGTGAGAGGTATTACTGGAACAGTAGGACTTGTAATTTTACCAACCTCAGAAAAAAATCTTTTCAGTGAATTGCTTTAGCCTGTGTTACAGTCATTAAGTCATCAATGCCTGTTCATAACAGCCAGATTAGCAAAACGTTTTACAGAATCCTCAATTATATTGACTAAGAAAGGTCATGACAATTTATAGGTAAACTAGTAGAACCAGAGTTCACATACAGGTTTTATAGGCAGCTTCATCTCCAGATGAGCTGAACTGCAAACTGATACGCTAAGCAAAATGTAACAAAAATACAGCTTAAAACACAAACCAGTATTTCAAAACAGATCAATGTAGAATTAACTCAGATTTTATTCAGTCATCTCTGTCAACTGGAAAAATACATGTATTTTTAAATCACATCCAAGACATGGTGAGATTAGGTAAAAAGGTGTCTATGAAGGAGTGGAAGACAGAGCATTAGTATGATAAGTAAAAGTGTTAGAGGGCCCTTAGATGAACTATTCAGGATTACAAAGGGCATCATGAAAATCCGGTAAGTCCCTCTTCTTTTTTTTTTCCCCTCTTCTTTTCTCCTATCTTTATGATGAAATGCAGTAGCAACTGCTGCCAAGGTCAGAGTCTAAAAAAAAAAAGCTTTCAATTCAACACACATGATAAAGAAAATAAAGTGCCAGTGTCAGGCAGTGGCAGCAAAGCCAAACATCTGTGTTCTGAGATAACTTCATATTTCTGTCAGTGTACATTTGGCTGAGGCAGTGTGCAGGAGGACTGTGAGCATCTGTATCTACTCTCCAGCCTTTACATATCCCTATCAGAGACACAAGAGCAGCAGGTGCTGCTTCACTGCATATTGTGTCCTGAAGTGGAGATAGGGCTAGAAATGCTGATCCCTAACAAAGACAGCAGGTGGGATGGTGGTGCTGCCAGTTTTAAGGTATTCTTACGATAATCTGTAAATTGGCAGGGCTTTGGTAGCGGGCACATTCCCAAAGCATTAGCACACATCTGTAATATTTAATTGTGCATTGGTGCATCCGCTGCGTATCTTTTTAGGTCCTTCCAAGAGGACACAAAAGCACAGCAAGGATACACACAGGAATGAGAATGTGTTCGATTGGGAGGGCATGTGTTCTCCATCTCATGAGTTAGCTCCGTTCTGTATGCTGAGAAGCCAAAGCACAGCTTCAGGTGGGCTGGGAGTAGCCATCTATTTCCACAGAGTAAATTTGGTGTTTTACTGTGACACACAACCACTTGTTTCCAGTATGTGAGTTGGGCAAGACAGTCAGTTTGGGGATGGTGAAGTCCTGTACAGAAATTAAGGCATCTGCTGGGTACAGCAGGCACTTTAAATCATGCTGGCATTCACACTGACTAATTGAGGACCTAGAGTTTTAATCAGGGCAGTAATTTCTCACCATGTTGCCTGTACTTTTTGTGTAGCCTACTGCAGTGTACCACAGAAGTAGCTGCTGGCTCCTGAATGTATCTTAATGGCATCTACGTGATCACAAAAAAGTGGATATTATATTCACTATTAAGTGGTTGATAGGTCTGTATTTTTCCTCATAGGGAGAATTTAGGGTACTGTGTGTCATGAAGTACATAGCTATTTCCTGAGTCTGTAAATAGCCATCTTTCACACCTGATCTGCTTTAATGCAGGTTTTCTGATCTGAGTTAGGTTATGTCCAGCTGCCTTATGGAGAACCCAAAGGGTAGGCTATTCCCCTCAGTAAGTATTAGTATTATTTCCAAGCTGCTGCTTATGCACTTCCTGAACAATTACCTCCAACCAACGTCTCGTTAGAATTCCCAAGCTGAAGTAATTGCAGAGAAAGCTAGGCAATTTCACTCTCTCTGAATTTGCAAGTGTATGAGGCTTGCACAGAAGCAAAGATATTTATCTCCTCCCTGTAGCCATGGTGAAGCAGTAATCTGTTTAATTGCAACAAGGAAGATTCAGATTAGACATTTGGAAAAACTTCATGGTGAAGATTTTGGAGCCCTGGAGCAGACAACAATGATAGTGACCCCTTGCCCTTCACAGACTGTCTTTAAGAACAGATTAGACATCTTTCAGGACCGATGCAGGAAGAACAGATCCTGCCTTGGGGTGGAAGTTGGATCGCATGACCTCTCAAGGTCCCTTCCAGTAATGTTTTCTATGATGTTCTGTACAAGTTAATACCAAAAATAAAAAAAAATGCACTGATTATGTAAAGCTACAGGGAATAAGCAGGGGGAAGGAAAGCACTGTGTTATTTTTCCTGCCAAAACAGCATTCTTTGAAAACATCCATCGGGCATTATAGCTGCTTGCTTCTTTTTAACATAAAATCCCCATACACCAAATTTGTGTCTGTGTATTTCCCTTTTGAAGAAAGATATTTGTAAACACAACTATTTTGCAATTTTTTATTCTAAGATCAAGTATTATTGTGACTTTGTGGTGCTGATGATGTGTAACATTAAATCTGACAAATATGGGTTTCTAGAGGTTTTTACTACTATTGCCAAAATAGATGGCAACCATGTGTACCATAGAAGGGGTTGTGTGGGGGTGACATGATGTACAAGTGTGCACCTTTCAGCTTCTGCATATTCACGTTTGTAGGTAGTATGGACTAAAACATTTTCAGCCGAAGTGTTTTCTATTGAAAAAAATGAAGTCTTTTTAAAACAGAAAGGTTCCCCTCAAACTGCAGGTGAGGAATAAGTAATTATGAGAAATCATTCTGACTTCCTTGTAGCAATAGCAAAATATTTCATCTTCAGTGCTGGATGCATTTTCTTTTAACATCACAGTTTATTTATGTATTTCATATACTATATTATTCAAATTCTCATAATATTTTAAGAATATGATAGAATTTATATTCCATGGTGAATTCAGACTTTCTTTCCACTCACAGTTAAAATGTTCAACTGTTTAAATGTCCAGTGGACTAGAAGTGTGTTTTTTCAACTAGCTTTGAGTGTAGCTGGGTTGTTTCACTGTTTGGTTGTCACACATCTGTTTAAATGGCAGAAGATACATGGAGAGAAAATACTGTGGGTTTAGCAGTAAAAAGTTCGGCCTTGGGAGCAATTCAGGAATAGCTTTGTTGCCTATTTTCGTGTGCAACTCTGGTTGTATAAGTGGAACATGGATCCAAAGAACGTAGATCATTTCAGCTGATTTTCAATTATTTGAGAGCAGATTTATGAAAACAATTTAATCTTTTTTTTTTTTCCTTTTCCGGAGCAACTTTTCAGTGAAAAGATAAAATCTTTGAAAAAAAGATTGCATCCCAAAAGCTGGCAATCACTGCTCTGGCACATACTAAAGCATTTGGCTTTGTTTCTTTTTATGGCTTTTTTCCACAGTTTAAGTCACACTGATATCAGAACCAAAAGAAGTTTGCTTCTTTACTTCATGTAGCCTGGACACTAATTAATCTGTAATTTATTAGTTTAGTCTTCTCTTTGTGAGGAAGGGAAGGACTGACATACAGGAAATATTTTTTTAAGACTCTTTGTAGTTTTTGCAGTGAAATTATAAGTACTAGCTTGAACTACTTAGGATATCATATAATCTGTTTTCTTTGTTTACAGGCTTTAGGAGTTTTGTAATATCTTTATGGCAGAATGTATTTGTAAACTTCTATTTTGTTAAGCATTATAGTCTCCTGATCAAAACTGACACCTTATATTTCAAGAATGCATACTTCGGTGAGGCACTGTTACTCAAATTCATAGTAACAGTTACAGGTTTTTGAAGGTCTAAAAACTTGCTAAATAACAATGATATTAACAGACCATTTATAAAAATGATTGAAAATGTATGCATACTAAAAAACCAATGGAGCCATATGAAGCTAAAAGTCATCCAGATTAGGTTTTTATAATGAAATTATAATATTATACAAGGTGTAAAAGTAATCAGCCTAATAAAATTCTGCTGTAAATTTGTGAGATATCTGAGCTGGAAACTATTAACTGTAACTGCATATTATGTATGCATAATATGAACATTTAAACAGATAAATCTTAAAAGTTAGGCTAATTATATGCATATTAGCATTTTGGAAGTGACACCTCTTAGATAGCCTACATGACATTATTTCTGTGCAGCAGTTTCCATTCTGAGTTTACATACAGATGGCTAAGCCAGGTGCACAAGAAGAGCATTTTCTCTGGACCTAAACTTTTGAAGTATCAGAAGCGAATGCCTAAAAAGCCTTTGAAGTGCCCCTGTGCAATCGCTCAGTCTTGTAGGTCAGGCCACCTCCAGCCTGCGAGCCCAGGTCTCCGTTAAAGCCCTGGCATGCCAGCAGTTACCAGCCAGGCAATGGAGAAGTCCTTTGGTTGAACCACTGGCCTGTTGCTGTGTCAGCCTTAGGCTGCTTTGTGCTCCTCAGGTTGCGTGAGGAACTGGCAGAGGCTGCTCTGCAAGGGAGAACCCCTCCAGGGCAGGCAGACAGCCCTAGCTGTCTGGGCAGTACCTGCTGAGGTTGGGCTGCACTGCAAAGGCTGCAGTTTATGCGTGTGCTGGAGCACTTGGCACTCAGGTGATCTCTGACAGACATGTAGTCCTTCCTTGGAGGTGGTTCAGAACAAATTGTGGTCATTCCAGTGTCAGGCACCTGGGATCTGTCCCTCGAGGTCACAGCCCAGGTGCTTCTGCAGTGTTCTCTGTAAAAAGGCAACTGTTTCACCTGTAAGGTTCAGGCTGCATGTGCACTCCTTAGATATAGAATGACAGAATCATAGAATCAGCCAGGTTGGAAAAGACCTCGAAGTCCAACCCTTGATCCAACACCACCGTGGTTACTAGACCATGGCACTAAGTGCCACATCCAGTCTCATCTTAAAAACCTGCAGGGATGGAGAATCCACCACCTCCCTGGGCAGCCCATTCGAATGCCTGATTACCCTCTCTGTAAAGAACTTCGTCCTAATATCCAACCTAAACCTCCCCTGGCAGAGCTTAAGACCACGCCCTCTTGTCTTACTGATAGCTGCCTGGGAGAAGAGACCAACCCCCACCTGGCTACAACCTCCTGTCAGGGAGTTGTAGAGAGTGATGAGGTCTCCCCTGAGCCTCCTCTTCTCCAGACTAAACAACCCCAGCTCCCTCAGCCTCTCCTCATAGGACTTGTGTTCAAGTCCTTTCACCAGCCTTGTTGCTCTTCTCTGGATCCGCTCCAGCACCTGAAATAATTCCAGTAGCCTCTGTTTCTTATCTCTTTTCAACCTTCTCTCCTTTTACCTTCCTCTTCTTTTAGAAGCAGTATCAGCAGGCAGAGATCGGATCCAGACTAAAATGGCTCTTCTTCTCTGGAAATTCACTGCCTTTCTTCCATGTCTCTTTCTCTGCTTTCCAGACCTCCTACTGTTTCCTTACTTTCTTACTTTGTATCTTGCTCCTTCACACATCTCCCATTATTTCCCAAAGGTGTGTTTGGCTTTCCTGCTTTTCCTTTCCCAGCAGTGCATTTCTTCTGAATCCCCTCCTGTATCTTTTGACAGTCCATCCAATGTTTCCCCAGGCACTTCACGCCCTGAGCTCATTTGTCTTGTCCTTCCCCTCTTCCTTCCCCCACTCAATCCTTGTCTCCAAGGGAATGCAACAGAAAGCAAAGAGAGTGACCTTAGCAAGCAGAGCCCTTACAAGTTTACTTTGCTCCCACAGTTAAATTAACGAGCTTTCCAGCTATTCTGGAAAGGTGGTGAAATCATGCAGAATATGAAATCCTTGCGATAATTTATAGACTAGAGCGAATCGCAGGCAAAAATCTATTTTCACTGCATGCTACAGAATATCACCCTTTGCATATTACACTTTTATTAATAATGATTTCAGTGCTGTGTTTTCACAAAAACTCTCTGATACAGAGTAAGATATTGCCTCTGGCTTGGACTTGCTTAGTTTCCCCAAGTACCAGGCACATCATCTGTAACTGTCAGCATTTGGCAATAGAGAACAGATGACATTTTGCAGTTTTTCTCTTGCTTCATCTTAATACATTGTTTTTGGAGTCTGAGTTGGAAATACCAAGACTGGGCTATAGAACATATTCTGAAAGATTTCATTTAGAAAAAAGCAAGTATTTTATTTTGATCAGATGGAAATTATCCCCCAATAGTAGTGTCAATTAACTTCCACTTTTACTGTATATTAAGAGGTTCAAAATTCAGTTTTCATAATCAATATTGCTATACCATTTCCTGTAACATTTGTGACAGTTCATTTTCCTGTAACATTTTTGTTTCTATTTATGTTCATTTTTCTATCCCATTTATATTTCAGTAATTTGAATATCTAAAAATACCTAATCTTTTTTTACCTTGCAGTTTTGGGGCTTTTATTCTAATTTGATTCTGTTTTCTTACAAATACCAGAACTTTGTACAAAATTGTAATCTGGATTTTTTATCACTGCTAAACAAGATTATCTGAATTTCCTTGGTGTCATAGTGCCTTTTAGGTATTTTTATCCTTTTATCATCAGCAGCCTTTTGTACCTTCTGGTTTTACTGCTGCTGCCTCTTGCTTCATCAGTGTAAAACAGAGTGGCTATAAAGTAATTAACCATAGTCATTCAAGCAGTTTTGTTTAGCAGATTATCTTGCATTGACTTTTGTGGCATCACGTGAGCCCCTGATTGCAAACTGTGACTTACAAGTGCAATGTATTTAATCTTCCCATATTATATATACTCAAGCAACAGAAGACATATTCTCGTCATTCTTAACTGTCTCTGAACTGTCTTTGTGGGAATATTTTTGGGATATCCAGTCCTTGCACAAGTGCCCCTTTATCCACATTGTCTGGGACAATGCAGCACACAACACATGTATTTCTCTTTTAAAGCATGTTTGCTTCTCCTCCTCCCAACATGACAGAAATTGAAGATTTAGTAGGTATAACCCTCTCTCAACCTCTTCATGTAGACCCATGGAAGCAAGGCTGGCCTAAAGGCGATTAAAACGCTTCCCCTCTATTCAAACATGATGAGTAATTCCCCACTAGCCAAAGAGAACTTATAGGGAAGAATATCAAGCTGGCATGTTTGATTTGGTGTTTTGAACTTTCCCCTGGACACATCAGTACTACACAAGTATGTAAGCATGTTTCATGCAACAAGCAATTTCTGAGAGGAACTTAGTGATGGTTGTGCTTGCTGACCGTAGTTACCATGTTTCTTCTTAATATAAATCATTAAATACATTTTTTAAATTTCTGTCTCCAACTTTCTTCAAAGAATAGAGGTTATAATCTCACAATTTTCTAAACTGGAACTGTAACTCAACTTTAGCATAATTTCATAATTATAATACTATAATAATATATAATGTTATAATAATATATATATGTTGCATACTTTAGTCTTTCAAGGCTTGTGCTGACAGTAGAGCATACAAACTTGCTGTTTCAGAATCATTCTGCTTAATGAAAGAAACAGCCATGTTAAAAATATTCCATTAATATATAACATTAGATAGCAATGTGAAATTTTTTCAGTGAAGTGCAGTGTGTCCCCTAATTGCCCTGATAGCAGCAGTATGATAGTAGTATGTCTCATCTAATAGACATGTACCCGTTTCTTCATTCTCAAATGTTCCTTAGAACTAAGTAAGTAATAAAAGCAGACCTGAGAAACCACTGAATAGATAATAATATCAAAATAGCAATGCTGAAGACACATAGCAATATTATTACATCTTATATGTATGAGAAAAGAAGAATTGCTTTGATTTCTGTCAAGAAAATCAGCATGTGATGTTTCTGTAGTTTTGGAGAGCACTCAGAAGTAAGGATAGTACAGCCAAAAAACCAGTTTTGTTCATATTAATGGCATAAATGTTCTGCATTGTCAATCCAGTCAGCTCTGCTCAGGCTCCTGAAAGTACCCCTTTCACTTCTGGCTTTATCAAGGACTTAATAATACCATTTGTTCGGTTATTAACATGTTAATATTCTTGTTCCATGTTGACTTCTTTGTCAAACAGAAGTAAGGGAGGCCACAGTCAAGCTAACTCATACTCCTTCACACTGTCTTTACAGGGAACCTGGTGCAGTGAGGGTGGAGGGGCAGCTCTGGACTGCATGTGAAAAGGCTATTCTCTATTTGCAGTCATGCTATATTCAAACACATTTACAAGCCTCATCAAGAGATTTGGTCTTCCTTGATGTCCCCAGTGAGGCCAGACTGATCAGCTCTTCAGTAAGCCTACAAGGAAGCCAGCAGTTTATAAAGTCTTATCTTTGGAGTCCCCTCCAAAGAGGGGAGAGTCTCTCACTTCTGAAGCCTGAATTGGTTGGGTGTGACTTGTGCTCTATAGGAATAAGGATGTTATTCTAAGTTATATACATATTATATATAAATTTTATATATTATAAATCTAAATTAACCACAGAACTGGAATCTAGCAATAATTGTTTACTGTCTTGGTATTCCATTGCCCTAAAAGAAAAACAATATAGCCATATAATTTTGTTTTCCTGTTACTAAATTTGCTTTTCAAACATAATTTAATATGTTGATTATGTCCACTTTTTGTGATCCTGTAAAAGCAGCTTCATGGAGTTTTTACCTTTCAAAATTTAAAAAAAAAAAAAAGGAAAGAAAAAAAAAAAGATAAGGAAAAAACTTCCACCAAGTAAGAATTAAGAGGAAAAAAAGCAACATTACAGCTTATTTTGTGAACAGAATACCTGGCCTAACAGATCAGCCTTGCATCCTTTTTTCGCTAAAAGCCTGTGCCCCCAGCTCTGGTAATGTAAGCAGACCTTACAGCAAGGAACAATCTGTCATACAAAGTGTATATATATACCAACATTTCTTTTATTTGAAAGGCCATGCTCAGGTATTTATATTGACAAGGCACACAGTTTATTTGTACAGTAATAGATGAGCTAAGAAGGCAAGGGGAGGTGACACAGAAACAAACCAGAAGCCTTGAGGAGCCCTGAGATTAAAGATATCCAGTGCAGGAAGCTGCTGTGGGATGGGAGCTGGCTCTGCACACCGTGGCTAAAACCAGAATCCAGACTCTACAGACCCTGTGGGCTCAAGGGCAGCAAATTCCCATTAGAGGAAAGGTGAAAAGCAAGGGTTGAGTGTTGAGGTCTTGTAGATAAAAGTCTAGCTACTGTAATTTAGTCTCATCTTCATAAGAACAAGCCCCCTTCAATTGCTCCTGAATTGGCTGCACTCAGTTCAAAAGGGTGTGTGCTGCTGAGGTGCACCCCCAGCCCTGGGAAGCTGCTCCATCCCCCAAAACGCCTTTCATGTAAGCTACACTGCCTTCATCCCACTGCTCCAAGTGCACCCCTTCTCCCAGCACATACACTGGAGTTGTTCTTCCATCTCTTCAGAAAGCACCATCATCATTAACGCTATTTATTTGTGCAAGTTCTTCTGCATGTAAGATGTGTGTCAGATATGTGAGTTATGAAAGATTTCTTGGTTTTGTGAATCCTTATGAGAAAATACATGGCAGGTGCTTGCTGCAGCAATCAGCACAGTGTGGAGGACTGCAGTGCCGTACAGCAATGAGAAGTTTGGCAGTCTTCTGGCACAAAGTAAAGCGGTCCCAGCATGCTAAATTGATGTATTTCTTCTTTCGCTGCAAAGCACTTCTCCCCCCAGATATCTGTCTCCAAATACCTGGAAGTCATTTTGGATTAGGCTGTGAAGGTGGTCAGTCTTACTTCAGCACAAGCACCGAACTCGAGCTTGTTTGCCTGGTTGTGCAATGAAGTGGAAAATGAGCATCAAAACCTTCTCCATAGAGAAGTGAACAAGCTATCATGGAAAAGGTGTTGATTCATTTCTTTGAGTTCCCCTTCCAACAGACACATTTCCTGCAGTGATTCTTGTTCAGAGTGTGCCTGTTGTTTTGCAAATGAGTTATGGCTGTCAAAAAAGGCCTATTTAAGTGAATTGTTCATGTCTGGTGTGCTGAATGCCAGTTTACAAAAAAAGACTGAAAACTGTCCTTTTAACATTATGACAAAATAGACAAACCAAAAAATAAAAAGCCTCAAGAGCTGCAGTTATAACAGGATAAGGTGAAAAGACAAATTGTCAATCACTTTCCAGCTGAGGAAATCTCTTCATTAAACGTGGGCTGAAAAATTTGTCCTGACCACATTGCTAAGATAAAAGACCATTACCTGAGTTATTTAACCAGCTGTGCAAACAGTTGCATAAGACTTTCCCAGATGAAAACAGGATAAAAACCCTTTCCCCATGGAAAAGCCATCAGATAGAGGAACAGGGAAAGTAGACCAGCTGCTCAAATTTAAGCTTGAGTTGTCTGACACTTGATTGGAAAGGACAGAGAAATTTAGCTGGTCCTAATACTTTTAATGACCTTCTAGCTTCTGTGGTTTTTGGGGCATTTTCTGCCCAAATTCCATTAAAAAACAAGTAGACCTATAAATTCTTGTCCAGAATTGGGCTGCCAGCTATAGTTCAATTTAGCTCCTTCCTAGAATCACTCCTGGACCTATTTTCTGTTATTCCTGTTCATCTCCTGTTCTCTCTGAGGTAGGTACAACAAAAGGGAAAAGGAAAAGAGGAAGGGAAAAAGAGAGAAAGAGGGGAAAGGAATAAAGGAGGAAGGAAAGGGAAGGAAGCTTTTTCCCCCCATATATTTAGAATTCAGTAAGGCTACAAATAATATTGGGGGTTTTTTCCGTAGAATCATAAAACAGCCTGAGTTGTAAGGGACTCACAAGCATCACTGAAGTCTGAATCCTGGCCCTGACACAGGATAACCCCAAGAATCACACCATGTGCCTCAGAGCATTGTACAAACACTCCTTGAACTCTGTGAAGCTTGGTGCTGTGATCACGTCACTGGGGAGTCTGTCCCAGTGCATGACCACCCTCTGGATGAAGAACCTTTCCCTAGTATCCAACTGAAACCTCCCCTGATAGAGTTTTATGCCATTCCCTTAGTTCCCATCACTGGTCACCACAAAGGAGAGATCAGTGCCTGCCCCTCCTCTTCCCCTCACGAGGAAGTTGCAATGAGGTCTCCTCTCAGTCTCCTCTTCTCCAGGCTGAACAGACCAAGTGACCTCAGCCACTCCTCACATGACTTCCCCTCAAGGCCCTTCACCATCTTTGTTGCCCTCTTTTGGACACCAAGAGCTTAATATATTTCTTATATTGCAGTGCCCAAACCTGCACACAATATTCAAGGTGAGGCCACCCCAGTGCAGAGCAGAGCAGGACAATCCCCTCCCTGGACCGGCTGGTGATGCTTTGCCTGATGCCCCCCTAGACAAGGTTGGCCCTCCTGGCTGCATTTCTTCTCATGCTTAACAATATTCCAGACAAGAACAAAGGAAAAATGCTATCCCTTCTTAGACAATAATAAAATAAAATAAAAAATCCACTTGTTACAATTTACAAGCAACTAACATACATCAAATTGTCATATTTTTCTTCTTGTTAAGGAAAACAAAACAATATTAGGAAGACATACTGCCATCATATTTTTTATTGTTCATTTTTTAAAAAACTTCCTACAAGGGAAGTTATACTTTAATATTTCAGATTTCCTGATCTATTTCTATTGTGAAATCACAAGTAAGTAAGATGCTAAACCTTCTCAGATGTCAAATACACTGTGTGGAAATAAAGGAATATTTGCATACAGTATTTCAATTACTTTTTTTTTAAAGGCAGGTTATAAATGAGTAGATATGGATCCACTGAAGTGTGTATTTCAATGAGACTACATAAAAAATGCATGAAAAAAAGAAAAATAAGAAAAATAAGAAATCACTTGTCTATCCATGCATCTGTAGATTATTTTCACCTTTTTCATTCTTAGCAGGCTTATTCAGTCACTCTTCAGACATATAAAAAGCAAAAATGCATATCAAAATTACAAAAGCAGTGTAGAAATGGAGTAAAAAAAATAGCAAAATTCATTATGTTCAAGTTGAAAGTTTTTTCCTTTCAGCAATCCACGTAATGGTTAAAGGTGGCCAGAACCACAGCTTCCAGTAAGTTGCCATGCCCAGTTTTAAACCAGTGGAGGACAGGGATGAAATGATAATAAAAATGATGGTATATAAACTGTGGGCTCTGTCCTTTTGACTGGCAAGATGACCATTTTGATACTGGTTGAGCATGCAGTGAAAGTGCTATTAAAGTGGCTTCTCTTTACTCTATAGTTTTCCACTTTGAATTCACTATTTGGGAGGGACTAAACCTGCAATGTGCTATGAGGCTGAATACAAGTGAAAGAATGTATTTGGAAACCAAAACCCTTTAATGTTAAAGACAAAGGTCCTCTATGTAAATGTAACTTGATGGCCTCGACAAGCCAAAGGAGACATTTCATTGCTGGGTTAGGACAGATTTTTCAGTTTGTTGTCAATATGGTATGCACCTAAATCAACAGCGTGTTGCACTCCTGAGCATCAACTTTGAACCTTCTGTTCTTACCTCCAAGAAGCAGCACTCTGGTATATAAGTCTTCCCATTAATAGTTTGAAACAAGTAGGGTAATGTTCTGTAAATTTTTTAGCCACTTTTGGTAATTTGAGATGCTCTAATAGAGGAAATACCTCTGATGTGTTTAGAGTAAGAGTCTAACACTACTTTTACTTCTACTGTCAAAATTATACATGTCTATATTACAAAATGCATTTATGCCTCATTTCTCTATTACAGTATCCCAACTGATCATATAATCTGTAACCAGTATTTAAAGAAATATGTAATATACATTTGGACTGTGTTCTTGTTATCTGAAATGTGCAGGAACTGATGTGCCTTGCATTTTGAGGTGGTATGTTTACAATAGCAAAAAAAAAAAAACCAAAAACAAAACCCACAAAACAAAACCCAGCTACTGAATTTATTTTGTTAAGGGATTGTGCTGCAGAGGTCTATGAAAAAACACTATCAGTCATAACTTAGCAATTGGCTTTAGGAGCAGCCTTTACTCTACACTTTATTTCGACAGCTTCCTATTTTACGTTGAAGTTACTTTTGATATAAAACATTAATAATTCTCTGCAAGTTGGGGTTGAGCTAAATGTGCCACAGACTAAGATACAATGCATTTGAGAAACGAGCCAGAAATAAAGAAAGTAGGACACTTCCATCTGTGGCAAGGCTTACCAGGAAGTTATTGCTGCTAAGTGAAGTGTCCTACATAGCCTAGAACAGAAAATGGTCTGGGAAGGCATGTAATTAATACTGAAGGAGATGAGCAATGAAAGAGAGACTTCCAGCAGGTGAAGTGCAAAAGGTCAAGAATCTGGGAAGCTGATAATCATTATCTCTGAGAAATTCTCACTGCAGAAGTGGAAAACTATCTGGCAGTGGCAGATCATCCTAAAGAAGAAAAATAATTTGATCTAAGGGGAATTTAAGCTAGTGGTGGTGGCAGCTGCCCCACTGCTGTCTTCTGTAGTTATTGACCAAAAATGAAGATTGTTACATTAATGCAAATGGAAATTAGTTGATGGGATTAATGCTCATGAAGTCCCACCCAGGAAGCAAGTTCCTGGTTTAGAGTCTTCAAAAGTTTATGTGCGACTTGCTCTTGAGGAATTGAAGAGGTTGGTTGAACGGCTTTGCTGTGGAGCCTGACATAGGAGAAGGATCAGAGGGCTCCATGGTAACATGTGTGCATAAGCTTATGTTTGGATGAAAAGATCAAAGAGGCTGTGAAATGCCAAATATAGGCACTCACCCTCTAGACTTCAGATCTCATTCCTTTTAGGGCAATTTCAATATTAGAACACTAGGCAGATAAAAAGAAATCTCTCAGTCTAAAACTGACAATCTTGGATGAATAAATTCACCTTGGCAGCAGAATGCAAGGATATTTGAATGTAATAAGAAAAATGGCTGCAGAATGCCCAAAGGTATGAGTGATGTTGCTATGCTGTGATTGATAAAGCTTTGATTGTGGGCAAGAAGATAGCAAGTATAAAGTAAGTTTAGTATTCAACGTGCAGTGAACAAAATGAAGGACACACATTGCAATCCATCCTAAAATGGAATATGTGGTGAATTGTAGAAAGGGCTATTTCACCTTTTTCTTTTTGTTCCAGGGTATAAAAGCATGAGTAATCCTATTCTTACCTTTCACGTCTCAGTCACAGTTTCTTCTTGCACTAGGATGCCTGAACTAAGCAATCATGGCTTTAAAGATTCTTGCAGCTTTAAAGTCATGTTTTTAAGAACATGAATGTGTAGCATGATTTTTTGCTAATCTTTGAACTCTCCCCCACTGTAACAATATTAGCTGCTTATCTCAGGCTAATCATGATGTGCTTTCAGGTATTTATGAAAGCCAAGACCAGTTCAGGAACTATAAGCACAGAGTCAAAAAATAATAATGTGGAAACAAGAATGCACTGAAGCCACACAGTGCACTGAATACTACTGATGTGTAGCTTTTTCCATCCCAAGTGGTATACTGAGAAATACGGTAATTCATTTCTCACAGATATTGTGATTAAAAGAGTATAAAGTTCTTACAGGGAAATCTTACCTTCTGTGGCTTAAATAGGCATTGTTCAAAATAAAGACCAATACTTGGCTACTGGAATCAAAGGATGCAAGTAATTCCCAACAAAGTAATTTGATACCATTTTCAAACATAAAGTGGAAAATAGAAAAGGACACTAATTGGACAATATATGTTCCCCAGGGAGTTGCCAGGGGAAGTTGTGCATGAAAATAAAATAAGTTCTTGGAACTGAGGAATGAGATTGAAGGTCATGAATAGGCTAGCAGGCTCATTCATGCACAAGTAACATCGGTACGTTTGTTTTGGTCTCCTGCATAAATGCAGTATCTCGGCTTGCCAAGTCCAGTATGTGCAAAAGTGCCACAATTAGGGCTAGAAACACACTGAAAGAAAACCCATTATCTTGAAATGTACTTAACTTCAAAAAATAAGTTTCCCCACTTGACTTCCCTGGCTTGCAGTATGCTTTCTGATCTTTAAACGTTCTTTTCTTTTCCCTGTTGCTAAGTGAAAGTCTTACATAAACAAAGGAAATCAACTGTGTTAAAAGGATGGAAATGACTGTATGCAAAAAGCTGTCAAATCTACGGAGTAGGCAAACTGGAAAAAACCATTTCTTAACCTAATCCTTTCAGTTACAGCAATGCTGTGCAGTACTTATGCTGTTCAGAGAAAGTTAGTGTGGTGTGGGTTAAAACTGTTGGGGATTAATTCTCTCAATTTAAGAAAAGGAGTTTCTGTAGCCTCAGTGATATGCTTGAGGCTTTTGGGGGGCTTTTTTTGGTTTTGCTTTTCTTTCCCAGAAGGCATCATTTTGATGCTAATTGTCAGCACAAAACGTCTAGCGTGCTGTGAGGACCTGCAGGGTCACGTTCTAGTTACTTTAAGAAGCTAAGGCTTCCTTCAGCTTCTCACTACTGGTCACAGGAGAGGGATGGAAAACTCCTGAGGGCAAACAGGTCATATGTGGGCATGGAGTCATCCTTTGGATACTTGTTTCTCTCCGTTGCAGCTATAGGCAGGCTATATTTCTAAACAAGGAGCTTCAGCTGAACACCTAGGCTGACGAATTAAAACTGTAGTACTGGAAGAGTTAATCTTAAAGACAAGTTTTATGACCAAGAAGCTGACGTAATGCTTTACCTCTCTCTGTACTGTGACCACAATGCATGTTTGGATGTGAGCATGGTCTCCGGTCATGTACCAGAATGTATACCTAACACAGCATAAGAAAAGACATACTTTTACATCTCATAGATCTACTTCAACTACAGAAATTTTATCTACCTATTCATAATAAATGGATGGACAGCTGTTGGTTTAAATAAATGTCAGTAGAGCCAGAAAAAAGAAAAAAAAAACACCAAAAAAAAAAAAAAACACCAAAAAAAAAAAAAAAAAAACACCAAGAAAAAAAAAAACACCTCCCACATGGTTTGTATCACAATTGTCAAACTATTATTCACAGGCAGTTAACAAGCTATAGATGCTAGATGTTCTGGTTTCCAGCTATGAGCAGTTTAAGTAGACTAAATATCACTCCAGATTCTGTGTCTTGGTAATATGAGGGATATTAAGCACTCAGGAACAGGAGGACAGGTGGTCTGCATAATCATTGAATAGGAAAGACCCAAGAGACACTCTTATTAAGATACCCTTTTTACAAAAAATTTTGAGGACTTCTACAATAACAGCAAAATCTAGTCCAGTAATAGGGAGTGTGTACAGAATGCCACAGAATTTAGCACCAGTAAATATGCTTCCTTTGAAATGGTGAATTAGATGTGCAGCAGGATCTGGTCACACTTCAAAGAATAATATGCAGAGCTGAAGATCCATCTGTTTGCTCTTGCTATCACCATTGAGGCTGCTGTATGTTAAGCAGCCTTTTGACTACTTCAAAGCACGTTTGAAGTCTTTGCTGTGCCTATCCCATGCACAAAAAAAAAAGCAAAAGTGCCTTAACAATATGAGTAGCTGGTATTTTTGTTCATTTTACTTGTAAGTGAAAACAATTTGTTCCTGCTATGTATCATTTCTGGACTCTTTTTTTTTTCTGGGTTGTTTTTTCTATTTTAGCTACGATAGCGAGGGCCGTCTAACAAATGTTACATTCCCAACTGGAGTCGTCACTAATCTTCATGGGGAAATGGAAAGGGCCATTACAGTGGACATTGAGTCATCCAGCAGAGAGGAAGATGTCAGCATCACTTCCAATTTGTCATCAATAGATTCTTTCTATACCATGGTTCAAGGTACTGTAAACAAAAGGTTTCTCAGCAGAAATGGTTTTCTTTTGGTACAAGCAGCTCCAAATAGAAGTGAAATTTTAGGGGCATAGTGTTTGGAGGAAGGAATGATACATACACATTTTTACACATCTCAGTTTATAGAAAGAACTGTTCAGGGAAAGAAGTAGTTGCAACAAAAGCAGAATTAAGTAAGTTTTCTAACCGAATAGCTCTTGTTAACAGCTACTTGTAAAGTAATGACAATGCCCACTTTGTATTAAAAAGGAATCTTAAAAAGAAGAGATGGATTGAAATGGAAACAGGCACAGAAATAGCATGAGGTGAGATTTTAGCTTTAAAGTAGCATGTGATGTCCCAGCAACCACATCCTTGCAAAAGTGAGTTATATGCTTAGGATTAGGCCAAAAATGCCTAATGAAACAGCAGAAAAGGTTTTGTGCCAGTTTGAAGAATATACTGTGAGGATGGGATTTTTTTAAGTGTTAAGTGTTTAAGTTTTGATGATAGGTCCTAAAGGCATTTGTGCTCTTTTGTGATAGAGATATTCTTAACAATCTCACCCTGGCTGTTTATTCATTACCATTGGGTCAGTTATGTGAGGTCAAGATGTTACATGAACATACTGCATAAAGTGTGCAGAACAAAGACAGAGTCTTAACCCAGGCAGGTAACCTGTAGTTCTCTTTTTGGCCTTTCCAGATCAGTTAAGAAACAGCTACCAGATCGGTTATGATGGCTCCCTGAGAATCCTGTACGCCAGTGGCCTGGATTCACACTACCAGACAGAGCCACACGTGCTGGCTGGCACTGCCAACCCCACCATGGCAAAGAGAAACATGACCCTCCCAGGGGAGAATGGGCAGAACCTGGTGGAGTGGCGATTCCGGAAAGAACAAACCCAGGGAAAAGTCAATGTGTTTGGCCGAAAGCTCAGGGTAAGCATGCAAGCATGCATGGTGTCTACTGCATTCTCATTAAGGAATGAGGAAATGTAAATACATCCTGTAGGTATTGCCATCCAACAACCACAGAATATTTACCACAGACAAGCTGACTGTAGATCTGGAAGTACTTGTTTATATTACTTCATTTATTGCCTTGTTTTTACTTATTAATTGCTCTTTTCTGTGGAATTTAAACTGTTGTGTTTAGCCTGGAATGGGTAAAAAGAATAATTTTCTGCTTTCCTTCACTGTTTTTTTCTGGTACTAAATTAACTGAACCGATTTTGAATCCTGTTCTAAATTATTCCACCATAAGTTAGCACAGTCCCTGGATTTTATTTCTTCTTTTACTTTAAATGAAAATTGTACTAATAGTTATTTATGGCAGAAAGGGTTTAACTGTGTGTGCATGTGTAAGGCATATTCCTCTAACATATGTCTTTACCATTTTGTTGGCATTTCTTTTTCCTGTATAGTGAGTGAAATACAGGTAGGAAGCAAACAATGATTTATGACAGCCATTTGGTAAAGACAACATAGATTAAGCATTTAAAATGGTGTTGCCAGGAGACCATTTCAAGACCACATCAGAGGTCTGACTTACTATTAGAACTGAACTCAGTTCTTTAAAATAAGGCCTAGGCAGTGTATCAAATGAAGGTAAGTAATTTCAGACCCCTTGATTTCTTGGCATTTGAAATCTTAAAATATTTTATATCTTCCACTGGGACAAGAAACGAGGGAATGCTGTCATGCAGATTATATTCCTCTTTTCTCTAAAAGAAGAATGGATTTTTTTCCAAGAAGGAAGAATGATTATGCTCAGTAACTGCTGCTTAAGAACAGCATATTAGTACCCACCTGTGGCAGCTGTCTTACATGGATAAGGAAAGGAAAAGGAAGCCATGCTTCTGGAGCTCATCCTTGTGGTTCTGGCTCATAGGCATGTCATTACATAGCACAGTGGTGTAATACACCTGCCAGTTCATTTGTGAAAGTAGCCGAAGAGAAAACAAAATAACCACACCAATGGCATTTGGTTTTGGCAGTGAAACAAATCACCATGAGTGCAGTTCTCAAAACTGAATTTTGTGTGAATTCAAGTGCAGAGGAGGTAAAAGAAATGTCACAGGCAGCTTTAACTTTGAAGAGTTAACACCAAAAAAAAAGGAACATCAGAGAAAAGGGAAAGATCTAACAAGATAGAAGGGAAAATGAAAGATTACAGATTAGAGTAATATAGTAGTAATTTAACAGTAGTAATTAAAAGTGTATATACAAATGGGAGAAGTAGGGCAGATGGACAACATGGGCTAATAAGAGACAAATGCCCCCAAAAAAAGGAAAGAAACTTGTCAGCAATGGAAAAAAAAAAGGAAGGTTTTGTGAAATTGATTTACATGGGAAGATATTACTGAAATGTCACTCGGGGGTGGGTGGGGGGATGTAGGAACGTAAAAAAAGAAAACAACAGAAAGAAGAACGGGAATAACTTATGGAGCTCATAATTTCCATCTACAGACAGATATGTCAGTAACATTTTGCTGCAAAGAAGACAAATGTAGACAAAAACCAGTGACAAAATGTATTGCCAGTAAATGTACTCATGACACTTCAACTGTGTTATATATATTCAGTATCTAACATTACAGAGTACATTCTCAAGTACTCTCTTGGTTTTCTGTCTTGTATTAGTTCTACCCACTACTTGCAGACTTTCTAAAGAAATTAATTAGTAATTATGTCACCCTCCCTTAACTCAACAGTCTTCTGTCAATCTTGCCTTTGTTCAGACTTGTTTTCTTATTGTTTGATAAGATACTTTTGTCCCTGGACCTGTGTGTTTGGTCTGTAGGCCATTCTTAGGCAAAGGTCCTGGTCCTCTGCATGAAAGAGCCTTTTTAAGGCCTTTGTATTGAGGGTCTCACAAAGGTCTCAAATAAAAGAACTCAGATGAACTCTGTCTCAAGGATGCACCCTGAGTAGGCAGGTAACACAGACAAGGGAGCTCACAAGAAGAATTTGCTATGCCTCCTGCTGAGACCTGACATGCTCTTTTCACATTACCTCTTGAGCCTCTCTGTAAGGCACAGCAATATATTCCTACTCCTAATGGAGGAATCACAGACAGATTTCATGCATCTCACTAGAAAGAAAAACAAGAGTTAAAGCAAAGCAGGATAGATGGAGACCTAAATTACTGAAATGTATCAGGACAGTAGGCAGGGACTGTCAGAAGACTGTTTTGTGCCATTAAGTGTTTATTCACTGAAAATTTCCCCAAGTACAATTTTTATCATAATGGAACCCAGAGGTTTCAAATATATTTGGAGTAAGGTTGTCTCAGACACAATAAAAATGTTCAACTTCTGCTGTAAAAGCATTTTGGTAGCAGAGCTGTTGTTAAGAAGCACTTTAGTTGAAGGCAGTGTTTTAGCTGAGATATGTTATTCCAGCCCGATATTGCCCAATGAAAGAAGCTATATCACCAAAACTCGTCGTTATTCTAATTGCCATCTGTATTATGAGATTATGCAAGCACAGCCAAAATTTCACCAAAAGCTCACGTGTCTGAATGCAAGAGCTCTGTCAGCAAAGTCTGAAAGCATAAAACTGGCTGGAGCAAGAGACGTTTCCTTTCTTCCCCCTCATATCCTGCCGTTACGGAGACCAAACAGATGGGAAGGGGGAAAAGCAAGGGATGTTATTATCCCATTTAGCAGCTCAGGCAGTGAGGCAGCCAGATTAAGTACTTTGTTGTAATTTACACCGGAAGGATGTGCTTAGCCAAGAAATTAACCACAGTTGCCTGGAAGTCTGCCTTAACCATAAACCATCCTTCATTCCTTGCCAGTTCAGAAATCAGAAGTGCCCATTTTCACTTCAGTGTCTAAGCCCAAGAGATAGACAAGAAAATTGATAAAAATCATAATTAAATGTAAAATAAGGGAGAGGAGATGGAGAGAAAGGGAAGGAAAAAATCAGAGAAGCAAAACAGGCAGGGAGATGCAGAGGTGAGTGCAGGCATGTGTGGGAGACACTGAGAAATAAAAGCCAGAGAAAAAAGAAAATTTAACAATGAATTTAAATAAATGAGCTAATATTAGATGTTGGAAAATTTAAACAAAACCCACCTGAAAATAAAGAAGCCCCAAAAAAATTACAAAAAGGAGTTCAGTGGGAATATTTCATAGCGTAAGTTTAACCGCCTTCTCGAATCAGTCTTGTAGCATTAATTTTTCAGATTATATTTAAATAATATTTGATGCCTGGTTAAATAGGTAAAGTAGCTGTTCTGCGTCTGCTAGGCTTTGTGTTATTTACTTAGAAGATTTAAATTAAAATACAATTTTTTTCTCCCTAAATTGACAGTGCAGATTCCTCTCATGTCAGTGTTTTCATATTTAAAAAGAGAAAGGTAAGGCAAATAAGTAGACAGGCTGCACAAAACTGCACATTTGTAGGATTTTTTTTCATATTTGCTTATGACCTGTCACCAACACTTTAATACCTTTTGTATCAATAATAAAGAATCTTAATTTATATTGATCTTTTAGAAGCTTATCAGCCTCATGTAAGTACCAACATCCATGATATATGGATTTTTGAACATGCAGCCCTGAAAAATGCAAAAATACTCCAGCAATTTCTTTAGTCTGGATATCTATTGTCTTGTTTGTTTCTGAATGTTATTTAGTCATCTTTCATCACCTCTTTGTAATGTATGTGTCAAGTACTTGAAAATGAGTTTTAGAAAAATTCTTAATACACATAGTTCTATGTCCATTTCTCCCCTACTTCCTGTACGTTAGCAAAATACAGTGTTGAAAAACCTCAGTTATCAGTGTTTCACCCCACCTGGAATAACTTTAAGAAGACACAGCAGATACAGAAATGGTTTACAGATGAACAAAGAAATCCTCAAGGCCTGCTGAAGAACACTAAAACACAGTTCAGTGCTGAGGGGAATGGTGAAGTGCAAAGATACTGATATAGGGAAAGAAAACTAGACATTTTCCTTTCATAAATTCAAAAATGAGAGCTGATTCAATGAAACTGAAAATTGGCATATTTAAATGGGGGAGGGGAGGAGAGATTTCAATGTAAAAGTACATCATAGAAATCACTGTCCACCGCTGTAGTTTCTATATATATCAATAATAAGGTTTTCAGCATAAATGTATCCAGGCTAAGGCTTTAATTTCAAATGAAAATAGTTATAAACTTCAAAGCATTTATAACTGTTTTTTCAGTGGTCCAGTAGTCTTCCTGCTATTTATGTCTTTAAGTGGTCAGTTAACTAGAGGAAAGACATAATCCTCTACTACGGCTTTCTGCCTCGTAAATACATTTCAGCAGCGGATGGTATTCTGAGTTAAACTTCCATTTGATCCAGAAGGGGAAGGCCTATGTTGTAAAAACTGGTTAACCTTAATTTGAAGAATTAACATGCTTTTGAAGATCTTAATTTTGTATTTACCATTTTTGCAAAATACTTGCTGTGAAGAATTGGGATTCAGTTCTTTCTAGCATGATTGTTATGAAATGGAAAAGCGGTTGCTAGGAATATATTTTGACAATACTTTGCTAGATATACTTTGGACTGCCTACAAAAGATGTAGTTTGTTCATTGAAATGGCCCCATTTATTACAGAAGTTTTCAGTGCACATCTTTCAGTATTTTCTTAACAGTTGACTAAGCATCAGGAAAGAACACATTGCAACGAATTCTGAGCCATCTCTTCATATAATCGGACCTTCAAAAGTAGATACTAATATAGTGCCTTACATTTATATCAAGAAGTCGCTAAAACAATTTACGCATACAGCAAATCAATCACTGTAAATGGTATTTAAAGATAGCTAGCTTTATGGGAATTACAGGTGGCCAGGGTTTGAACAGCATGATTTATTGTGTCATTTTGTTTGCTTTAACAAGGTTAATGGCAGAAACCTCCTTTCAGTTGACTTTGATCGAACCACAAAGACAGAAAAGATCTACGATGACCACCGTAAATTTCTGCTGAGGATTGCCTACGACACGTCAGGGCACCCCACGCTGTGGCTACCGAGCAGCAAGCTGATGGCTGTCAATGTTACCTATTCATCCACAGGTCAAATAGGTAGCATACAGCGAGGGACGACTAGTGAAAAAATAGAGTATGATGGACAGGGAAGGATAGTGTCTAGAGTGTTTGCTGATGGGAAAACTTGGAGTTACACGTATTTGGAAAAGGTAAAGAACACTCAGGTTTTAAAAAATGCTTGGAATGTGCTGAAATTCTGCAGCATCTCACTGCTGCTTACAAAGCCAAAATAGGTAGTAGAAGCACATTTCAATTATTCTAAGTATCACCATGTAATTCCAAGGGGAATGTTTCATTCCACAGATATGTAATCATGCTGTAGCTAATTGCTAGGAATCGGTGTGGTTTTAAATTATTTAGGTCGCTAACTAACAAGAAGCATCTGTATTTACCTTTTATCTTAACACTTAAAATAAGGTACAGGGACTATCTGCAATTCAGCACAGCTGAGAATAATTTGTTTGCAAATGCTTCACTGTTGTGAGTTTGTTTTTTTCACTACCAAGAAAAGCTCTTGTTTCTAAATAGATACAACTATCAATTTGTACTTGCTATATGTTGTAGCATCAAAATAAGTGATAGGCAAAAGATAAGGAATCTTCCTTATATATAAAAATTGCTCAGTGATAGCTCTCCTCTTAAAAATATCTGTGAAAATCGCCCTTATGAGATCTCATGTCTGCTATGTCGAAAGAAAATTCATTTCTTTGTGGGGTTTAAATATACTTCCGTTGAAGCTGTTGCTCAGCAAATACTGTTTACTAGTTACCGCAAACCTAATTTAATCAAGACCTATGATACATAATAGTCATACATCAGAAAAATGTCAGAATAATTCCATGTAGCTCCTTTTGATATGAATAATGAAACAATGGTTTTGCCTATGTCTCAAAAGCTTACAGAATAAGAACACGGTATTCAGAGATCTCAGGCTATTCAAATTCTTCAAAATCACCTCTTAATTGTAGGGAAGAAATTGTATCTTCCATATGTTGTTCTCCTTGTGAGTTAATGGCTGTAAGACAGTTTTATTTCTTCCCATATTAAACATGACTTATCTGAATCCATTGACAATCTGCTGTTTAGCTGTGAGTGCTTGATAAAAGAGTGATACAGTCATAACAAGTAGCAAATTATGAATGTGGAACTACTAATTACAGAACCCCTTACAATTAAGCATACAAGTAAATTAGGCAGGGAGATGTTAACAACATGTAAGGTCAAGGATAACTCAATTAAAGAGGAGATAATTTTCTCAAGTGGGAATGTCACATTTTCATGAAGAAATAGTATCAGTATATGGCGGGAGGGGAGATACTGCACCATTTGTCACATGGTAAAAATCTGTTCTTAATTTTCAGTCAATGGTTCTTCTGCTTCATAGCCAACGGCAGTATATCTTTGAATACGATTTGTTGGATCGGCTTTCTGCTGTCACGATGCCCAGTGTTGCTCGTCATACCATGCAGACTATCCGCTCCATTGGCTATTACCGGAATATATACAACCCCCCGGAAAGTAATGCTTCTGTTATAATGGACTACAATGAAGAAGGGCAGCTCCTTCAAACTGCTTTCCTGGGGACAAGCCGAAGAGTATTATTCAAGTACAGGCGGCAGACCAAGCTCTCAGAAATTTTATATGACAGTACAAGAGTTAGTTTTACTTATGATGAGACAGCAGGAGTCCTGAAAACAGTAAACCTCCAAAGCGATGGTTTTATCTGCACCATTAGATACAGACAAATTGGCCCATTGATTGACAGACAGATTTTCCGCTTTAGTGAAGACGGAATGGTAAATGCCCGATTTGACTACAGCTATGACAATAGCTTCAGAGTGACTAGCATGCAAGGTGTCATCAATGAAACCCCATTGCCTATTGATCTCTACCAGTTTGATGATATCTCTGGCAAAGTTGAACAATTTGGAAAATTTGGAGTTATATATTATGATATTAACCAGATCATTTCAACAGCTGTAATGACATACACAAAACACTTTGATGCACATGGCCGTATCAAGGAAATTCAATATGAAATATTTCGGTCATTAATGTATTGGATTACAATTCAGTATGATAACATGGGACGAGTGACAAAAAGAGAAATTAAGATTGGGCCATTTGCCAACACCACAAAATATGCTTATGAATATGATGTAGATGGTCAGCTCCAGACAGTCTATCTGAATGAGAAAATAATGTGGCGATACAACTATGACCTGAATGGCAACCTCCACTTGCTCAACCCCAGCAGCAGCGCCCGTTTGACGCCACTTCGCTATGACCTGAGAGACAGAATAACTCGACTGGGTGACGTTCAGTACCGATTAGACGAAGATGGATTTCTGCGTCAGAGGGGTACTGAGATATTTGAATACAGTTCAAAGGGCCTTCTTACTCGAGTTTATAGCAAAGGTAGTGGGTGGACAGTGATTTACCGTTATGATGGACTTGGACGACGAGTTTCCAGTAAAACTAGCCTTGGACAGCATCTCCAGTTTTTTTATGCAGACCTTACTTATCCAACCAGGATAACTCATGTATATAACCACTCAAGTTCTGAAATCACATCTCTTTACTATGATTTGCAAGGACACCTTTTTGCCATGGAAATTAGCAGTGGAGACGAATTTTACATTGCATCAGACAATACAGGGACACCACTGGCAGTTTTCAGTAGCAATGGTCTCATGCTTAAACAAATTCAATACACTGCTTATGGAGAGATCTATTTTGACTCTAACCTTGACTTCCAGCTAGTAATAGGATTCCACGGAGGCCTGTATGACCCACTGACCAAACTAGTCCACTTTGGAGAAAGAGATTATGACATACTGGCAGGCCGGTGGACAACACCTGATATTGAAATCTGGAAGAGAATTGGGAAGGATCCAGCTCCTTTTAATTTGTACATGTTCAGAAATAACAACCCAGCCAGTAAAATACACGATGTGAAGGATTATATCACAGGTAAGAGAAGGTTACTGGACTGCAGCTTGGGGATGCTGGACCTATAGACCTGCAGTTTAGAGGCAGTGAGACTGTAACGTAGTAAGGGCAGGCGGGGTCCCTCTGTGACCATTTAAGCTCATTAACATCACAGAAAATATTCACTGGAAGTTGGTTGGTAGGCTTTTGCAAGGCTCCTAATCTAAGTTGCCTGATAAGCTCCAGAGCCAGCACAAAGCCCAACAAGTTCCAGGGCCAACACAAAGTAATGAGTACACCACCAGGTGCCCAGAATGATAGTATAGAAACTCATTCAGCAACAAAAAGGTGCTGGGGTGCCACTTCTTGTAAATCTAAATTCTTAGGAAATCTACATACTTTTTGTGGTTCTAGAGTTAGTGATGTGCAGTGTTTTCTATTATTCTACATACCAAAAATCTGATTGCACGTCACCAGAATTATTTTTTAAATTTATGGCTCAGATACATGTGATTTTTCATATTTATAGATGAAATAGATGTAAATAATCCAAAATATTTTACACAGACAGTGCCAGACTACAGGAAGGGCTCAGCCCCACTCACTTGAGAGCTGTGAGACTACCACTCAGAAGAGCATCCTGGGATTCAAGTGGGTTTGCATTAATTTAAAAAACAGCAGCTATTAAATGGGTTACTAACAAGCTGCCTGGGAGTAAGGATAATAACAGACCTTCGAATCTGTCCTCTTTTAGCAGCATGTGCTGTAGGGGATGCAGTTGCAATCAGATTTGTGGCACTGAAAATTATGCACTTAGAAATACAGTTTTAGTTCTTTTCTTAACATCTTTGATATATGAAATACATAGACACACAGTGCTTATATAAGGTTATCATTACAATTAGTAATTTGGCTGACTAGCAGTTTTAGATGCAGAGCCTCATAAGGCATTAGCACTTATGAGAAAATGTTAGAAATTATTTTTAAACAAATATTTTTTGTTCTTTTAACATTTGGAAAAATTTGCTTCCTTGTTCCACTTACTTGGAGTTTTCTTAACTAAAAATTACTACACTTGGTAAGGAGTACTCTGCCAACCTCTAAGCTTAGTATTTGTGAAAAATAGGGTCGAAAGACAGAAACAAGGCAGAGTGCTCATTCTTGCCAAACAATTGGTAACTATTTATTGGCATCCCTAATTTATTTATTTTCAACAGAACATAAAATGTATTATAAATAATGTTATCTAATGCTAATTTAGTATCCTGTCTGCTTACTGATGCAACTGTAATACATTTCATTAGCTTTTAATTTCATCGGTCCAACTTCATCTTGAAGAGGGGGAGATTTCTCTTGAATCAACATAAAATATCTGCCAAATCATTTAAAAGGTAATTGACCATATAGGTGCTGTTTCAGGGGTAATTTGAAGACATTACAATAATACATATATATCGAAAGGACAGGATGTGCCCTGCAGTACTTTTTTTTTTTTTTGCTTCATTTGAAAGTATTGATGATGAAGGTGCAACATAAAACGTGTTTAGCCTGACCATGAAATCCCAGTTAGCTTAGACTGTATTAGAAGGAAATCTCCTTTTAATTGCACTCTTATAATTGTTCTGGAAGTCACTGAGGTCTTCAGAATTGCTGAACCCTGCAATGCCTTTCAACTGAGCCTCATGAAACTCATACAGAACAGATGTTTTCTTGTAAGTTTAGAACTGCAAGTGTCCTGTATAGGCTTGCTATTCTAGCTGTACCACAGATCTAAATCCATACGTATCAAAACAAAGACTGTTAATAATTTTCATGTTTCAGAAGGAAATCAACTATGCCAAAAGCTATTCCATGTAAAAATTGTATGGTTGAAAAATATACGACAATTCTAATATTTTTCTCTCTTTTTTTCTTGTAATAATTCTCTTTCAGATGTTAACAGCTGGCTGGTGACATTCGGCTTCCATCTCCACAATGCCATTCCTGGTTTCCCTGTTCCAAAATTTGATTTAACAGAACCTTCTTATGAACTTGTGAAGAGCCAGCAATGGGAAGATGTACCAGTAAGAAACAAAACTAAACATACAAATGGAATGAGACAGAATGTTTCCTTCTATTCAGATCTTATTAGGCATAAATAATTCTGACAGCAAGGGTTACTTGCTAAGTTAAATCTGAACATTACCTTTATCTCCTTTCAAAAGAATTTAAGAAATTACAGATGGAGCTTTTTCTTACAGATCTGATAAGTTAGATACCATTTTAAATAAGCTTTTGTTTGCTTTCAGCAATAATAAAAATGCAAAAAGACAATAATCAATGAAAGGAAGTTTAAGACCCTTTAAAGATGTCTAGTTTTCATAGCAGAAACTACAGAGATTAGATTTGTACTAACACTCTGCCTGAAGGCAGAAACTGAACACTGTAGAAAAAAATAGACTGAAATAAACAGAAGAACAGGTGATATAAATTATGCATACCAGGCACCACTACAATTTTACTTCTCTTTAATATTAACCATGCATTATGGACACCATGTTTTGTATGTAAAGATAAAATACTAAAAATGAAATTACCTGAGTGGTAAAGTGTATTACATTACATAAAACCAAAACTCCAGGTGCTTATGAAGTTCTTTAGGAGCAAAAAAATGAACTTTCATCCTGAAATCCCACTACAGTTTTAAATTATGGAAGAAATAAATGTGGGAGTGAATTCTAAATCTGCTATTGAAGAAAATTATATTTACAAATTAAACTTACTCAAAGATCAAAGACCTATGCCCTCAAAAATCCTACAGTTCTCAGTTAAGAAGGAAGAGTTAGGAGACATTAAAATGGGTGATCCCATTGTGAGCAGTCAAAAACAGATCTCTTTTTACAAGAATCATGATAGAGAACGTTACAAGATTAAAAGATTATATAATCTTAAAGAATTCTACAACCTAATGTAGACAAAAAAATCATTAGAAGGGTGCCTCAGCAGAAGGGAACTATATGAAAGCTGACTCTGCATGCAGAAAATTACCTGCTATTTTTATTTTTTATTTTATTTTTAATATCAAGGAATTGAGTAACAAGGAAAGACCTTAGAGCACAGCATGAGAACATTGTCTCCCATGAGCAGTAGAAGCAGTGAAGGAGGAGCATGGCAAGCACTCCAGGCAAGGTGGTTGTACTGGGACATGAGAGACCTGTCATCAGGCATGGCTGTGAAGAACTATCAGAGGTTGTTTATTTAGATCTCAAAGGCTAAAGAATGAAATTATCCACTAACACCAGCAAAGGCGCACCAGGAAGAGAACCAGTTTGGTCAAAGGGAGAGAGCAGACAACTAGTTGTCAAAAATCTTCAGGAGAGAGCTCAGTGACATGAGGAGTGCCAAGGGCATGTTATGTGACAGAGCAAGAAAGGAGTGAGAGGAAAACAAAGATTCAAAATTCTCAGGTAGAAAGAAGCTGTGACTCTCATATTCATTGTTAAACAAGCAAATGCAACCAACAGACAGAAGTAAATACACAAACCACTTAGTATTTTGAAACATTCTGGAGTGAGTGAGCTTTACTGAGCTCAGAGGATTCATGTTAAAAATAAACAAACTTTGTCATTATGAGGTTGCTATAGTATCTCACCATTCTGACGATTGCTGTCTACAGTATATTTGAGCTCAATAGCTTTCACGTAGGATTTACAACAGCTGAAATCCATACTTGTTGGCAAGTGCAGACAGGAATCTTCCACATTCAAGAAGAGTTGAGAGTCCAAGTCAGTTCATGATTCCCTCAGGAACTGTCACCTCCAAAAAAGCTGCCCTTGTGGCAGAGCAGAGAAGCCTTTGCAAACTTTTTGCCAGGCTTTGGTTAGCATCAAGGCTGAGTTAAGGTTATATGAGTCTTAATAACTCCTGCTTGGTCTCCCAGCCAGAAATTTGGGAAAACAAAACAAGCTTTGGACTTGTCAGCAGTGGTTTAAGCCGTGTTTTATTGAAGAGAGAAGGGGTCAATTGGAAGATAAACTGGATCATCAGAAACGAAGTACTTTTTTTCAAAAGTGCAGCCAAAGCTATTTAAATCTTTCTCTCTGTTTCCCATTGAGATAACTGCTAGGGCAGCTGTCTGCTCCCTACCTCCATCAATACTAGTTCATTCACAGCTTGTTGCTGTTAAGACCCAGGGCTAGACAGATAAGGCGTTTGTTCTACGCAGCTGTAAGGTCTCATCCCAGCCACAGTTGACCCTGTAATTTGAGCTGTCCTGCTATCTAGCTGCACTAGCTAACCATTCCTGCTATCTGCTCCTGCTCTTTCAGCTGTTCTGGCTAACCACAGCAGTTATGCTGGCAGGTCCTGTTCCCCAGCCATCCTCTCTTTACCAAGAGTGCATATGGCATAGTTGGCTACATACAGCTCTTCCTTGACAGATTCTCCTATCCTAGCTTTTCCATTAAACGGGCCCATTGGTTCTTTCCATTCATTGTCCCTTGTCTTTTGCTAGCTGTCAACAAAACTGCTGTATTCAGGGTTGTACCCGTCTGGTTGGGGAGAAGCTTTTTTAGGCAGCAGGCTGATACCTGGAGTGAAATGGAAGTTCACGCAGCTGTGTTGGCTGTAGCCTTTTCAAACATCCCCTTTTATCAGTTTCTGCAAGTATTTGCAAGAAAGGGCATCAGTCCCCAGTACTCCACCTCACTGGTCTGTACCATTTGCTTATCTCTCTTTTATTATAAAGACTGTCATCACAGTTTGATACTCCTCTAGCAGCTTGAGGGCTTATGAGAGCCTCCCTGCAGTTTGGTCTCAGACTGCAGCTACCCGAGAGACTTCTATTTCCTGAGTCAGTGTAAAGAAAGGCTTGTTCCTGTTCTAAAGCACCTGTTCATGACCTGCAGAAATCAAATCGGTTTGGATGGACTCACGGTAGACAAGAATCATACTTGAACAAGCTCATAGGATGAGGTGACATGATAGTAAGATAGCTCTTGCCATATTAACATGATATGACCCAACAGTGTGCACTCGCAGCCCAGAAAGACAATTGTATCCTGGGTTGCATCAGAAGCAGAGAGTGATCAGCAGGTCAAGGGAGGTGATTCTGCCCCTTTGCTCTAGTGAGATCCCACCTGGAGTGCTACATCCAGCTCTGGGGGTCCCAACACAGAAGGGACATCAACCTGTTGGAGTGAGTCCAAAGGAGGGCCACCAAGATGATTTGAAGGGTGGAGCACCTCTCCTATGAGGGAGGACTGACAGAGTTTGGATTGTTCAGCCTGGAAAAGAGAAAGCTTAGGAGTGACCTAATTGCGGCTTTCCAGTACCTGAAGGGAACTTACAGGAAAGATGGGGCAAGACTACTTACAAGAGCATGTAGTGACAGGACAAGGGGGGAATGGGTTCAAATTGAAAGGAGAGTAGGTTTAGAGTAGATATTAGGAAAAAATGCTTTGCTGTGAGGGTGCTGAGGCATTGGAACAGGTTGCCCAGGGATGTTGTGGATGCCCCATCCCTGGAGGTATTTAAGGCCAGGCTGGATAGGGCTCTGAGCAACCTGGTATAGTAGAAGGTGTCCCATGGCAGGGGGGTTGGAACTAGATGATCTTTAAGGTCCCGTTCCAACCCAGAGCATTTGATGATTCTGTGATTAAGTATTGGCATTGCAAGTCTGTCCTGTGCAGCCCAGTAAGTAGCCTCTAAAGTTAAATCTGATTTTTATGCAGGTTCTCGGGGAGACAAAGAGTAAAAGCACTGAATATCATCAAAACAGTCTTGTAACTCAGCATAACAAGCAGTATGTAGATCTAATTAACGCCCTGGCACTGTCAGTTGTGGCATATCCTGTTGTTGTCCACGGGCAGCACACCAAGAAAGCCTTGCTGTTTGGCATTTAGGGGGCTACAGATGGCTGGTAAAACTTCTGTCTGTTCTTGTTTACAGCCAATTTCTGGAGTGCAACAACAAGTGGCAAGACAAGCAAAGGCTTTCCTTTCCCTGGGAAAGATGGCAGAAGTGCAGGTCAGCAGACGGAAATCCAGTGGAGAAAAGTCGTGGCTGTGGTTTGCCACAGTGAAGTCTCTGATTGGGAAAGGGGTGATGCTCGCTGTCAATCAAGGCAAAGTGCAAACAAATGTGCTCAACATTGCAAATGAGGACTGCATAAAAGTGGCAGCTGTTTTAAACAATGCTTACTACCTAGAAAACTTGCATTTCACCGTGGAGGGAAAGGACACGCACTATTTTATCAAGACCACCTCCCCTGAGAGTGACCTTGGGACATTGAGGCTGACAAGTGGGCGTAAGGCCCTGGAGAATGGCATCAACGTCACTGTTTCCCAGTCCACCACTGTGGTGAATGGCAGGACTCGTAGGTTTGCTGATGTTGAAATGCAATACGGTGCTTTAGCACTTCACGTCCGCTATGGCATGACACTCGATGAGGAAAAGGCCCGAATACTGGAGCAAGCCAGGCAAAGAGCTCTTTCCAGTGCCTGGGCCAGAGAACAACAGAGAGTAAGAGATGGAGAGGAAGGCGCCAGGTTGTGGACAGAAGGAGAAAAGAGGCAGTTGCTAAGTGCTGGAAAGGTACAAGGATATGATGGGTACTATGTACTCTCTGTGGAGCAATATCCAGAATTAGCAGACAGCGCTAACAATATACAGTTCCTCAGACAAAGTGAGATAGGAAAGAGGTAACACACTGGCTTAGCTCAGGCTGCCAAAGAGACTGTGTACCAGTGTCTTCTAAAAAGGAGACCAAACTGTTTTGCTGCATTACTACTTGAGCCTAAGCTTACATCTTTGCTCAGATTTTTTCTGTAGCACAATCCAAACAGACTCTGTAATGAAAAGAGCGCCTTCCAGAAGAATGATACTGCTAATGACAAAACTTTTTTTTCTCAATGACCTTAAAGGTGATCTGCTTTAAAGAATATGTTTACATATGCATATCGCTGCACTCAAGTTGGACTGAAAAGTATTAAAAAAAAAAAAGAAGAAAAAAAGAAAATAAAAAGGCCTACAGATTTTGCAACAGGCTGTCCGTTCCTTTGAGGCACTGTATTTAATTAAGATACAGACCCATACAGTGTTTTCAAATCTTACTGAATTGTTGACCTTTGCTTACAAGAAGTAGTCTCTCTCTTTCTCTCTCTCTTTTTCTCTCTCTTTCTCACTCCATAGGATGTGTTATATATCTGTTAATTTTAAAACGTGGGGCAAAAATTATTGTTTATAGACAACCCAACTGCTTTAAACTGTGCTGCTTTCTAAAAGGACATTGGCACAAGTGACTTATGCTACCATGGAAATTTAATAATGGATTTTACAATGCTAACATGGTTTGCCTTGGGGGGAAAATGGCAAGTAGAATCCTTGTTGCATATAAGCAAAGGAAACCCTGATTTTTTTGTAAATTATGTGAGACAAGTTGTTTATGGATTTTTATATGAATTACAATTTACTGTACATCAAATATTAGTCTCAGAGGAGTTAATTTATGTAAAGTGTTTAAAAAAGTTTATACTTAAAAATAAAATGATAAAAACATGTGCTGTGTGTGATTTTTTTTAAAGAAGAAGGAATTGCACCTTTTACGTTATAGCTGTACAGTATAAAGGATTATATTGTAGAGATATAACAGTGATGACTAATGTCCAAAAGTGTTAATATTTTTGTATTATGTTTAAAGCTGTGCATCTATCACTCTGCTGATAGGATGGGACACTCCACAAAGTAGCTGGCTGACTCAGACCACCATTCCCTCCCCTCCCTCTCCTGTCACCCAGGCCAGTGTCACTTCATCAGTCATTGTTAGAAGGCACAGTAACCAAATAAGTCTCATTTATTATGATGGAAGACTTTAATAGGTTGGGTTTTCCTTGTCGTTTTCCAGCCCTGATGTAATAAATGGACAGTTATTCATACCAGGTGGGGTTTCTGTTGTTTTTTTAGAAGCTTTGTTTCACAATGGAGAGAATAGTGTCTCAGGTGCTTGGCAAATTGTATGTAGAAGAAGAAGAAGAAATTACGTAGTTTCATCCAGTTATGTCAACTTTGTCTTCTGTATAATACAGCTCTTTTAGATGTTAATAACTCCAGATAGAAGCGTACCTCTGATCTGATGCTACAGAATTGCTCTTTAGTCAGGCAGGCTGTTCAGTAGGTTCATCTCCTGGCCCTCAGCTGGCAGATCAACTCTAATTACTGTGAGCACTGAACCTGGGGATGGAGAGGAAGGTCCGGTTCTAGTGCCTAGTCTGCATCTCCACACCACTGCATAGATTTGGCGTGCTCTGCTCCAAGGCCCAGTATATTTGTTGCAGGACAGAACTGAAGCGTGCAGCTGGTTCCTTCTAGGAAGCCTGTGGTGGCATCTATGGCATCTGTTGTACATCTTGGCTGAAACCATTCTTAGAGCTTCAGTCTCATGAGCACTAAATTCAGCCACAAAAATAAATATTTTTAAGATGAGACAAAATTGGGGGGGTTTGATGTTCATTGAAATATACACAGTATTTCTATCCATGTATTATAATGACAGAACATAGTAAGTGAACGTGTCTTAACTATGAATGGTTCAAGTGGATGTAATAAAAATAGTTTTCTAACTGCTTTGTATTCTGAGAGTCTATGGTAATACATACTCTAAATTGCACATTAGGATTGTTTGATAAACAGATTTGAATTTCTCCCAGCCAAGTCGCAACTGAATCTACAGTATCAGTGACATTACTGTATGTGTGTATTTGGTAGAGCATACAGAACTAATTACACATATAATGAATGCTAATCATCTATTAGAATGAAAGCACAGATTAGTTGTTAGTATTTTTACCCTTGAAGTCAAGGGCCCTAAATTTAGAGAGGATGGTATGTCAGACCCCAGAGGCGTGTCATTGATCTACATATTATTTTTAAAGATGTAAAATGCTAGGTGTTTGCAGTTCTGTTGGGTGGCTCTTCCACAGCACTGTATTTAGCATGCTCTAAGTGCTCTCTGTTGAAATAGGCTCATATTCTAAATTATGTCCAATGTTTCTGTTCTGTTTGAATATGAAAAGCTTGTATAACATGTCAACATTGAAATATATCTTCTACTTAACGCGTACCAGTTCCTTCTCCTTTGTTCTGGCACCAGTAAACAACAAATTATAGTATCTGTTGGTGATCATTTTAGATACCGTCAAATCAAGCCCATTAGTGGCCTTGTTAGTAGGTATAATGAGCCTATTTCTTGCTAAAAAAGACTTGTGATCTGGACATGCTCCTGCAGGAAATAGTGACCTTGGGGAATATATAAACAAAAGATCTTTTTAAAGAAAAAATATGCATAGTTAAAGAAGCATATTACAAAAATAAGAAAAAAAGGAGATTCTAAGTATTTTAGACAATGCCAGTCAAAATGCTATCCTGATATTTTGAGATGTATATTTCGTCTGATTTGTATTGTTCTTTTAATTTGCCTTCTTAACTTTATATGTGTCCTGAATTTTCCACAAATTGATAACTATAGATTGCATCTAGGCTTTCCAATAAAAGCCAACCCAATGTGTGTGTGTGTGTGCGTGTTTATATTTGTTTTTTTAAATGTATGTCAGATACTGCATCTGTGCTACTGCTTTTCTCGTATCGAAGAAGCAAACTGATCCCCTTGCACTGGTATCGATTCTTTCCCTTCACAGTTGGCAGTATCTTTTTTGACTGTGTCCAATGGCCTCATCTGCTAACTCAGCAAAGTGAATTACTCCATGGGATCTCTCAGGTGGCCTACTTTGGAGAAAACATTAGATACACCTCACAAAGCCGAGTCTTTTATAGATAAGGAAAGCCAAAGAAAAAAAATCACTTAGAACTGTTTTCTTTCATATCCTCCTGAGTAAAAATACGACAGAAAGTATTTGATTATAAAGAATTAGGTTGGCAGTGGTAGTTACATATATACACAGAAGAGATCCTTCAATCTGCATTAAGGCCCACTTTGCAGGAACTGCTGACTTCAGCACTGCTCTACGTCAAGAGACTGCTTTCATTTTAGTTGGAACAGGCAGACTTCACCACACTTACTTTGTAGTGACAACCTTGAGCTGGTAACATGTTGATCCAGCACTAATCAGGTCACTGCTTAGCTAACTGTGGCCTAATTTTGTTATTTAAAAAAAAAAAAAAGGCAAGCCAGTAAGAGATCTTTGTATGTTTACACTTGGGAGGTGAGAGATTTGCATTTGACAAGGAGGGGAAAAAAATGCCAGTTACCACTGCCACTCCTCTGAGGCACTTTTAATCTGATGGTTGAAATGCTGCAAAAAAACGCTCACTGCATAAAGTAACAGTTAAAATTGTCTATGAGAGAAAAGGCTGCATTTGCAGAGGATCAGATGACAAAATATTTAAATTCTGTTTTCAGGGAAAATAACAAACAAAAAACAGCACCAACAAAAAGCTGCTGGAAGCCTTGATAGTTTGCTCTATTGCTAACTCCAGAATGGCAAGCTATGGCTATACATATGACTAGCTTGAGAACCTTTAAGAAAAAGTCTAGTGCATAATTCTTTGGGGATGGCAAAGCAGAGACACTTATTAGAAATGGTTCCTAAGCAGCTTACTAGAAGCTGTCAGGGTTAAAAATAAGTCAAAGCAGAGAGCATCATCCCACAGCATAAACTGAACAGCACAGACACAATGATATCATACCCCTAACTGCAAAGCCACATCCAAACCCACTGAACTGATCAGCTTCTCATCTACAGCCAGTTAATGCTAAGGAGTAAATACACAATGCTTATAAAATGAAATTGATCTTTGCACACACAAGTTGCTGGGGCTCAGTGACCCAAAATAAAAAAAGCCAAAATGTAAACCATTTAATTGATGGGTATGTGCTAGTTGTCCCCCCGGGAAAAAGGGAACACATGGTCCATAGCTGTCATGCTGACGGACAGAGCTTAAGACTTCATCTTTTTCCTCTGAAGGTTTTAGCTTTTTAGCAGAGTGACCACATAAGGCAAATTTAACTCTGTGAGTGCCCAGACTAGACCTATTTAAAAAGTCAAAACACTAGCAATACATAAATCCCTGCTTGTCCCCCCCAAGCTGATTTTTCAGCAAGAGTAACATAAAAAAGGATGCCAGCGCTTAATTAAGTACACCGTGAAAATCTGAAAAAATGCAGCTTCCCTGTTCACTCATCCCATAAACCTGAGTATTTGTTACTGATCATTAAAAACGTCTTAGGCCTTTCAGGGTAAAGGAATGGTGGAAAGGTTTGTTTGTCATGCCACCTCCAAATCATAATAGTGGCTATTGCAGCTGGCACAGTGCGGGTGACAGAGGAATACGAACATGGTGTGTGGCACTCTGACACGGTCTGCCCTGCTCTAGTAACCAGATCTGCTGAGGATGGTGGGGAAGGGACAGGGAGGTGACTTGCCATTAGATGGTCTAAAATGCAAAGTGAGAGTGAAGTCACACAGCACCACACAAGTACTAGCATGAGTATTATCTTAACTGCACTATTTTTTGTACACATGCCTTTAAAATAAAAAAAAAAATCCTGGCTGACTTCTAGCATCACAAATGCCAACTGCATGCAATCCTGAGCAGTGCAAGGATGACATAAAATGCATCACTAAGTAAAGATAAATACGCTAAATATTGGTCCCCACTTCTACACAAAGAAGCTCATACAGTAACACCACCCCTTTCTTTATGTACATGAGACTCTTATATGCAGTTTAGAAGACAAAGAATAAGCACAGTAAGGTGGCAGCTCATTAGTGTCATGTTTTCACAGAACCTACTTCATTGCAGGTAAACTCTCCTGCTGTTAATTACTGTAACTTCCTAGGTAAATTGAGTAAACCTTTTAATTTACTAACTTTAAATTCCATCATTGAGGAATATAAATTTCTAGACATGCATACAATGTTTTTTTCTACTATTAACTAAGTCAAAGCTATAGTAGTGTAATTACGCAGCTTCGAGTTAATAGTTCCCACAAAGCTGTCTTAATAAAGTCTTTTGGGATTAAGGAGGAAAAGGAGGAAATTCAGAAATGAAGAAGGCTGGAAGGCAACAACATGTTTCAACTGGCTCTAGTTACTCAATCACACTTAAGCTGTCTGAGACAGCAGGGTGAGTGCCATTCATTACAGAGGCATGAGGGAAATTGTTCTCCCAACACAATAAAGTATTTCCAAATTCCAAGCCCAGGAATCATTTTAAAACTGAAATTACAGGAATAGCTATCAAATGAACCAATTAACCTTACAGAAATAATAAATATATTTTAAAAAAAAGAGAGATAAAGATAGTCCAGGAATCAGCTAAGAATTCAAATCTGAATAACTGAAGTGTGTTGGAAATGCTGTAGAAAACTATCCACTGTTTGTAGACAAGAATTACTGTGGAAAAATGAGCTCGGGAGGGTGTGGGTGTACAAGACATAATACCAGGACCAGGTGCTGATCACCAACTTCCAAAATGATGGGAAAGCACATATAAACAAAAAACAAACAAACAAAAAAAAAACACCCAGTGACTCCAATATCTGCAGATGACAAAAATTAATGGAGTGGCAAATAATGGCTAGGACAGAGCAGTCATACAGAACAATATGAATCACTCGCTGAAGTGAGCCCATTCAAACAAAATGCATTTTAATACAGGCAACTCCAGAAGTAAAATATCGCAGAATAAGAAATGCAAATCTTGCTATGAAAGGTATGCAGCCGCCTACAAGAAAGCAGTGACTGGAAAGAATAAGGAGCACATAATGGATAAATAACTTATTGTGAGATTCCAGTACAATAGTAGTGGCAATGAAGAACTCATAGGGGTGGAGAAGCTTAATGAGATTACTGGCCTTGTTAAACAAGGGAAATAGGAAGGCAATGTTATCTCTACATATGGTGCCAGCAATACCACTCCGGCATACAGTCCTGATGCATGTATTGTGAAAACGCTGTTAAAACCCTGGAGAGAGAGCACAAGGAGACATCACACATAAATCTAAGTCTTGGCAAACAAAAAAAAAAATCCTGCAGGGAGAGATTTAAACAGCTCACCACCACTCCACCCAAAAAAAAACAAAAAGGGGGGGGCAAAAAAGGGGNGCACAAAAGGGTTTCATGTCAACAGTGTTTAAATGACCTCACAGAAAAAAAGCCACATTGTAGTAAAGTGCTTGCAAACCGGAGGAGAGAAGAGAAGGCAGATGGGAATGCAATTCTGATAACTATAGGAGAAGTACTTTGCAGAAGCTTTTGGCAAAACGGGCAGCTACTAGAGTTACATATAATGGATGCAGGTGATGGGAGTTCAAACCAGATGATGGCACCGTTCATGTAGCTGCACAGGAGACGTCAAATTGAAAGCTTTATAACTCCGGTAAATGCCAGACCAGAGGGTTTGGGTTTGTCTTCTCCTTGTCACCTCCTCTTTTCCAA